>JAVXUO010001910.1:0-455295 GCA_033065855.1 Escallonia rubra
CTTGAAAACACCTTTTGGAAAGTTTTTATGGATACTTTTACTTTACAAATCGAATGTGTATGTTACAAGAAAAATAATTATGTTATAATATTAAAATGCTATTTCAAAAGCAATACTTTTGACATTTAGTTACAAATTCTGAGCGACAATCGTACTAATATATAATCGTAGATTCATACCTTTTAACTTAATAGTCAACCATCAATGTTCTAATCACCAAGTTAAAGCAATCTTATCTCCAAAGATATTGTGAAGGAAGAAAATCACCATTCATATGGTCATTTTTATAATTTTGTTTGTTTTTGTTAACAGAATCTTGTAAAGAGTTACAAATTTCCCTCTTAAGGGATGATGTATATGAAGTTCAACCTTCCTATAAGCATAAATGCTAATTGATCATATGATATCTTTCTTTATGCAAAGCACTTGGCATATTTTTTGTTCGGTGCATAATGAAAAGGAAATATGTACTCAAAGTACGTTCTATGTATATGTTCATATTGTCAAAGATTAATTGAGTCATCACAGTGTCTTTTTCTTCGGGCTGTCCAATCTAGATTCCGAGTATAACTCATGCACCACTACTATGTTGATACTACCTCGAAACACCTTAGTGCTACCACTAGAACTACCATTGCGAACACCTTATCACTTGCTCAAGGCATATTAGAGCATAACTTGTAAACCACCATTATACTAATACTACATCTAATCACCTTAGTATTAACACTTACTAACTGTTACCACTACCATCACTATAATCCTACTGCTAAGATTACCACCACCACAACCTTCTCGAGAACTACACGTACCATTGCAACTATGGCTTGTCAGAACTATTACAAATCTCAATCTCATTAAAAGTGCTACAACTACCACCACAAGAATTACCACTATCACATTCGTAATCATTGTCAGCTTTTCAGTTCCCACCACTGCCATACTATGACATCTACCGGCGAAATCTCCCTAGTACCATTACCATAACTATAATAATTGGCCATTGTTATCAATTAATGGGGAAAATTCTTTTAACTCATTTACCCTTACATTTATTTTCTTCCAACTAAATCTTAGCTTGCCACAAGTTACTTTCTTCCAAATACATATATGTTCTTACTTAAAACTGAGTGTAACATGTGTAACGGTATAACTTATAAAAAAATAGATTCCTTTCGAACTTACCTTTAGCGATCTCTATGAACATATAATTCTCGTGAAATTTCTAATGTAATTGCTGATCAAGAGTTCTAAAAATCTTAGTTTCAAAAATATAAGAGCTCAACAAAATTTACATGTTGCAAATCTTACGTTTAGTAATTAATAACATCTATAAATTCTTTAATAATAAAATCATAATAAAGAGTTAGTAAGTTGGGAAGATTTCATACTTTATATTTTTTAGATTTGATATTATTATTTTAACGTACTTTTGAGGTGTAAATAATCAAAACCAAGGCCTAATATATAAGTATAATGATTAGGTAGAGTTTTATAAGGTATATAATTGGTTTCTTAGTTTTATAAAGTTTCCAAATATAGGGCAAATTACACCTACGAATTTTCTAATAATAAATCATCGGAAAGAGTTAAATAAGGTAGAAAAAAAAAGAACGCCAAAACAAATATGATTCTTGAATCTTGTATATGCAATTCAAAAAATTTGGACTCCAATTGAAGAGACCAATTAAGTTGAGGAACCACCACATGCAAAACTGAAGCTTACGTGTCAGAAGGAGAAGATTCCTGAAAAAATCCAACGTGGCGCGAAGATAGAGTTCTAAAAATTCTGTTATTTTAAAGTGCTTTTGAAGTGTTAATAATCAAAATTAGGGCCTAATATATAAGTATAGTGATTAGGTAGAGTTTTATAAGGTGTATGATTGACTTCTTAATTTTATAAAGTTTACAAATATAGGGTAAATTATACCTACGAATTTTCTAAGAATAAATGATAGGAAAGAGTTAAATAATAACGTAGAAAGAGACAAGAACACCAAAACAAAGGTAGAAAAAGAAAAGAACAGCAAAACAAATAGGATTATTGAATATTATAAGGTGTTAGTAATCAAAATTAGGGCCTAATATATAAGTATAGTGATTAGGTAGAATTTTATAAGGTGTATAATTGGCTTCTTAATTTTATAAAGTTTACAAATATAGGATAAATTATACCTACGAATTTTCTAATAATAAATCATAGGAAAGAGTCAAATAGGGTAGAAAAGAAAAACGACACCAAAATAAATAGGATTCTTGAATTGTATATGTATATCTAATTTAAAAAAGTTGCACTCTAAATGAAGAGACCAATTAAGTTGGGGAATTAGCACATGCAAAGTTAAAGCTTACGTCGCAGAAGGAAAAAGTTCCTAAAAAATCGTACTTGTCGTAATGATAGAGTTCTGAAAATCCTAAATATTGCAATTTTAAGCGAAGGATATATATATATATATATATATAGGGGGCCGATCCCCATCGACCGGTGGGAAAAATTTTATTTTCCCACCGAATCGCAACAAAGAGTAGCGATTGCACAAAAAGTGAATAAATCATTTTTGTGCAATCCCCACTCTTTGTTGCGATTGGAATGATTGAAAAAAAAACAATCATTCCAATCGCAACAAAGAGTGGAGATTGGCATTTTTGTGCCAATCCCCACTCTTTGTTGCGATTGGAATGATTGTTTTTTTTTTCAATCATTCCAATCGCAACAAAGAGTGGGGATTGGCATTATTGCACAAAAATGCCAATCGCAACTCTTTGTTGCGATTGCTTTTGTCCTTTTTTTATCCTTTTTCTCCCCCCCCTCCCCCCCCCCCCCCCCCCACCCCTCCTCCGGTCAACCTTCCTCCCCCTGGCCCCATGTCCTTTTTCCCCCGAAAGAGAAAGACAAGGCCCAACCCATTGTCCTTTCCCCCACCCGTGATCCCTCTTTTCCCCGTGATGACCCCCTTCCCCCCACGCGTCATTTCCCCCCCTCCCCCCACCCCCACGTGTCAGCTCCCCCTCCCCCCCCCCTACTGCTCACTCACGGTTTTCCTGTGAGTGACTGCCTTCTTTCTTCTTTTTTTCGCTATAAAATCCCCTCCCCGAACCACAATTTAAACAATCTCCTCATTCTCCATATCTCACCTACATAATCTCCACAACAATACAAACAAAAAAAATTTACGCTAGAAGATCGGTGAATTTTTCGTCCAATTTTCAAGTCAAAACAAGTAAGTATTTTGAATTTTCTTATAATTCAATGTTAATTTCAAATTGTTCTTACCAATTGATTATTTAAATTGTGTTACGCTTAAATTGTTCTTACCATAGTCTAAAATTCGTGTTTAGGGCGTCAAAATTACGTTTTTACAAATCGGGGTATTACATTCGAAAGATTCGAAAATAGCGATTTTTTAGGGCGTCAAAATTATGATTTTTTACGAATTTATAAAAAATATCTAGAGCTAGATTTTGCCAAAGTGCAAAAAAGAGACCCTAGTTATTTTTAAAAGATCTGTATCAGGTAAAAATGTCAGATTTTTTCAAAGACTAGAAACGGGTTAACTGATACGCGCAACCTTGTAACTTCGCAGTGTAATTTAAAATATCAAGCTAGCGCGATTTCGCGCGAAACTTTTTTGAGAACCCTAGGATGTTGGGAAGTTCCATTCCCCAGGAATTCGGGCCATTCCGAAACCGGTAGCAATTTTTTGCCGAACGGGCTTTTAAGCGCTCGATCCGGACACCGGTTCGGGATTTTTGGACGAAAAATCCGTAAACTATTTTTTAGATCAAGAATGAACTCAGGAACCTTAAAATAGCATCTTAAAGCACTTTTGAGATTTTTCCTGATGCCAGGGGCATTTTGGTAATTCGCCGCCCGAGAGGGGTATTTTGGTAATTTTACGGTGTCAACTTTTTCAAACGACTTTTCAGTCCGTAAATGTAAGCAAAGCACCTGAAAGGCTGATTTGAAGCCGATTCGCGGGGCGTTGGGGTCGCTAAAGGTGAAAACTTAATTAGACAGTTTTTCACGAATTTATAAAAAATAGCTAGAGCTAGATTTTGCCAAAGTACAAAAAATAGACCCTGGTTATTTCTAAAAGATACGTATCAGGTAAAAATTTCAGATTTTTCCAAAGACTGGAAAGGGGTTAACTGATACGCGCAACCTTGTAACTTCGCAGTGTAATTTAAAATATCAAGCTAGCGCGATTTCACGCGAAACTTTTTTGAGAACCCTAGGATGCTGGGAAGTTCCATTCCCCAGGCATTCGGGCCATTCCGAAGCCGTTAGCAATTTTTTTGCCGAACGGGCTTTTACGCGCTCGATCCGGACACCGGTTCGGGATTTTTGGGCGAAACTTCCGTAAAATACTTTTTACATCACAAATCAGTTCAGGAACCTTAAAATAGCATCTTAAAGCACTTTTGAGATTTTTCCTGATGCCAGGGGGCATCTTGGTAGTTCGCCGCCCCGAGAGGGGTATTTTGGTAATTTTACGGTGTCAAGTTTTTGAAACGACTTCTCAGTTTGTAAATGTAAGCAAAGCACCTGAAAGGCTGATTTGAAGCCGATTCGCGGGGCGTTGGGGTCGCTAAAGGTGAAAACTTAATTAGACAGTTTTTCACGAATTTATAAAAAATAGCTAGAGCTAGATTTTGCCAAAGTGCAAAAAAGAGACCCTGGTTATTTCTAAAAGATACGTATCAGGTAAAAATTTCAGATTTTTCCAAAGACTGGAAAGGGGTTAACTGATACGCGCAACCTTGTAACTTCGCAGTGTAATTTAAAATATCAAGCTAGCGCGATTTCACGCGAAACTTTTTTGAGAACCCTAGGATGCTGGGAAGTTCCACTCCCCAGGAATTCGGGCCATTCCGAAGCCGTTAGCAATTTTTTTGCCGAACGGGCTTTTACGCGCTCGATCCGGACACCGGTTCGGGATTTTTGGACGAAAAATCCGTAAAATACTTTTTAGATCAAGAATGAACTCAGGAAGCTTAAAATAGCATTTTAAAGCACTTTTGAGATTTTTCCTGATGCCAGGGGGCATCTTGGTAGTTCGCCGCCCCGAGAGGGGTATTTTGGTAATTTTACGGTGTCAAGTTTTTGAAACGACTCCTCAGTCTGTAAATGTAAGCAAAGCACCTGAAAGGCTGATTTGAAGCCGATTCGCGGGGCGTTGGGGTCGCTAAAGGTGAAAACTTAATTAGACAGTTTTTCACGAATTTATAAAAAATAGCTAGAGCTAGATTTTGCCAAAGTGCAAAAAAGAGACCCTGGTTATTTCTAAAAGATACGTATCAGGTAAAAAATTTAGATTTTTCCAAAGACTGGAAAGGGGTTAACTGATACGCGCAACCTTGTAACTTCGCAGTGTAATTTAAAATATCAAGCTAGCGCGATTTCGCGCGAAACTTTTTTGAGAACCCTAGGATGCTGGGAAGTTCCATTCCCCAGGCATTCGGGCCATTCCGAAGCCGTTAGCAATTTTTTTGCCGAACGGGCTTTTACGCGCTCGATCCGGACACCGGTTCGGGATTTTTGGGCGAAACTTCCGTAAAATACTTTTTACATCACGAATCAGTTCAGGAACCTTAAAATAGCATCTTAAAGCACTTTTGAGATTTTTCCTGATGCCAGGGGGCATCTTGGTAGTTCGCCGCCCCGAGAGGGGTATTTTGGTAATTTTACGGTGTCAAGTTTTTGAAACGACTTCTCAGTCCGTAAATGTAAGCAAAGCACCTGAAAGGCTGATTTGAAGCCGATTCGCGGGGCGTTGGGGTCCTAATGAACCCCGGGCCATTTCGGTAATTTGCCGCTCATCGGGGGCTATTTTCCTAATTTTACATTACACGAATTTCCCGAATGACTTTTAGTTCAGGAAAGGGTGTGAGACACCCGAAAAGTTATTTTAAAGTTGTGAATTCAGGAAGCTTAAAAGTCGTTCGAAAAAACTATTCAGCTTTTCTGATGCCAGGGGGCATTTTGGTAATTCGCATTCCCGAGAGGGGTATTTTCGTTATTTTGCCCCTTTCAGTTTTTCAAATGACTGCTTCGTCCAGAAATGTAAGCAAAGCACCTGAAAGGTTGTTTCGAAGCTGATTTGGGTCGTTAGGGTGATAATGAACCCCCGGGGGCATTTCGGTAATTTGCCGCTCATCGGGGGTTATTTTGGTAATTTTACATTATACAAATTTTCCAACAATTACACTGCAACTAATTTTTATTCTTCTTTTATTTAATTCTATGACTTGTTGAGAATGATATAATTTTTATTTTTTAGATTTCTGTATAAATATGGATGCAACTGGAGGAAGCAATTTTTGTGAAGGTTCTGATCCACCTTACTTGGATCAAGTTTTTCAAACACTGGACGAAGTCGAAGCATACTACAGAGCATATTCGAAAACGATGGGTTTCGGTATTAGAACTAAGACGACTAGAAAACGGGTGAATACCGATCAAATTTGTGCAAGGTTATTTGAGTGTCATAGAGGAGCACCGCATGTACCCCCGGTCGTTCAGATCAGTGACGAAGGGACAACAAGACAAAGAAAACGCGACACATTTCCGGGTACCGGCTGCAAGGCCCATGTGTATGCAGTACACCGGAAAAAAGAAAACCATTGGGTTGTGACGGGAGTGGAGTTGAGTCATAATCATCAGTTGATGACCCCCAGTAAGATTGGTCAAATTCATCAACACCGAGAAATTAGCGCGGCACACAGACAACTGATTTTTACAATGGCCGGGGCTAAAATTCCACCTTCTAAGATGATGGGGGTTTTCTCAAGCCAGGCTGGGGGGATTGACAAGTTGAGTTTCAACGACGTAGACCTTCGAAATGAACTTCGTGCTCAGAAGAGAGAGTCTTTCGGTAGGAGTGATGCTCAAGCTACACTTGATCTCTTCAGGTGCCTTCAGAGTGAGAATTCTGGATTTTTCTACAGTATCCAACTCGATGATGAGAACCGCATTAGTACTATATTTTGGGCGGACCCCCGTTCTAGAGCTGCTTACCAAAATTTTGGGGATGTTGTGACGTTTGACACCACATACCGCACCAATAAGTACTCTATGCCTTTTGCTCCGTTCACGGGGGTGAACCACCACTATCAGTCAATCTCGTTTGGCTTTGCCCTGCTTAGGGATGAGACGGAGGAGTCATTTACGTGGTTATTTGAAACGTGGCTTCAAGCAATGTATCATATTCCTCCAAAGACCATCATCACCGACCAAGATCTGGCAATGAAAAATGCAATCGCTAAGGTCCTTCCAGATACTCACCATGGCCTGTGCACGTGGCACATAAGCAACAAATATCCCGAACGGCTTCACAATGTATATGCAAACCATCCGGAATTCAAGACTGACTTTAATACATGTGTGAAGAAATCGTTGACGGTAGACGTGTTCGAGGAGAGGTGGGCCACGTTAATGGATGACTACGGTTTGCACAATCATGGATGGTTACAATCGTTGTATGAGATCAAGACACAGTGGGTCGGTGCCTACACCAAGAAGTTTTTTGCAGCCGGAATGACTACGACCTCGAGAAGCGAAGCTATGAATTCATTTTTTGATGGGTACGTAAGCCAGTCTTCAAGTATAGTGGAGTTCGTACTAGAGATGCAGAAAGCCGTTGATAGGCAATTGTACCGTGAGAGAGAAGCCGACGCGGCTACAGCTTACAGAGAAAGGGCCATACTACTCTTTTCACCTTTGGAGGCTCATGCGGCTCAAGTCTATACCAAGGAAATGTTTAGACAGTTTCAAGATGAACTACTAAAGTCGAATCAATATGGCATGACAAAGTTGCACGAGTATTCCACCAGAGATCTCAAGGTTTATGCCTTGACAAACGTGACGAATTTCGCCAATCCGTGCTCTTCGTCGGCTCCGAGGAACAGAAGACATTTTACCGTGGCTAAATGTATGGACACCGGGTTGGTAAATTGCAACTGTCAATTGTTTGAGCATAAAGGTATACTTTGTCGACACGCGTTGAGGGTTTTGAGCTCCAAGAATGCTCGTGAAATCCCTCCACAGTATATCTTGGAACGGTGGACGAAGGAAGCCAATAGAGTCCACGGTCACATTCCTTACGTGCCCAATGTTTCAGTTGATTTCGAGCAATCTGAGCCGCTGCGATATAATCACCTTTGTAACATCATGCACGGTTTATCATTGGATGCAGCGTCAACATTTGATGGGTACAAGTATCAAGTTGAAGCAGCCGCATGGGATAAGGCTAAGCATGCACAGTTTAGGATGGCTGATCCACAAAGACGGGACACTCCGACTACTCGGACGACTCCAGCCGGTAGATTCAATCGAGCCAAACAGCCAGTCATTGACGGCACTAGCATGCAAGGTGAGGAGGACGACATTTTTGATCCAATTATTTCTCAAACAAAAGGGCGAAAACGAGAAATACGCATGAAGAATCCGATTGAAAAAGAAACGGGTCAAAAAAAATTGCGAAAGTGTGCGTTGTGTAATAAGATGACTGATCATGACAAGAGAAACCATTATAAAGTGTTAGGTCTCGCACCTGGCAGTATGGTCGAGGAGGACGATGATGATGAAGAGTGTTAGGGTTAATGTTTCAGTTGTATAACGAATAACTTTTATAATGTTTAAATTTGTGATTTGGTTTGTTGAATCTTTAATTTGTGATTTGGTTTGTGGATTTGGTTTGTGGATTATTGATATTTTTTGGAAGGGCCTATTCGCGCACACTTTATCGCCCAATTCATTGCTTCCGAAAAATCTTGTAATTTTTTTTGTCACTTTTTTTTCGCTCATTGCACCTCAGGCACGCTAGTTAGCCCATTCGTAAGAATTTCGGCGAAAAACGAGACACATTATTTTTTGGGTTTTCCTATGAAGGGCCTATTCGGGCACACTTTAGGGCCCAATTCATAGCTTCCGAAAAATCTTGTAATTTTTTTTGTCACTTTTTTTTGGCTCATTGCACCTCAGGCACGCTAGTTAGCCCATTCGTAAGAATTTCGGCGAAAAACGAGACACAATATTTTTTGGGTTTTCCTATGAAGGGCCTATTCGGGCACACTTTAGGGCCCAATTCATAGCTTCCGAAAAATCTTGTAATTTTTTTTGTCACTTTTTTTTCGCTCATTGCCTCTTAGGCACGCTAGTAGGCCATTTCTATGAATTTCGGCAAAAATCGAGACAAATAATATATTTGGTTTTCCTATAAAAGGCATATTCGCGCACACTTTATCGCCAATTTCATAGCTTGCGAAAATACATGTACATTTTTTTAAGGGGTTCTTTGCTCAGTGCACCTTAGTCACGCTAGTTAGGATAATGGTAATGAAGCCATCTAGCTTCATTCTTTTTCAGCTCCCAGGCTATCCTATACCTAAACGTCAAGGCAGCCTTCCTAGTCCACGACGTATATCTGAGCACCTCCGAGCGAGCAATGTAGTCCATGTACTTGAGGACGTAAATCCCGCAATCGTGACTGTTATATTGCTTTGGTCGGTCCTTTATCATCACGACCGTCCAAGGCTCTACCGTCGAATTCCTGGTGATGGATTCCCCCGAATAATCTCGGCACGCTAGCGAGAAGATAGTAGTCTGCATCCAACAATTAAAAAGATCATCAAGCCTATGTTACAATAAGAATATGCTATGAGCCAAGGTCAACCGATAAAAACTAACCACTGCAGTGATGTACTCGCTATACATCTGTGCCAGCGACCGCCCAGGAGAGTCCTCCCTTAGGCTATCGTATATGTTGACCTGTCTGTTCGCTGGATGGAGAACTAATAGGAACCAGTGGTGTTCATGATGGCAAGGTATCATGACAAGGTTCGCATCGGCAGCGTGACATTGGTACTCTGCGTTCAACAGGCCTAATACGTTTCCAGATGGTTTCCACTTACCCTTGCCTGCCCCTCGCCTCCTCGATTCTGTTAACTCCCTCATGCTGGTCACCATTAATGTGACAAAGTAAGTGGGATGCAGGTTAAGCTTCATGCCTTCGCACTGGTTATAACGTAGCTCTCTAATCCGGAGCAGATCTATATAAGCGTTCATGACGAAATTTGAAATATCTGTCTCCGGTGCCAACATTCTCACATCCGCGTGACCTAGACATGTTCCAAGAGGAAAGTCTGTTGAATCGACAGGCTCAGGCCCGAAGTAGTGCCGGTCGATCCAATCCCGCTTGTTCGGCCTCAATGGCTTTGTCGCTTGTCCTTTATCCGACCGGTTGCTTGGGCGCGAGGCCTGGATTCCTACTTGGGTCACCTGACTCTGGCGCTGAGAGTCGTACGTGTCAGGAGGCAAGCGACTAGACGGCTCCCAGAATTCCCTCTGGGGCAAAGACGCGTCAGGAGGCAAGCGACTAGACAGCTCCCAGAATTCACTCTGGGGCACAAAGTCGTACGCGTCAGGAGGCAAGAGACTAGACGGCTCCCACACCACACTCTGGGGCACATCGTCGTACGCGTCCGGAGGCAAGCGACTAGACGGCTCCCCTTGGTAACCCCGGTACGCAACACCAAAGTTGTGAAGATCAGTCTTGTACGACTCAATGGAGCTCTTGAAACTGTCAGGCGCATGCGCGACATACCAGTCAAACCGCTCGAGCTGCTTGAACATCTCAGTGCCCTTGTCAACCTAAAAAACATGCATAGAAAAATCACCGTCATCATTTCAGGCATGGTCGAGAAGGTGCGCAAATAAATATTGAAACGACACTAGGTTGACTTACAATGCTCAATGCCCAGAACTGGTCATAGACCTCACGTGGCGCATACGATTTGGTCCTCACTTGGGAAGGGCGAGTCACCCTCGTGCGCGTCACCCTGAGAAACCACTGTAAGTATTCCTCAGTACTAACGCCGTCGTGCTTCAGCGATACAAGGCTTTCATATGTTGCCTGCCAGGTATTCCACTGTTGCACCTCGCCACCTAACAAAATCAAGGCATCAGCCACCTTGAAGTTCGGCCCTCGACCACCCCTGTATGGCCGCATGTCTACAGCGGGTTTTGGTATCCCTTGTGGACAGCCAGCTTGCTTCATAGCTCGATCGGGCATCTGAAACTCACATTCTTCGAAGTGAATGAGCGGCACCCGAACCAAACCTGCCAGCACGTACGACACCGGAAGTTGCCAACACCACTCATCCAACCGATGCATCACCTTCCCATATGGCTGCCACGTCACCTGGGATGCATCCATCATATCTAGTTCCCCCCGATAGAACATTAGATGGTGGTGAGGGTCTACCCGTCTCCTCCGTTTGGTCGTAGGCCCCCAGGCCCACACCCTAGGCCACGTCTCATCGGAATCAGCTACGGGCTGTGGACGACCCGTGGGTAGCCTCTCGTAAGACCAAACCTGTGAACGCAAACATTATATGGAATTAGTAATTAATCACGAATATATTGACACGTCAACCAAGAATATTGGACAAAAACGTCAAACCTGTAACAGAGTGATGCAGGCGGCAATGGACTTGGCACCCTTTCTCGTAGCTTTGTGCAATGCTCGATATAGGTGCGCAAGGACAGCTGAACCCCACGAATACGAGTATACCTCCTCAAGATTCTCCAAGAACACCATATACTTCGGATGCACCGTGTTTTTTTTTTTGCGTCGGAAGTAGTATAGATCCAGTAATATACAAAAGGAATGCCTTCGTATACGTCACCAAATCATGAGGAGTGTATTCATCCGGTAGCTCGCCGTACTGCTCTCTCAGCCATTTAAGTTTTATGCCGTTGGTTGTAAGAGCGTCCCTCGGAATTCCGGGAAAATACTGCCTAGCCATCGTCGCTATGGATGCAGACGTTTTACTCGAAGTAATGGGTCTGCCGTGACATGGGATTCCAAGTATGAAACCGACGTCCTCTAATGTAATAGTCATTTCACCAAACCGGAAGTGAAATGAGTTCGTCTCGCCTTTCCATCGTTCAACTAGAGCGGATATAAGGCAATCGTCGTGCCGAGACCAATTCCCGCAATCGGTGAACACGGCCAAATTTTGATCGTGTAATAGTTGTATTTGTTCCTCGTTCAGTACCCACTCGTCGAGGTGACTTGTGCTTTGAATTGTTTCCAAAATACCCCTATCGACACCGTCAAATACGTCCCTCGCGACGTGGTCATCGTCATCGTATAGGATTGATGTATCATGAGGTCCAGGGTTGAAATCCATATCTGTAAGAACAAAATATAATCGTAAACCAACTTAGCGTCCATAATATTTACATTCCAAAACTGTAACTGAATCGTTAACCTAGCTTACCAACGCATTAGCAATAGTCATTAAATCATTATTTTAATGTATTAAAACCATTCCTCACTTCCCACCACTCCGAACGCTTAATAACGCTAGTTCCCTGAAATTTAGCGCCAACGTGGTTATTTAGCAATATCCCCCCCCCCGATGGCCTTTACACCCCCAACACCTCAAAACCGCTCTTAAACCACTTTTTAAATGTATTACATCAATTATATACCAAATATTTCCTCAGAATATTTTAAGAGGAAAGTTACCAAAACACCCCCAACTTATGCAAAATACCCTGTGGCAGTCATCGCCCCAACAAACATCTAATTCACAACTTTAAAATAACTTTTCGGGTGTCTCACACCCTTTCCTGAACTAAAAGTCATTCGGGAAATTCGTGTAATGTAAAATTAGGAAAATAGCCCCCGATGAGCGGCAAATTACCGAAATGGCCCGGGGTTCATTAGGACCCCAACGCCCCGCGAATCGGCTTCAAATCAGCCTTTCAGGTGCTTTGCTTACATTTACGGACTGAGAAATCGTTTCAAAAACTTGACACTGTAAAATTACCAAAATACCCCTCTCGGGGCGGCGAACTACCAAGATGCCCCCTGGCATCAGGAAAAATCTCAAAAGTGCTTTAAGATGCTATTTTAAGGTTCCTGAACTGATTCGTGATGTAAAAAGTATTTTACGGAAGTTTCGCCCAAAAATCCCGAACCGGTGTCCGGATCGAGCGCGTAAAAGCCCGTTCGGCAAAAAAATTGCTAACGGCTTCGGAATGGCCCGAATGCCTGGGGAATGGAACTTCCCAGCATCCTAGGGTTCTCAAAAAAGTTTCGCGTGACATCGCGCTAGCTTGATATTTTAAATTACACTGCGAAGTTACAAGGTTGCGCGTATCAGTTAACCCCTTTCCAGTCTTTGAAAAAATCTGAATTTTTTACCTGATATGTATCTTTTAGAAATAACTAGGGTCTATTTTTTGCACTTTGGCAAAATCTAGATCTAGCTATTTTTTATAAATTCGTGAAAATTTGTCTAATTAAGTTTTCACCTTTAGCGACCCCAACGCCCCGCGAATCGGCTTCAAATCAGCCTTTCAGGTGCTTTGCTTACATTTACGGACTAAGAAGTCGTTTCAAAAACTTGACACCGTAAAATTACCAAAATACCCCTCTCGGGGCGGCGAACTACCAAGATGCCCCCTGGCATCAGGAAAAATTTCAAAAGTGCTTTAAGATGCTATTTTAAGGTTCCTGAACTGATTTGTGATGTAAAAAGTATTTTACGGAAGTTTCGCCCAAAAATTCCGAATCGGTGTCCGGATCGAGCGCGTAAAAGCCCGTTCGGCAAAAAAATTGCTAACGGCTTCGGAATGGCCCGAATGCCTGGGGAATGGAACTTCCCAGCATCCTAGGGTTCTCAACAAAGTTTCGCGCGAAATCGCGCTAGCTTGATATTTTAAATTACACTGCGAAGTTACAAGGTTGCGCGTATCAGTTAACCCCTTTCCAGTCTTTGGAAAAATCTGAAATTTTTACCTGATACGTATCTTTTAGAAATAATCAGGGTCTCTTTTTTGCACTTTGGCAAAATATAGCTCTACCTATTTTTTATAAATTCGTGAAAAACTGTCTAATTAAGTTTTCACCTTTAGCGACCCCAACGCCCCGCGAATCGACTTCAAATCAGCCTTTCAGGTGCTTTGCTTACATTTACGGACTGAAAAGTCGTTTGAAAAAGTTGACACCATAAAATTACCAAAATACCCCTCTCGGGCGGCGAATTACCAAAATGCCCCTGGCATCAGGAAAAATCTCAAAAATGCTTTAAGATGCTATTTTAAGCTTCCTGAGTTCATTCTTGATCTAAAAAGTATTTTACGGATTTTTCGTCCAAAAATCCCGAACCGGTGTCCGGATCGAGCGCTTAAAAGCCCGTTCGGCAAAAAATTGCTACCGGTTTCGGAATGGCCCGAATTCCTGGGGAATGGAACTTCCCAACATCCTAGGGTTCTCAAAAAAGTTTCGCGCGAAATCGCGCTAGCTTGATATTTTAAATTACACTGCGAAGTTACAAGGTTGCGCGTATCAGTTTACCCATTTCCAGTCTTTGCAAAATTCTGAAATTTTTACCTGATACAGATCTTTTAAAAATAACTAGGGTCTCTTTTTTGTACTTTGGCAAAATCTAGATCTAAATATTTTTTATAAATTCGTAAAAAAATCATAATTTTGACGCCCTAAAAAGTCGCTATTTTCGAATCTTTCGAATGTAATACCCCGATTTGTAAAAACGTAATTTTGACGCCCTAAACACGAATTTTAGACTATGGTAAGAACAATTTAAGCGTAACACAATTTCAACAATCAATTGGTAAGAACAATTTGAAATTAACATTGAATTATAAGAAAATTCAAAATACTTACTTGTTTTGACTTGAAAAAAATGACGAAAAATCCACCGATCTTCTAGCGGTTATCCACCGATCTTCTAGCGTAAATTTTTTTTATTTGTATTATTGTGGAGATTATGTAGGTGAGATAGGGAGAATGAGGAGAGTGTAAGAAATGATTCGGGGATGAGGGATTTTATAGACAGAAAAGTGAGGGAGGAAGAGAAGAAAGAACACGGACAAGTCCGTGACTGAACAGTTGGGTGGGGGATGGGGGAATAACACGTGGGGGTGGGGGGAGGGGGGGAATGACACGTGGGGGTGAGGGGAAAGGACACGTGGGGGTGGGGGAGGGGGGAAAGGACACGTGGGGGGAAGGGGGAATCACGGGTGGGGGAAGGGGGCATCACGGCTGGAAAAGGTGGGGGGAAAGGACATAGGGGGAAAAGAAGGGGTGGGGGCCAAGGGGGGGGGGGGGAAAAAAAAAGGACAGGGGAAAACGGGGGGGGGGGGCAAAGGGGGAATACTGAAGATTAATGTGGGAATACGCAAAATTAATGTGGAAATATGCAAAGGGTGGGGGGAGCCGTGGAAGGGGTGGGGGCCAGGGGGGGAGAAAAAAAAAGGACAGGGGAAAAGATGGGTGGGGGCCACGGGGGATAATGCAGATTAATGTGGGAATATGCCACATTAATGTGGGAATATGCAAAGGGTGGGGGAGTGGGCCACCTGCGGATGACTTGCGATTGGCCCAAAGCCAATCGCAACAAAGACAGGCGATTGGCCCAATCGCAAGTCTTTGTTGCGATTGGCTTTGGGCCAATCACAAGTCTTTTAGGCGTTTGGCCTTTTGGGCGTTTGGCCTTTTGGGCGTTTAGCTGGGCGGCATCATGCCAATCGCAACAAAGAGTTGCGATTGGGCTTGGCCCAATCGCACCTCTTTGTTGCGATTGCTATGATTGCAGTTGGCCCCAAATGTTTGGGCCATTATGGCCAAAATTCCAAATTTTCCAATCGCTCCTCTTTGTTGCGATTCGGTGGGAAAATAAAAATTTTCCCACCGGTCGATGGGGATCGGCCCCCATATATATATATATATATATATATATTCAGGCTTCTGAATTTGGTTAGATTGTAGAATAATTGGATTCTAGATTTGCCGTGTATTTAGGAAGCTCAGTTATTATAGCTGATTTCTTTCGTTTTTTGTTATGAATGAAATTGATGAGTGATCATTTAGTAATATTCTCTTTTAGTTTCTTGGTTCTAAGGTATTTTTGTGTGCCTTGCTATTGCAAAATGGAAAATTTTAACAACTTTGCCTACTGGTGAGTGAGTTTTGTTTTCAAATTCTAGTTTGTAGGTCTAATCAATTTTCCTCATTCTCTGTTCTTGGAAGAAATTAATGTTGCATGGTCATAGATTCCTAATTTTGACTGACTGATTTCATTGTGCTAGTTAAAGGGCCTGAATTTTTATATATAGATTGATTGGCTTATTTTGCTTGGTTTTCATGTGTTCATCAGCTAATCTCTTCTTTGAGTTATGTTTACTTGAAATATAGTTTTTGGAAATTTCCAGTCAGACTTGACGTGCCTTTGTCAAGTCCATACACATTTGAAAGCAACCACTTATAAGCTAATGTTACTGTTTGTTGCATTAAACAGGCTCTGGTAGCTATCAATTCCACGCGTACAAAAGGGACACACTAAGATGTTATAAGGCTCCCAATCCTGGTGTACTCCAGTGAGTCAAAAATTTGACATTTTATTTGAAAGCATGCAGCTGCGCATTTGTTACGGAAAGATGAGATACAACTAGTGTTCCATACCTATCTTGGTTATACCTATAGGCCTACTGAGGGTCCCAATTCTCATGACACGTCGGCACACTCAACGGTCAATTTTCAACGCTCACAGGCCGGTCAAAGCGTCACATAATCAAGTCATGTGCATTTTCCCTTTGGGAAGCAACCTTGGTGTTCCTTCCCCCTTAAGGGGATCGGCCAACTTGGGGGGGTCGGCCACCTACCTTGACGACCGACTACCGTCGTTCGCTGTCGCGTGCCGTAGTCGCAATGACCGTCGCTCGCCGCCGCGCTTCGTCGTCGTGACGACCGTCGCTCGTCATCCATGCAATGCTCGCCGTCGCCCGCGCCTGCACGCCCGCTTCACGACGCCCGTCGCCCGTGGCCGCCCCCCCGCTTCATGGCCCCCGTCGCCGTCGCCCGCACGCTCGCTCCGCGACTCCCATCGTCCCGATGTCATCTCCGCGACCCCCATCGCCCACACGACATCTCCCTGACCTTCGTCGCCCGCGCGCCGTCTCCGCGACCTTCATCGCCCGCGTCCGCGCGACAGCTCCTTAACTCTCGTCTCCCGCGCGCCGTCTCTGCCACCTTCGTCTCCCGAGTCTGCGCGACAACTCTGCGACTCCCGTCGCCCGCGCCCGCGTGCCGTCTCTGCGAACTTCGTCGCCGGCTCCCGCGCACCGTACTTTCTATAGTGCTCACTCACCACCAGTGGTCGCATGACGCTCGTTGTTACCCGCGCGCCGTCGTCGCGACAGCCGTCACTCGTGGCCGTGCATTGTCATCTGGGTACCGTCTCCGTGACAACTATCACTTGCACGCTCTTTAACACTCGTCGCCACTTTCATGACGTGCCCTGGCACCAGGTATTGTCTCGCGACGGTAGTCGTCGCGCCCACCCGACACAATCATGTTACATGTTTCCGGGGGGCTCCGCTCGTAGTGCTCTGGCACGAGGACCCATCGCAGCGGGATGGACTCATTACCTTAAAATCATCGCCGCCACGGGATGGGCTCATTACCCCAAAGCCATCGCCGTCACAATCACGGGGGATCTCCGGCACGAGGACCCCTCGTAGCGGGATAGACTCATTACCTTAAAGTCATCGCCGTCACAATCACGGAGGGGCTTCGGCACGAGGACCCCTCGCAGCGGGATGGACTCATTACCTTAAAGTCATCGCCGTCACAATCACGGAGGGGCTTTGGCACGAGGACCCCTCGCAGCGGGATGGACTCATTACCTTAAAGTCATCGCCGCCACGGGATGGGCTCATTACCTTAAAGCCATCGCCGTCACAATCACGGGAGGGCTCCAGCACGAGGACCCCTCGCAGAGGGATGAACTCATTACCTTAAAGTCATCGCCGTGCATTTCTTGTGGCACCTCCACGTCAACTACGAACACACTTCCTTGGTATTAAAATGTATGAAAAACTACCTCTATGAAAGCATGCCTTGTATATAGGCGCGGTGCCTACAACACAAGACATTGATTGTGGCGCATAGGCGCGATGCCAACGGCATGAGACATTGATTGTGGCGCACGGGCGTGGTGACGACCGTCGCGAGACAATACCTAGCCCCGGGGGCACATGTCATGGAAGTGGCGCATGGGCGCGGCGACGACTGTCGAGAGACACTACCTGGTGCCGGCGGCACATGTCATGGAAGTGGCGCATGGGTGCGGCAACGACGCGCGGACGACGATCTTCATGGCGTTGATGGCGGCAATGGGAGACGTACGGTTACGGGTAATGAGTGAACATTGCGTACCATAGTGTGTTTGAATAAGTTAAGCGAAAAAAGTGTCAACAGCCCTCCCGGGCTTGAAGTTGCCCCCCCCCCCCCCCTCCTCATGAAGGAGTTGGCCAACCCTCCTTTAAGGGAGGTGGCCTACACCCCTTTTATGGGAGGTAGTCGACCCCTTGAGGGTGGAGGTGCGCCAAGGCTATTTTGTACATTTTCTAAGTGTTGGATTGAGCCTAGGTCGCTACATTCGCGACATAAATAATTTTCAGTCATGAATTGCCGCGAAAAGTCGATAAGAGATGCACGTGACTTGAGCATGCACATTTTGACCAGTAGATAGCGTTGAAAAATTCATCGTTGAATGTGTGACGTGTCGCGCAAAACGGGACCCCCGATGGTCTCTTGAGTGTGACCAAAGTAGGTTGTGAACAATACTTAAATTTCTTGTCTTTCTCGTAAGAAGTGCGACAAAGGGGGTTTTGCCTTTTGTCGTAATGCCTAATTTAACGTACATTTATATGTTAGTACTCTGCTTATTTACCAACAATATGTTTTTCCACCAAATAAAACTTCCATATTTTGCAAAAACAAATACACCCCATTTTAAAGCACAGACGACACAAAAAAAGGAAAAAAAAAAAAAGAAAAAAGGCAAGCACGCCGTTCCACATGATTCAGTAAAAGCAAAATTTAAGGCCCTACGTTTACCGATCATTGCACATTTGTCATAACGTCTTCAACAAAAAGCCCCAGCGCTGCGTAAGACGACCCACCCTCCATCACCGCCGCCCTCCCCTTCTTCTTCATCTCCTTCACCCTCGTCCTTACCTCGCTCCCACCCTCCATCAGCCGCCTTATCCCGCCCTCTATGTCCTCCGCCGTCACGGCCGGCGAGGCGTTCAACCCCCTGAATACGTCCCTGTGGTAGTCCAGCCTGATCTCCACCGCCATCCCCAGCTCCTTCACCATCTGGAACGCGTTAACCTGCTGCTCGGCGTACATCGGCCACGTTGCCACCGGCACCCCGCACCACACGCTCTCCAGTATGGAGTTCCATCCGCAATGGGACACAAACCCTCCCACTGCCTGGTGTGACAGCACCGCAACCTGTGGGGCCCACCCTATTACCTTCCCGATTCCCGCCGTCCGCTCTAGAAAACCTTCCGGCAAGATTCCTTCTAGATCAGTATACTCCGTCTGCGACCCGATCTTTTCCTTTTCGGGTTTGGGTCGACGTAAGGCCCATAGGAAGCGGTGCCCGCTCCGCTCCAGTGCGTGGGCTATTTCTTTCACCTGGTCCTCATCGAAGCTTCCCATGCTCCCGAAGCATAAGAACACTACCGACGAAGCCGGCTGATCGTCCAGCCAGCTCATAATAGCGTCGTCTGGTTTGTGGTTGAGGTTGATTATGGGTCCCACCGGATACAAAGGTGGGGTCCTCCCGTCGTTAAGGGATTTGATTGCGTGTGCTTCCAGATCCGAGAATGTGTTGACCATAATGCCCTTGGTCTCCAAAAGCCTTCGGCTGACAGAAATGACCATGGCCGATCCGCCTCCCTCTTTGTCCATGGCCACAGAAGGCAAGACACTGGACGGCACCGGGTTGGCGAAACTCGGGACTGACAACTCGGTGTTTGAGTCCTTGAACTCGGTAATGTCCTTGTTGTGGTCATCGTTCAGGCTGACGAGATAGAGTTTCAGCCCCAGAAAAGCGGCGTTTGAGGTGAAGAAGGCGTAAGTAGGGAGTCCAAACTCGTTGGCCACGTCAATCATGCTGGTGCAGAACATGTCGACGACGAAGCCGGCGAGCTGGCCCGACTCGGAACGAGCCGCCATGCCGGCGACGGTGTCTCTGACGTTGGCTTTGTGGCCGTCGACGAAAGCGGAGAGGAAGGTCATGGGGGACTTGCTGGAATTGTGGAAGGAAACGTGGACGTTTTGGGGGAGGTCGATGAATCGGATGCGGTGAGTTGCATGGAGTGACTGGGTGTAGGCGTCGAGTACGGCGGTGTCGAAGGGCAGCTTCATGATGAGGACGGTGACGGAGAGACGTTCATCGCGGCTGATGAGGAGCTTGGCAATCTCGACGGTTGATATGAGATGGCCCACCCCTGGTGCAGGGATGAAGACTAGCTGTGCTTTCTTCATTTTGGTGAACCACAACAAGAGCTACGATACGGTGATACTCTGACTACATTACATTACAATATTACATACACAAACAAGTTGTGCTACGTATGTGTGACAAATGTGGTCCCTTAGTCATGGACGGAGACATGGATAACGTCGGTGTTAAAACTTCAATAACAACTATAAGAATGACGTCATGGCTTTGCTGGCTGCTAATAAGTGTTCGATATTTTAAAGTCGACTGCCATCTTATATATATATATATATATATGAACATTATAATATTCCTTCCTGGTGCATCCTTTCTTTCAGTTCGTTTTTATTTTTATTTTTAAAAGTAATGTGTGTATAAATTGTTACCACATGAAACAATAATAAAATTCACAGCACATGACATCAGTGATGTGTCCTGTAGGTATAAACACTATTATCTGAAAGGCATAAAGCTATTGAATACTAAAGAGTTGTCGTAGCACAGATGCATATCAACCAACGGAATAGAGAGAAGATTTTAAAAAAAAAAAAAATATGGCAAAAATTTGGATCTTAGGGTCCAAATTGACTAATGTAAGATGTCAAAGCTGGAGCCAAGCTAAGTGCAAGCTCTTTCACGGTGCAATATGGACATGGTGCATGGTGGAATAACTATATATCATGTTCTGAAGCACAGACAATATGCACAACCAAATCAGATCATGGAGTCAAAAAAAATAACAAGTCATTTACGTTCAGACAACCAAGACAGTGCCAAAAGAGAGCGAACTTTGAAAGAGGGTACTTGTGAGAATACATTATCTGAATGTAAAGAATGGCTTTCATTTCATCCTCTTTCGGATGTACATCATCTCTTCTTTATATACATGTGTGTACACTTAACTACTGACTAACTTAAGATAAGGATAATGATATGTGCTAACTAAGATAAGGATAATGATATGTGCTAACTTTTGAATCTAAACTAATTCAAACAGATTTAATCTTTGAATTTGAACTTTGGATAGGTTCATCTTTGTGTGATCCAATAGCCCCCCGCAAGCTCACCGTACCAAGAACGTTGAGCTTGGAACGTAGGAGATGAAACCGGGGCATTGACAGAGGTTTGGTGAAGATATCAGCAGGTTGATCAATGCTGGAGATGAACCTAACATCAAGAGTACGCTTGGCGACCCGTTCGCGAACAAAATGGTAGTCGATCTCGATGTGTTTGGTGCGAGCATGGAAGATGGGGTTTAAAGTGAGATATATGGATCCAATGTTGTCACACCATAAGGTCGGTGGTTGAGGAGATCGAAAACCAAGTTCATATAATAGTGACTGTAACCATTCGACCTCAGAGGTGACTGTGGCAAGGGCTTTGTACTCAGCTTCGGTGCTCGAACGAGCAACAGTTGGTTGTTTACGAGAGCTCCAAGAGATTAAATTGGGGCCAAGGAAAACGCAATAGCCACTAGTGGAGCGACGATCATCCGGACAACCCGCCCAGTCGGCATCAGAGAATGCAGAGAGAGATAAGGTGGAAGACCTGGTTAGCAAGAGACCATGATTGATGGTGTCCTTAAGATACCGCAGAATTCTCTTGACGGCTGTCCAGTGTTCAGAGGTTGGGGCATGCATGAATTGAGCGACCTTATTAACCGAGAAGGAAATGTCAGGACGTGTGAATGAGAGATATTGGAGGGCACCAACTATACTTCGATACTCAGAAGGAAAGGAAATGAGATCCCTTTGATGGCGAGAAAGTTGTGTAGCAGTAGCCATCGGCGTGTGGACTGGTTTTGCCTCCGAGAGATTGGTGCGCTTGAGTAAATCAGCGATATATTTTCTTTGTAATAGAAGAAGGCCAGTGCGAGAGTGAATGACTTCAATGCCCAGAAAAAATGTAAGAGACCCTAAGTCCTTAACAGAAAATGCACAATTCAAGTCACCAACAAGCTTATTGATAACGGCTTCCGAATTGCCCGTCAAAATGATGTCATCCACATATATTAAGATACAAAGAAAAATGGCCTTGTCGCGAAATAAAAAGAGAGAAGTGTCTGATTGACAGGCAGTGAAGCCTAATTGGAGTAAGCGCTGAGAGAGGCGCGCATACCAGGCTCGTGGAGCTTGCTTAAGACCATAGAGTGCCTTTTGTAATTTACAGACATGAGATGAAAATTGTGGATGTTGGAAACCAGGAGGTTGGAGCATGAAGACATCTTCAGTCAAGTAACCATTTAAGAAGGCATTATTGACATCAATTTGTCGGAGGGGCCATCCTTGAGATACAGCGAGCGAGAGAACTACCCGAACAGTGGTGGGTTTAATAACAGGGCTAAAAGTCTCACTGTAATCAATACCTGCTTGCTGCTTGAAACCCTTGGCAACCAAACGAGCCTTGTAGCGCTCAATAGAGCCGTCAGCTTTCCGTTTAATGCGAAAAAGCCATTTACACCCAATGATGTTGGCGTGAGAGGGAGGAGAAACCAGTGTCCAGGTGCCATTTCGCATGAGAGCATTATACTCATCTTGCATGGCAGTGCGCCAATGAGAATGTTTGGATGCTTGAGAGTAGCAGGTTGTTCAGAGAGAAAGGCAGAAAGAGGGTATTTGGAAACTCTGTAAATTTTGGGTTTGTGTATGCCAGCTTTGGAGCGGGTGATCATGGGGTGCGTAGGGGGTTGTTGAATGGTTGTTGATGAAGTTGGCAGAGAGGATATTTTATGTATAGACGTAGAAGAAGTTAAGGTGTCTGAGAGAGGCGTGGGAGTAGGTATGTGAGGGGATTGAGAAGAAGGAGATACGGGATCTGTATTTGAGGGAAGAGAGGAGGAAATTGGGGAAGGTGATTGGGATAAGGGTGGAAGGGAGGGTGATAATGATGAGGTTTGAATTTGAGAGTCAGATATGTGGGGATGAGAGGGAGGTAACTGTTGGCGTGAAGGATATGTGGAAGGGATACATGACAAGGTAGGCATTGAAGGGGGTTGTTGAAAGGATAAAGAAGTGGGGACATGATTGTGGGAATTTGAACTTTGGATAATATTGTGTGCATTTGAGCTCAGATTTTCATCCGTGGAGTAGGAGAGAGGAAAGGCGGTGGAAGATGTGGCTTGCGACCCATTCGTAGAAGAAAGACTTGGAAAAATATTTTCCGAAAATGAGACATGGGGCGTAATATAAATACGTCCAGTAGCAATATCCATGCATTTGTAGCCTTTATGAAGAAGACTGTAGCCTAAAAATAAACAGGCTTTGGAGCGATATTCCAATTTATGAGAATTATAGGGCCGAAGATGTGGGTAACACAGACACCCAAACACTTTTAGACGATTAAAGTCTGGAGGGGCATGAAATAATTTTTCCAGCGGGCACAAATTGTTAAGCAGCGGAGAAGGAAGGCGATTAATGAGAAACACGGCCGTACTAAATGCATCATCCCAAAAACGTTGAGGGAGATGAGCATGAGCAAGAAGGGAGAGACCAGTTTCAACAATATGTCGATGTTTGCGTTCAGCTGCACCATTTTGTTCATGAGTGTGTGGGCACGAAAGGCGATGGAAAATGCCATTTTGTTTGCAAAAATTTTGAATTGGACGATATTCACCACCCCAATCAGTTTGGAGTGTACGAATTTTGTGACCAGTTAGATTCTCAACTAATTTTTTAAATTGAGTGAAAACATGCATAAGATCGGATTTGAGTTTGAGAGGGAAGAGCCAAACGTAACGGCTGAAATCATCAATAAAATGTACATAGTAACGGAAACCTTGATGAGAGAGAACATGAGAGGGACCCCAAAGATCACTGTATATTATTTCCAAAGGCGAAGATGACATGACATGAGTAGATTGAAATGGAAGACTATGACTTTTGCCAAAATGACACGCTTCACAACTCAAACTATTTTTATTCTTTTCAATTGGAATTGAAAATCGAGACAAAATTTGAGAAATAACACGAACAGACGGGGGGTGACCCATCCGATTATGCCAGAGTTGAAGCGGCGCACGAACACCGAGTAGAGCAGAAGGAGACGAACAGTGATTCAGAGACAACTGATTTGAGGGAGGAGATGCCTCAAGTTGATAGAGACCATCCTTAAGTCAGCCTTGAAGAAGAACTGTCCTCGAGGTGCGATCCTTGACAAGTACAACATGAGGATGAAATTCAAAGAAAACATTATTGTCAGTAGTAAATTGCCGAACAGACAAAAGATTTTTAGAGATGGACGGAACATGAAGCATGTTACTCA
Organism: Escallonia rubra; assembly: GCA_033065855.1. Classification (NCBI taxonomy): domain Eukaryota; kingdom Viridiplantae; phylum Streptophyta; class Magnoliopsida; order Escalloniales; family Escalloniaceae; genus Escallonia; species Escallonia rubra. The sequence continues at coordinate 24,595 of JAVXUO010001910.1, forward strand.
ATTTAAAATTATGAGATGAGGAATTTAGCATTGAGGTGCCAACATGATGAATTTTCAGACCTGTGCCATCACCTACGTGAACTTGATCAGGGCCATGATAGTCAGTGTGTTGAGACAGGTTGTGGATGTCATGTGTGATGTGATGAGTGGCATCTGAGTCGGGGTACCAGGCAGGATCAGAGGAAGAAGAAAATGGAGTGCTCGCGACATATGCAGCAGTCTGTGACTGAGGGGAGGGACGAGGAGCACGGTGAGGACAAAAGGGGCGAATATGACCTGGTTGGTTACAGTGGTGACAAACAATATTGGAGGCTGATTTTCGAGGGGGGTGATAAGGGTTGGTCGGTAGGGGAAGTAAAGGTGGTTTGGACGAAGGGGCGTCACGCCATTGATTTTTGTTACGCTGAGAGTGACCTCCGCGAGAATGCGAAGAGGAGGATGTCATGTGATGAGGTCTCGAAGTTGTGTGTGACAGCATGGGCCTGGGGAATGAGACTGTCACGAAGTTGTTGACGCTCCAACTGAGATTCATAAGTCAGAAGCATAGCATAAAGAGAGTTTAGGGAAATATTCTCCGAGCGTGTGGTAATGGACGTCACAAACGACTGATAGTCGGAGCCAAGACCAACTAGTAGAGCATTGATAAGATCATCATCTGATAGGGGCTGACCAATGGCTGTCAACGTATCACGAATACGTTTTCCTTTTTGAAAATAAGCATGCATCGACATGTCACCTTTATTCAACTGGTGGAGATCACATCGGAGATTAAAAACCTTCGCTTTGGATTGAGATGCAAACATACGATCGAGAGATAGCCAGACTTCAGAAGATGTGTGGAGACCAAGAACTTGAGCCAAGATCGGTTCAGTAAGAGAAGATAGAAGCCAACTTAATAAAAGTTGGTCTTGTTTATGCCATAAGACATATGCAGGATTTAATTCCGGCGAGATGTCAGTAGACAGAGTCGGATGAACAACAACAGGTTCAGAAGTGGGAGATGGAATTGCAGAATCAGATGGAACAAGGTATTTTGGAGGTGGGGCAACAGAGCCATCAACAAAAGTGAGGAGATCATAGCCACGCAGGAGAGGAAGAAATTGACTCTTCCACAGCAGGTAATTATCAGTGTTAAGCTTCACAGAAATAAGATGGTGAATCTGATTAAGAGGAAATATGGGTGATGACAGTGAAGTGGTATTGGGAGGGAGAGCCATGATAGGCGTAGTGTAGATAGAGCAGTGGAAGAGATGTTCAGAAAAAAATTCAGGCTCTTGATACCATGTGAGAATACATTATCCGAATGTAAAGAATGGCTTTCATTTCATCCTCTTTCGGATGTACAACATCTCTTCTTTATATACATGTGTGTACACTTAACTACTGACTAACTTAAGATAAGGATAATGATATGTGCTAACTAAGATAAGGATAATGATATGTGCTAACTTTTGAATCTAAACTAATTCAAACAGATTTGATCTTTGAATTTGAACTTTGGATAGGTTCATCTTTGTGTGATCCAATAGTACTCAACCTACCTAAAATAAGAACCAATTGCGTAAAAGACCCCGCGGGGGTTTGTCCGGTGGTAAACAAAACCAATCCCACCCTAGCACAAGGAACAAAAATCACAAGGGCAAAGAACATCCATACATCTCTGATAAGTGAAGTGGGGACAAGTGTAACAATGGCATTAGTTAGGAGTTCCATTTGTACACTCGGTAGCATCCGGCATATCTTAACATAATCCTTCACATGGGCTCGTAAGATTGCTCGGGGTTACCACACTTAAGCGACCAAGGCCTGAATGCTAGCCAGGGTCCTAGTGCTCGTGTTAAACCTCGCATCATGGCCACCACATCTTTCTGATCACACCCTATAATCCAAAGGGCAAAAACAACCTAGTGGCCTTGCTAAAACCACATCAGACCTGACAATGTCCTCCACCTTGGGCGAGGATTGTGGACGTATTCAACACGGGTTGAACATACGCACAACATCCAGGAAAAACGTGGCGTGCTTCTCTGACACAAAGCTGGGGCACATTGTTTAAGTTGTTGTCGGATGAATAGCCATAGAAATTGATAATCTTTGATGGACTATCTTTGGGAATACAACTATCTAGTTGACTGGGAATGAGCATCTATATTTATATGGACTGCAGGAACTTGTAGGTCCGAGAGAGACTGAATAAACACAATCTTTCACATGAGTCCAATTAGAAAGGCCGTACCAACTAGTTTGAATGCGTAAAATTTGACAAGCTATGTCAGCTGGAAAAATTCCAAAGACACGTCCCTAATCTCAAGTTCATTATATCCTTCTCAACTTAGTTTGCTTTTGAAACAAAGAAATTCTTATCCTTAAGGGCTGAAGCAGACATGAGGCGTGTAGCCCAGTAGCACAAATAGAACAATCCTTCTCAATTTGTGCAACTTGATTAACTCTTTTGTGATCAATCAGCCCCCCAGGAGCCTGTGGCATAAACGAGATAGTCAACTATATGACATACAACGTAATTTTTCAATGCAAATATGAGATATGATTGCTTGTCCCTGCGATAAGTATATCCATAGTTTTAATAAAAAACAAATTAAAAAACCAGACAACGTTCTGACTAACCAAAAATTTTGAGAAAAAAGAAAGCCAAACAATGTTTGTAAAGTGGCATCTCATTTGCCCAATATTTTTTTGCTTTTGAGTAAATAGTGCATGATCATAAAATTAGGAGGGTTGACCTAAGAGAAGTATGGGCAAATACAGGGCATATGAATATTCAACAATATAATCAATGGCTAATTACACTTATGTCCCTGAGGTTAAGGTATAATTACAGGTATGGACAATAGTTTGGACAAATTTAACTTATGTCCGTTGACCAAACGGAATCTTAAAAAACCTAACGGTTTTAAGAAAATGACATTGTTACCCTTAAATTAGAATTCTATTTATTTTCAATTGCCATTGCTTTATCTTAAAAAAAAAAAGACTTTATTGTTTACTCTTCCCCCCCCCCCCCCACCTACACACACACCCACCCCCATTTTTGTCTCTCAAACTCCCCCCCAACTGCCGCACCCCTTCGTCGCCCTCGCCCTCCCCCCTCCCCGTCACCCGCCCACCCCGTCTGCCTCCCCCTCTCTGTCGCCGCAACCACCCTCCCCCTTCCCTGTCGCCGCACCTCGTCTGCCTCCTGCTTCCCCTGCGCCGCAACCCGTCTGCTTCACCCTTCCCCGGCGCCGCACCCCGTCTGCTTCCCCTTTCCCCGGCGCCGCACCCCGTCTGGTTTCCCTTTCCCCGTCTGCCTCACCCTTCCCTTGCGCCGCAACCCGTCTTCATCCTCCTTCCCCGGCGCCGCACCCCACCTACCTCCCTCTTCCACGTCTGCCTCCCTCTTCCCCTGCGACGCAGCATGAGCAAAGCACGTTCCTGTTGCTCGTAAAATTATGGTCATCTGAGCAACCAAATAGAATCTTACCCATGATAATTCACATCAGCTAACATTTGTAATTCTAAGAGATTGCCATTGATGTACCAGCGGGGTTAGGTGAGGCAGAGTAGGGCGGCGGAGTTGAGGGGGGGGGGGGGGCTGTGAATAGTGTTTGAAAATTAGGGTTTTGGAACCCTAATTTTCAAATTTGGGTTTTGAAATCCTAATTTGAAAATTAGGGCTCTAATAAACCCTAATTGTTGAAATCTGAATTTAAAATTTTTAAAAATTACGTAATAATGACATCATAAAAAAATTCACTTTTTGGACGGAACCCTAAATGTTACATTTTTAACATTTTTGGTCACGGTATATTACATTTTGAAACTTAATGTCCTTGACTGTAATTATATTATAACCTCATAGACATAAGTGTAATTAGCCCTATAATCAATTACCATATAAACCTTGAAATTGGTGTGGGAAGGCCTAAAATTATTGAATCAACATCTTACGATCTCATGCCAAAGGAGAAATAAGAAGAAGAAAAAAAATCCTAAACGACACTAAATTGCCAACAAGGCATCTAATTGAACGGAAACGTAAATGATGGATCCGGTGGCTAAATTATACTATGAGAAGGTGTTAGGCACCCCGTTGTATACACGGTCTCTACTATATTTTTAATGATTTTTTCGATTTCTATATCCTGAAGATGATAAATGATGAAATATGCCCAAAACATAACCTAAAGTAATCTATAATTTGGTTTGAATCCAACATCGGAGGTTGAGTGGCCTACATACTTGGTCGGTCTAACCGGGATCAAAACCACATGGTTCTGGCCCAACCTACGGGAGGTAACCTAGATTTCGGTCTTATTTCCTAGAGACCTAAATGGATTCAACTTCTTCTAGTTGAGCGGGCTTATAATTCTGATTGACTAACAATTCTAGTTGTCTCAGAATTCTAAACTGGTTATAATTCTAACTCTAGTAGAATTCTAATGCTGCTAGACTTTTATCTCTATAGGGACTCTAATTTTTGACTTTTATATATTTATCTTTTTTGATCGAAATGCAGTTGGAGAGAAGGGTAAATGAGTCTAACACTCCTAGACTAATTCATAAAACCTAAAAAGATGATAAATGACATATAAAACCTAAAAATGGGCGAAGAATTCACCGTTCGATTTAGCTTGCCTCAAACTTTTGATGGAAGGTCAATATGGCTCGATGGTGCAAATGGAGTGGGCTTAAGATAATGGACTGAAAATAGTGTTTCTCTCCCTCACATCAATTTCTCAGACTTTGGACTTTTTTTGTCTAAATCCCCCCATCTCCCCCCCTCTCCTGGCAGCCCCTTCCCTTCTTTTCTTACCAAAGTGGCCTTTGTGTTAGAGGCTTAGGTTTGTGGAAATGATAAATCCTACCCCTCTGGTCGAGCATATCTTTTCCAAAAGGGGAAAAGTCCAAAATTGCCCTTTACTGACCAGTTCTACCTGTAACAAACCACCTCAAAAAAATTACTTATTGGACCCACGAAAGGTCTAAAAATAACTCAGAATTGCCATCTTATTTTATGAAACAAAGAAAAATAAGAAAAAAAACCCTAAAAGACACCAAAATGCCAAGCTAAGCTCCTAAGCTGTTGAAATCATAGATGGTGGATTCGGAAACTAAGTAATACGACAGGAAGATGTTAAGCACCTGCCATACGCCAACAACCTCTATTATGTTTTTATTGATTTCTTGTCCTTTCAACACATGACACATAAATATGCATAAAATAACTTTAACCTACCAAAAGATTCGGTTTGAATTCGACATCTAGGGTCAAATGGCCTACATACCCAGTCGAAAAAATTAAACCGGGATCAAAACCACCGTAGCTATATCGGACCCTATGGGAGGCGTCCTAAACTTTGGTCCTAGACATGAATATAGGAAAATAGATTTGAAATACTCCTTTTATAAAAGTTGTCTTGTAAACTGAGATTTGGTTGCAGGAAGGGGAAATGTTCAAGCTTTTCAAGACCAAACTAAGCTAGACTAGAAAGCACTATAAAGTTACATCTAAAAGATGATGGTTTAGAGAACCTGGAACTACCTTAAGATGAATCGACGATGCAATGTAGATCACCAAAATGAAGAGATAATTTGAAAATGCTGAAGTTCTCCTTAAAAATGATGCACCACTTCGAGGAAGAAATGGTAAAAAAGTTCGAGAAAGACTAGTCTCTTCAAAATTGTAGCCAAAAAACTCTTTTTATAGTGGTATGAACCTAACCAGAGTGATAAAGATAACTTTTTAGTTTGGAACTTTTATAGGGTCAGATATTTGATTTAAGTTGCAGATTCAATAAAATTCAACTAACCAGCCGGTTTATAAAAAATCACTCGGTTCATCCCTTAATATTTTAATTCCTCAATTTCGAGACATTGTCTGCCCTCAATTCGATAATTATCTTTGATAAAAAGTTAGGAGGTACCAATTTTCAGGATTATATCCACATTTCATCTGAATCAATGAGATTTACGTGCATCAGGGATTAATCTCAAGATAACCTGAATTATCTAAGCAATCAAAATCTTCTAACCGGACTGGACTTACATTGAACTGGACTAGACCTAACTTAACTGGACTGGACTTACATTGAACTGGACTAGACCTGACTTAATTGGACTGGACTTGACAACTTATTGGACTTAATTAAATAGATTAGGCTCCTTCTAATAGTAGGCCTAAACGTATAATCGTAAAGTATAATTACTAATAAAGCTCAATAATGATAAATAAGTAAAAAAGGCTACAAAAATGGGGTGTCTACATAGCCTCTCGGCAAGTGACTCTTGCCTGTGAGCGAACATCGCCAAAAACAACCCATTTTTGTAGTGACACACAAAAAATACCACAAAACTCTGGACAGACTTGCAAATAACACAGAGATATGAGGTCGGACTTTTGCAAGGTTTCTTACGTATCATCTGAAGAGGAGTCAGACCAATGTAGTTTGAAAGATAGGATATCACTCGAAGCCGAAGCCAATCGTAACGATGATTGGTCGTCGTAATCTGAGAAGTCAGAGCCAACAGTAACAATGATTGGTCGCCTAAGAATAGTGGAAAGATAACTTTGTTCATTGCCAGAGCCACCCAAACGACGATCGACGAGCAAATGATGCATATTTAGATCCCAGAGCCACCCAAACAATGCTCGTCTAGACGTACTAAGAAGATAACTCTGCTTATTGCCAAAGTTACCAAACGATGGTCGACGGACAGAGGAACACATGTTTAGGTGATGATTGCCCAAGACATACTAACAAGCATGACTCTGTTTGTTGCTGGAGCCACCCAAACTATGGTCGACGGACAGAGGAGCCACCCAAACGTTGATCAATAGATAGATGAACGCATATATAAGCGACAGTTGCCTAAGACATACTAACAAGCATGACTCTATCCTTTGGCGGAGCCACCCAATTGATGGACAGAAGAGCTCATATATAGGCGATGGTCGCCTAAGATATACTAACAAGCATGACTCTATCCGTTGTAGGAGCCATCCAAACAATGTTTGAAGGACAGATGAGGAGTATGCCTAGATGTCGGAGCTATCCCAAATATGATCGTCTAGGGATACTGGAGTATATGTCTAAAAGCTAGAGCTAACAACGCATGGAAGCAGTTGGTTGCCTAGATACATATCCAAGAGCCAAAAGCCAAAAGCCAACAACAGATCGAAGCGGTTGCTCACTTTGACATAAGGGGAAAAATTACAAAGAGATCACTCAAAGTCGGAGCCCACGATATCCATGGACAGTTGGTCGTTGAGTGTCGGACCATGTCAATTTTTCCTCAAATTGATATAGAGATAATATTGATTTTAGAAACAAGGATAAGATGGGATGATGGTCTTAGATCGTACAACATCACTGAGTTAAGCAACAGATTCAAAGAATCATTTATTGAACAATCAAAATTTTCACTGATTCTGAAAACACAAGCATACAAGCGTGTATGCACATAAATACATAGAGGTTTGAGAACATGTTTGTAATTTAATTAAGAACATGCAAACATGCGAGTGAAGGGAGAAGCTCAAGCAAGCACACAAGTACACAAGTGATATATTTTTTTTACTTAGCTGGACTATTTTTTACACGAGTTTAATCAAATTACTAAAGACACTAGAACCGGATGGTTGGTCATAGTGCAGGAATAGTGAAGATAAAACTGGCCGATTATTTAGAAGACCCGAATCCAAACTACTGTAGTTCGACCAATTCCTACGGGAGGTGACCTACTTTTCGATTCTTGAAACGAACATAGGAAAATAGGTTTGAAGAAATCTTTTTATGAAAAAACTTTGTAGACAGAGATTTGGTCACGGGGAGGGGAAATATTCTAGACTTTTTTAGACCAACCTAAGCTAGACTAGAAAGCACTATAAAGTTACATATAGACAATGATAGATTAGAGAAATTGGAACCACCTTGAGATGAATCCAGGATGCATTGTGATCACCAATATGAAGAAATTATGTGAAAATGGTGAAGTTCTCCCTAGAAATGATGCACTACTTTTAAGAAGAGATGGCACTAAAGTTCTAGAAAGACTAGCCTCCTTAAAACTGTAGTCAAAAGACCTTTTTATAGAGGTCTGAGCCTAACCGAAATGATAAAGATAACTTTGAGTCTAGGATATTTGATAGAGTTAGATATTTGGCTAAAATCACATATTGAACAAAAAGTCTACTAATCGGTGGGTTTTTCGAAAACCAGCTTTATCCCTTAATATTTTAATATTTTTTGAATTTTGGGACATTATCTGCCCTTAATTTAGCAATTATCAATGATAAAACATATGTGATGTACCAGATTTTGAGAACTCTCTCCAAATTTCATCTAAGTCAATGAGATTTGCATGCATTAGGGATTAATTTCAAGATATATCTGAATTATCTAATTAATCACAATCTTCTAATTGGACTGGACACACATTAAACTGGACTAGACTGGACCGGACTTATATGGGCTGGACTAGACCACTTATTGAACTTAATTAAATAGATTAGATTCCCTACATCGTTAGGTCTAAAACCATAATAATAATAAACTTTAATTACCAATAGAGCCCAATAATTATATATAAATAAAAAAGGCAACAAAAAATGCCGTGTCTACACTAATCCTATCTGATACGATTTTAAACCAAATCTAGGGGGATAAACACCCCACATTCGGACAAAAATCCCTTAAAACACATGAGATAATCGAGATTTCAAGAATATGCACCAAATTTCATCAGAATCAAGCCATGATCTCCTTATCCTATCTACACTTTAAGCTAGGTTAAACCCACTAACTTAATCAACTAATTGGACTGCTTTAACATATTGGATTAGACCACTTATTGGATTAGACCACTTATGAGACTGGACTCTAATTGGAAGGGACTCTAAGTGGATTTTACAATTTATTGAACGAGACTCTAACTGGACTGGACCATTCATTGGACTACACTCTAACTGGAGTGGACTTGATTAATTAAATTAAGCTCATTATGTATTACTAAGCCTAGATCAAATTAGTAAGAACAAAGCATAACGCCTAATAAGTAACATAAACCTACAAAAACGAGGTGTCTATAGAGCTTCTCGGCGAGGGAGCTCGCCTGTGAGCGAACATCACCGAAAGCAACACATTTTTGTAGTAGAAATACGAAAAAGATCACAAGACATATGATTGATGTAAACACACAGATATGAGGCCGAACCTTTGTAAGGCTTCTTCTTGAATATCCATGGGAAAGAAATCAGACCAACGTAAGCCAGAGTGGAGATATCACTTGAAGTTGGAGCCAACAGTAATAATGATTGGTTGTCAAGTAATATTAAAAGGGTAGTGAAGTCAAATCCTCATCTTGAGTCTTAGATAACAGTAACAAAGATTGGTCGCCAGATGAGGGGCGCACCTATAGAATCTGGAGCCAACAGTAACAATCATTGGCCGTCTAGGAATACTAATTAGGAACTTATGCCTGAGAGCCAGAGTTAACGATAACATCTGGTCGCCTAGAGATACTAAAAGGTAATGTCTAAGAACCGGAGCCAATAGTAACGACGGTTGGTCGTTTAGACATGAGAAGAGAGTATGATTAGATGTCGGAGTCAACAGATCGATTTCTTTGGTTGTCTAGACATACTTAAAATAGCCAATCTAAGAACCGGAGCCAATAACAAGAGAAAATGACTGTCACTTAAATAAAAGGAAAAAAACATATCTAGTAGTCAGAGCCTACAACGCGTGAAAACGACTGGTCGTTTAGATGCACTAAGGATAGTTGTAGAGAAGTCACTTAAAGTCGGAGCCAACAATGCCTAAGGGCAGTTTGTCATTGAGTGACATGAATGAGCTAAATCGAGTCTCTCTAGTGTCGAAAATGATAAGAATGAGCCATACAAAGCCAGATACAACAATGCCAAACAACAGCTAGTCGTTGCATGCCGGATCAAGATAAGTCGACTCTCTTTTAAAGTCGAGAAGGATAATAAAGTGGCTGGAAAATTCATAGCCCAACTCAAATTTTCTTATAAATTTTCTTCCCAATACTTATCCCTCTTTTTTTTCCTTTTTATCTTCTAAAGTTTTATTTAACTCTTATTTTTTTCAAAACTCTTCTAAAAACAAGGGCCGGGAGGTAGAATCCTATGACTTAGATTTAGACAAAACAAAGACAAACACTATCGTGACTGTCATGAGAAGGGATAACAAGGAGCCCCATGGTAAAACCAAAACAGGACACAGAGACAAATAGTTCACCTTTGTTTTATTGTTATTTTTACAAGATATATACTCAAACACCCTCTACTTTCCTATTCTATGCAAAATTGAAATCCTTGTTACAAAAATAAAAGTAATACAATATACATCCATGCATATATGCATGACAGAATTCATGAATATGACTAGAATGCGCACATTGAGTCTGAATGGGTACTAGGCAGATAATTAAGCGAAACATTAAAAATCTCAGCCCATGGTGGATCGGCCAGTTCATGAAGGGATGGATTTTACACACAAGAATGCTGGCCAGTATAATTAAGCACCATTTTCGTCGACTAAGTTAAAAATTATTTTTAAGCATTGAATATTGATGCGTTCACTCATTTATAGGCCAACTCTCACAACTATATGTTGAAATTTCTAGAGAATTCAGGATTCTCACTTGGTATCAGGATCAGATTTATGGATAGGATACGGGCTATTCGTGGCCGGGCTGGACGCCGAGCTGCTTCCTCCCCGTTTGGTCCCACCTCGTCATTGCCTACTGATGACGAGGCACAGAGTGATCGCGGACAGCCATCGGGGGCCCAGCCCCAGCCGTCACCGTCATCGTCGCCCCAGCCCCAGCTCGAGCCGTCGCCCCAACCCGACGCAGATTCATCCCACACGCGCGTGCATTCTCCATCTTCCGTGGGTTCTACCTCAGGTATAGTTTATAACGGTGTTTCGTACATTTTTGCTAGCCTTATATTTGAACTGTATTAATGTCTGTGTTTTGTAGGATCTCGACGAGGCCGTGGTCCGACACGCAGGGTACGCATCGACCCCCAGCGTAAACAGAGAGTTACGCTCACGCAGGAGGGCCTGTAAGTACTAAAAATATCACCTCATGCCTTATGTTTAAAATTTTGGGGTGTTAATTTATATTTGAACTGTATTAATTAATTTAATTACTTCTTTGGCAGGATCCTGGAGAATATGGCGAGGACGAAGATCGGCGTTCTTGTGAAGGGCCGATTCTTCGAGCCACGCCTGTACTGGAAGGACTGGGATGCCGCTGCGAGGGAGGTCCTATGGGAGGAGTGGCTGGTACGGTGAAATATTTTTTTCAGCGTTAGTAAATGTTAAATTACAGTTTGTTTTATGTTGTTAATTTGTGTTATTGGATGCCTTACAGGAAGGGTTCACGTTTGACACGCCTCAGACCAGGTACTGGGGCAGCAGGCTTTCTTTGCCTACATCGGCAAGAATTACCGCCGATGGCTCCACGATGCACGAGACCGGGCGAAGAAGGCGCTGCCCGCGGGTGCCCCGGTGACGGACATGACGAGATATCCCCCACATTCGATATCTCACCGTGTATGGGGGAGATGATAGATCGGTGGGCTGCGGATCCAGGTTGGGACGCCAAGAGTAAGAGCGGGGCTGAGAACAGACAGAACAGAGATCTGACGCACACGGGGGGGTCGGTGCCACACGATATCGTCCGACACATGAACGCTGTCGAGCACCCAGATCTGGAGGAGGATGAGGTCATAGCTCTGACCTATACTCAAACGCACGTGCGGAAGAAGGACAAGGACGAGACGCACCGGGCGGGCGACTATATTTCAGATATTGCCCGGCGGATCGATGTGAGTCAATTTATTTAAGTTAATGTTTTTTCTTTCTATCCTCAATGTCTGTTTCGTTAATTAATGCCCTAACATATCGTTAAACCACTATTTTTGCAGGCCTCGTATGAACAGCTAAGGGGGTCCGAGCAGCAGTCCGAACAGCCATCAGCTTCCACTAGTACGACTGCTAGTATTGGGGGGTTGAAGCGATGGCTGGATACGCCGGAGGTCTTGAATCGGCCGAAAGGCCGCATACGCGGCCTGCCTAGCACGACTGCTCGTGCCGTGATAGGAGCGTCCTCACCCCCTGCTGCCCCTCCACAGACACCGGCTCCTCGGCCTCAGTTGGACGACGAGGAGATCCAGCGCATTGCTACAGTGGTGTGCCGGATGATCAGGGAGCAGGGCACTGCTGGACAGGCCGCCCCGGCCCCGGATCAGCAGGATCCAGATCCGGGACTCGGGAACCCCTGATGAGCCCCTTCCCGTGCCCGTTCCTAGCTCCCCCCGCCCCCCGCGCCCGGCTTGTACTCTTCTCCCCTCTCCTAACCGGCTATATCCGGTTCCCAGCTTGTACATATATGAGTTTTTTTTTATAATTGATTATATATATTTCTTTCTGTATTGATTATTGCGCGTTGTTGTTGAGAATTGAAAATTGTATTACAGGTCTGGGTAATTGAAAAATAAAAAAAAATTTCAAAAAAAAAATTGACTTTTGGCGACGAATTAATTCCGTCACTAAAGTATTCCTACAATCAGTTAGTTAGCGACAGAATATTCCGTCGCTAAATAAGTTTTTTAGCGACGGAATATTCCGTCGCGAAACTATCAAATCCGTCGCTAATTTGACAAAAAAGAAAATAAATTAAAATTCTAAAAATATAATTCGCGACGGAATATCCGTCACTAATGAAAAATAAATCCGTCGGTAAAAATGACATATTTAGCGACGGATTTAAAAATTCCGCCGCTAAACTATTAGTGACGGGCTTTTATACGAGGGATATTTAGCGACGGTGAATCCGTCGCTAATTCTTTTAGCGACGGATTTTGGGCTTTTAGTGACGGATTTTCCCGTCGCTAAAAGCCTGTTTTCTTGTAGTGAAAGTATGGTTTCAATGTTACAGTCGTCCATAAGTGAAAAGACTGAACATAACATTATATTACAGACCACATTTCTCCTATACAAGTGCTACACTCCAAAACAAAATAAAAACGACTAAAACTTTGCTCACCCAGTGTAATACTCTTGATTCTCCTCAAGGTAATCCTCTTCGTCCCTTGACAAATATTCCGACTCCGAACCTAGAAAAAAAACTATCAGGAATGGGTCAGCCTGATGGCTCAGTAGGGTATCCGGTGATTCTAAGTCCAAACATGAATTGATTATATTATGAATGGTTAGTACAAACATGCAATTCACTTGAACAAATGATACATATGTAATTAAAAATAATTTTAACATATCGAGTATCACTTACAAACATTTGCTAACACTTGCCTTCAAAAGAAACGGGAATAGCATATCGAGCAAGATCGGAAATCTTGTAAAGCATATACAAGAATGGAAAGCAAGACCTAAATACTCACTTGATCTCAATAAGTATAAGCCAACCTTCCCTGATTGCGAGAGACTTTTCGTAACGCAACCAACTGATATAACGGATTCGATAGAAGAAGTCCAATGTCATCATAGGCACGTCAATAATTCCTTTAGGGAAGTAGTACGTATAGATAGTACGTACCGTCGAGACCTGAACGAGAACGAGAACCCTGACCGGATAACTTCCAACCCCGGCAAATAACACCCTCATCTCACTGTTTCCTCCTCTTTCGCATGACATGCACAATCATGTACAGTAAAAAAAAAATTCATCAAGTACCTCAAAAGAGGTTTAATCTCATCTCAAGTCATATTTGCCATATTATCAACAACACATGCCAAACATGTAAACTAATCTCTAATGTGTAAACTAATTCGGTAATCATGCAAGAAATAGTTTGATGTTCTTCCTTAAGTACCATTCCCGTATGTATACTTATATTATTATGTAGATATTTGAGTGTCCATTTAAGACCTGAAATTTACCTAGTTATTCACCATTAAGCCCAACACAAGGAACTACTAATTTAGGTTACATAATCTGCCCAGTATTTCAATTGGCAGAGGAGTAGTCTGTACTCCGAAAATCATAACAATTTAATTATAAGGTATCTACAGCAAATTATGAAAACTAGACTTAAATAGATACATCTCAGTATTTTATTTGACTCGAAAAAATCATTTTAAAGTCATGTTAAGCCCTTCCAAAGACAGACTTCAAAATCTGTGCAACAATAGTTTCACAATACAGGTTTCAAGCCACGAATTTTGAACCATAGTAATAATTCTTGAAATAATCTGAAATTTATTGTGTATACTCTATACATGTATTAGTACAACATATAAAATAAATAAATCCATATCTTAACTAAAACTATACATTTATAGGCACCAAAGTTACTTCATTTTTATGATTGTTCTGCAGGTTTTCCAAGCAAAATTAACATATCTCACTTAAGATCATTACAAGAAAGTTTATAAGTATTTCACTACTCATAATACTTCTCATACATGCTTTAAAAACCTATAAGCACAAGATAACCTACCTTAAAGAAAATTAAGCCCAAGCCAATTCAAGAAAGTTGATGCAAATCTCTCTCCTATGTTCTTTCTTCTCTTCCTCCCTTTCTCTCTTTTCTTTCTTTCTCCTTATTTCTCTTTCTTTCTATTCTTTCCTTTATCCTTGTGGCCGAATGGTTAAGACGTGTCTTTCACCTCCCTCCTTTATTTTCTTTCTAATTTATCTACTTAAGTCTCTTTCTATTTTTTATTCTTTTCCTTTGATTACTCACCACCAAATAATAGGGGGTGACAAGTCCTCCAACAATTAATCCAAAGACAACACATGGAATGCCACTAATACCAACATTTGATATTTGCATATTAGTCCCAAAGTTTTGCATAATTACTTTTTTACCCCAAAGTTTTACATAATTATATTTGGCCCACAACTTAATTTCAATATTTATTTTATGTAGACAACTAATATAATGCAATTATATTATTTCAATAAAATTTAAATATGTTTAAACTTAATACAATGATTAGAAGCTAATTAAGATCGGGGTCTCACACTCTCCCTTCTTTTAAAGAATTTAGTCTGTAAATTCATCCCTGATCACGTGAACAACTGCGGGTACTTAGACCTAATCTCATCTTCATGCTCCCAGATAACCTCTTCAGTATCATGATATTTCCATTTGACCTTACCCAATGGAATCACCTTATTCCACAATACCTGATCCCGACGATCCAAATTCTCCACCTACTGCTCAACATAAGTCATATCTGCTTCTATGTGAACCGGCTGATCATGCAACACGTGATGGATCTGGCTAATATATACACAACATATATACATGAAAGACATTATGTAACCCAGATAATGAAGGCGATAAAGCAACTCGATACGCTAGATCACCAACCCGTTCCAAAATCTCATAAGGCCCAACAAACCTCGGAGACAACTTACCTTTCTTACCAAATCTCATGACTCCTTTCGTTGGAGAAATTTTAGTAAAAACAAAGTCACCCATCGTAAATTCAAAACCACGTCGATGAGTGTCAAGGTAGCTTTTTGTCTACTCTGTGCTGTACGGATACGTTGTTGAATTAATTGTATCTTATCAGTGGTTTCACGAATAATATCAGATTTAATAAGCTTACTTTCCCCAACCTCTGACCAAAAAATTGGAGATCTGCATTTCCTTCCATATAACGCCTCATAAGGAGCTATATCAATACTAGAATGGTAGTTGTTATTATAAGAGAATTCAACAAGTGGTAAATGTGAATCCTAACTACCTTTCAAGTCTATCACACAAGCTCGTAACATATCCTCCAAGGTTTACATATCCTCCAAGGTTTGTATAATACACTTATTTTGACCATATGTCTGAGCGTGAAAGGCTATACTCACAGCCAACTGTGTACCCATAGCCAAAATCAAGAAGTAAGATTTGGATCCCTGTCAGAAACAATGCTAACAGGAACTCCATGCAAATGAATTATCTCATCGATATGCAACTTAGCTAGTTTTTCCATGAAATATTCAGAGTAAGAAAATGTGTAGACTTAGAAGACGGTCTACTATTACCCAAATCGCATCATTTCCGTCTCGAGTCCGCGGTAAACCTGTCACAAAATTCATGGTTATGTGCTCCCATTTCCACTCAGGAATAGATAGAGGCTGTAAATAACCACTCAAATTTTGATGTTCTGCCTTTACCAGCTGACATATTAGGCACTTGGAATTTTTTTATAGCTATATCACCTTTCATACCATTCCACCAATAATGTGATTTTAAATCTCTGTACATTTTAGTGCTACCCGGATGAATACTGTACTTACTATTATGTGCTTCTTTCAAAATCTCTTGTTTAACCTCAGCATCATTTGGTACACAAACAAGATCTCTAAATCTCAATATACATTTAGAAGATAATGAAAATTCATATTGCAATCCTTGCTCCATCTCCGTTCTAATTTTCTGCAACTCTGGGTCCTTCCCTTGAGCTTCTCGTATCAATTGCATTAATGCAGACCAAACTTTAATATTAGCAAATAAAAATCCCATTCTAGTTGCACGCGGGGGGGCCTTCAATCACACACATCAGTCAACATATCCCATTCCTTAAGCATTAAACTAGCAACCACATTCTTTTGGCTTAAGGCATCAGTAACCACATTAGCCTTACTCGGGTGATATGAAATGGAACAATTGTAATCATTTAATAATTGTATCCATCTACATTGTCTCATATTCAGTTCCTTCTGCGAAAATAAATATTTCAAACTCTTGTGATCAGTATAGACCTCAAATACTGCTCCATACAAATAATGTCTCCATTTATGCAAGGCAAAAACAATAGATGCCTATTCTAGATCATGGGTAGGATAATTCTCTTCATACGACATCAATTTACGTGATGCATAAGAAATTACCTTACCTCTTTGCATAAGCACACAACCCAAACCTTTGTGAGATGCATTGTTGTATATTACAAAATCATCATTGCCATTAGGCAGAACCAAAATAGGTGCACTGACCAATCTATGTTTCAACTCCTGAAAACTATTCTCACATTTATCATCCCAAATAAAAGATACTTTCTTCTGAGTCAAATGAGATAATGGACCAGCAATTTTAGAAAATCCCTCAACAAATCTACGGTAATATCCGGCTAACCCAAAAAAACTACGTACCTCTGATACTGTTGAAGGTGTTTTCCAACTTTGTACAACCTCAATCTTAGCCGGATCCACTGATATTCCTGCACCTGATATTATGTGCCCCAGAAAAGTAACTTGTTCCAACCAAAACATACATTTTTCAAATTTGGCGTACAACTTTTTATCCCGTAAGGTTTACAAAACAAGTCTGAGATGCTGAGCATGCTGTTGGGTATCCCGAGAATAACCAAAATATCATCAATAAAGACTACCACAAAACTATCCAAGTATGGTTTGAATATGCGATTCATCAAATCCATAAACGTCGCGGGTGCATTAGTAACCCCAAATGGCATAACTAGAAATTTGTAATGACCATACCTAGTCCTGAAAGCAGTCTTAGGGACATCCTCCTGCCTTACCCTTAACTGATGATAACCTGACCCCAAATCCAATTTAGAAAATATCATAGCTCCTTGCAACTGATCAAACAAATCCTCGATATAGGGTAATGGGTATTTATTCTTTATGGTTACCTGATTTAACTGTCTGTAGTCAATACATAAACGTAAGGTACAATCCTTTTTCTTAACAAATAACACAGGTGAACCCCAAGGTGAAGTACTTGGTCTAATAAAGCATTTATCAAGTAAATCTTGTAATTGTACCTTTAACTCTAGCAATCCATATATAATGACCAGGCAAAGATTCCAGCTCATAATCGTACTCGTCACATCGGAGTAGTCCTCGACAATCAATTCGATGACAAATGGGTCTTGCATTGATCATGAGTAGGGTGATCTGGTGAACTGGATCCACAATTTCCTCCTCCTGATTGAACGTAGAAAGATCTAACGCCCGAAAAGATGTCCCAATTACGTTTACTTGGTGAGTGGGCATGTACTATTTCTTTACATTACGACTACGCGAAGGGATTGGTTTGCCCTTATTGATGAGGTCTTGAATGTCATGTTCTAACGAGAAACATCTGTCTCTGTGGTGTCCGGCCGCCTGATGATACTTTCAGTGAGCATGCACATCATAACCTCTAGGTATGACTGCAGTCCTAGGGGTAGAATGTAGTTTGGCAATCATGCCTCTCCGCAGTAGTTGCTCAAACACCTTCTTTAAAGGGGCATCCAAAGGGGTGAATTGGAGTTGTGACTCCCTAGATGGTTTCCACAAAGCCATTTCTCGTGGCCTGTTTGCATTGACGTTATTGACCACTAAAATCCTTGGTAAACTGTCGAGGTTCTTTGGACCAGTCTTAAGCCCTCTTGGTTTTCTATCTTTGGATATTATTCCCTCACTTATGGCATCCTCAATATGGGTGAAAGAGGACATTAATGCCTTGAAAAATGTGCAGTAGTGGCAAAAAATGTACTCATGATAAATTAGTATAAGATTATTCCTTACTCTGTTCACCTGTTCCTCCTCCAAGGGGTGGTTAACCATTTGAGCGGTCTTGTTTCTCCATAGGATGATGAATGTAGATACCAATTCTTTGAGCTCTTGCTTGATAGTCTCCAAAACACTCAAATGATGTCAAGATCAGCGTTGTAGTGGTACTGATTAATTAATTCCTACATTGCACTTTCCTACGTTCGGACTCGAGAGTCGTCAAGGGTGAGGAACCACCGGGCAGTAGCCCCTGTCAAGGTATGGTAGAATAACTGGGCTAACTGATTTTGGTTAACTCGATGGGGAGCTAGCGCGCATATATACATCTAAATTTGGATTTTTGGAAACGAAGTTCCATCAAACATATCCATGTCGGACTTCTTGAACTTGGAGAGAGCCTGTTATCTGGGCCCAAAGTGAGGGAACTAGGTCCATCTGGTCGTCCACTCTCTTCATTCGAGCGATTTATGACTTTAGAGGCGCCAATCTTTCTCTCCACTCCGTTATCTCAATTTTTTCCTCCTTGTTCGACTCATATTTCCAGTCTGCTTCATACTTGGGATGCCGCATTCGCTTTTATCTTCTTTCCTCTCATCATTATGCTTGTTCTACTACTCAGTGATGTTTTCCTTAACACTACAAGAGAAGAGGCCTTTTGCGACGGATTTTCAGCGACGAAAGTTATTCCGTCGCTAACTAGTCTTTCACCGACGGAAAGTCTCGTCGGTAAAAATACCGTCGTTAAATACTATTAGCGTCGAAATCAGACGTCGTAAAAAGTTTTTAGCAACGGAATTTTGCCGGCGGTCTTTTAGCGACGGAACTTCCGTTGCTAAAACTCTTTTAGAATTTTTTTATTACCCATGGTTTAATAAAACAATTTTAGTGATGGCATAACTCCGTCGCTAAAACATCCGTCGGTAAAAGTGCGACCTTCACCGACGGACTTTTAGCGACGACTTTATTTCATCGCTAACGTGTTTAATAAATCCCCGATCTGGTTTTCTCTCTCCCCGTTTGCCCCGTTCTCACTGTCGTTCATCCTTCTCATCTTCACTGTGCCCCACCGCCGGCAACAGCTCATCCTCCCCCCGACACCATATCCACATCCACTGTCGCCGTGCCACCAAGGCTCCACTGCCGCAGCGTTACCAAGCCTCCACTGCCGCCGCACCACAAACACCGCCGCGGTGCCTTACTCCGACGAAGCACAAACAGACGGACGGCCTTGCGGCGACCTCTGCATCGGAAACCTCTGCACCGGCAACACCGGTCTGAGTTCTGAAGACCTCCATCCTCCGGTCACTCCACTAGTCCACTGGCGCTGACAGGCCACAGCTCTGAGCTCCCAAATCCCAATCTTCTTCGATTTTCACCACCGGCGGAGAAATCGGCGACAAAGGTATGTTCCGATTCACCTTAATCCTACGATTGGGGAAAACTTTACCAGCTTTCTTTAGCCCTGGGCATTAGGTTAGTCTGCACTAATTATCTCCAGACTGCAATCTTGATGAAGCAAACATTTTGAATTAGTGTAAATTATGACGTGCATGAGCTTTTTATGCTTTGCGCATTCAAATTCCTTCAAACTACTGGTGCTCGTTATGTAAATTGGTTTAGTGAATTACAGGAATAAGATGTTGAACTCATATACCCGCAACGCTTCATGACACATTTTTACTCTAGATAAGACGATGCTGTTGAAACTGAGTGTTGAGTATAGACTGTAAACTATAGCCATTAGATCCGGTTCTTTCCTCTTCAGTACTGGCGTGAGTGACCATGTTTGCATTCCAAAGTGCTTTCGAGGCTCTCAAGCGCACCGTCCAATTGCTCAAATATTGCTTCTACTTTATGCAATCAGTAGGCCTTAGTAACAAGCCATATCCACGTTTCCTTCACCTCCTACAATGCAGCAACTTCAAGACAGGGCAACATGCATTTCCTCTCCAACTACAGCAAATATTTCATCCACCCTGCATAAAAGAATTTGTAAGATTGAAGGAAGTGAAACAGAACATAATCCAGCAGGGTGAAGATTCTACCAAATCATTGAACTAATAGAACCCTAAATTTGAATGCCCCAAATCAACCGAACCCTAAATTGAACTAATAGAACCCCCTAATTGAACCCTAAATTGAAGTAATTGAACCATAATTAAATCCTAAATTGAATGCCTTAATCGAATCGAACCCTAAATTAAACTAATTGAACCCCTAATTGAATGCCCTGATCCAATCGAACCATAAATTGAAATAATTGAACCCTAAATTGAATGCCCCAAATCAACCGAACCCTAAATTGAATCAATAGAACCCCCTAATTGAAGTAATTGAACCCTAAATTGAATGCCCTAATCCAACTGAAACCTAAATTGAACTAATTGAACCCTAAATTGAATGCCCCAAATCAACCGAACCCTAAATTGAATCAATAGAACCCCCTAATTGAACCCTAAATTGATGTAATTGAACCCTAATTAAACCCTAAATTGAATGTCCTAGTCGAACCGAACCCTAAATTAAACTAATTCAACCCTAAATTGAATGTCCTAATACAATCGAACCCTAAATTGAAATAATTCAAGCGCATCGGATATGTGTATTTTGAACAATTTTTTTCCATTTGAACATTGATTATTTGTTTGATAATTTTAGGTTGTTAATTGACGATTTTAGGTTATTAGCTGTGCATTTGAAGTAATTACGATTATTAATTGTTGATTTTAGGATGTTAATTAATAATTTTAGATTGTTAATTGTGCATTGAGCATTTGACATATTGAGATTATTGACGGAGGATGGGACCCAATTGGATTGAATGTGTGATTTTTGTTAACTTTTATTGCATTGAGCATATGAGAATTGCGAATTGAGATTGTTGATGGAGAATGTTACCCAATTGGATTGAGATACCTGTTAGTTAGCGCAGACACGGACACCACGTTCTGATCGACGGTGTTCAACATTTAAAAAACAAATTTACGTATGCCGATGAGTCTGGAGGTGCGTGTCGGTGGGCATCAGACACGTGTCCGGAGGCGTCGAACACGTGTCCAAAGGCATCGATTAGACACGAGTCGGTATGTGTCGCACACGTGTCCGGAGGTGTCAGACACCATATCGACACCCTCTATGAGGTGTTGGAATTGAGGTTGTTGACGGATGATGAGACCCAATTGGATTGAGATACCTGTTAGGTAAAGCAGACACGGACACCACGTCTGATTGACGGTGTCCGACATTTAAAAAACAAATTAACGTATGCCGATGTGTCTGTAGATGCCTGTCGGTGGGCGTCGAACACGTGTCTGGAGGCGTCGGACACGTGTCCGGAGGCGTCGGACACGTGTCGGTATGTGTCGGACACGTGTCCGGAGGTGTCAGACACGTATCGGACACCATATCGACACCCTATATGATGTGTCGGAATTGAGGTTGTTGACGGAGGATGTGACCCAATTGGATTGAGATACCTGTTAGCTAGCGCAGACACGGACACCACGTCTGATCGACGATGTCCGAAATTTAAAAAACAAATTAACGTATGCCGATGTGTCTGGATAGACCAGTGCCCTCCTGCTTGAAATTACTAGCCGAAGGCCCTAACAAACAAACATCCTGTTACGGAGGCTATATCATCAACGGGTTTAGGTTTAACGTAAAAGATGATGACCGAACAAAACAAACCCAAAACAGTGGAGTCTTGGTCAACGGCGACTGTTATGCCGAGAATTGCATGGACCTTTTACGGAGAGCTAGATGAGATTGTTGAGCTAACATATCTGGGTTCCCAAAACCTCCTGATAATGTTCAAGTGTACGTGGTTCGATGTCACATGCAATAGAGGAATCCGTGTTAGCTCTCAAGGGATTGTAGATGTCAATGTCAAGTCAAGACTTGCATCAGACGAGCCCTTTGTGTTTGCTAGTCAAGCTGTACAAGTCTTTTACGCGGAGGACGTCGCCAATCCCAAATCTCATTGGTATACAACTATCAAGTCCAAGAAATTGCCCGTGACATATGATAGTGAGCTAGACTCCTTTCAAGCCGACCAACCACGTGTCTTGTTCCCTGTTGAGGTCAACAACGAGGATGACGATCTTCCTCTTCCAACAACACTTCTTGTGGGAGAAGAAGTCGTAGATGATGACGCGGAAGACGTGGAAAGTGTTGGAGATGATGTGACTGAGTCTACTGATGAAGAGGATGAATTAGAAGATGAAGAGGATGACGAGTCCCACGAAGAAGAGGGCGACGAGGAAAGTGATGAAGATGATTCGCAAACTGAAAATGATTGACTTGTAATGTTGTAACATCACGGGAAAAATGTAGTAACATTTTAGAACTTGGTGTTTATTGATGTGTTTTTGCTCATCAGTTCAAATATATATATATATATATATATAGTGCCGATGATGATTTATGCCTAAATTATTGTTGTTCACGTGTTAATGTCTTTGTATATAATCTATATGAAGTCAGATATGGATAGGATACGGGCTATTCGTGGTCAGGCTGGACGCCGAGCTGCTTCCTCCCCGGTGGGTCCCACCTCGTCATTGCCTACTGATGACGAGGCACAGAGTGATCGCGGACAACAGATGTGGCCCCAGCTCCAGCCCCAGCTCGAGCTGTCGCCCCAGCCCGACGCAGATTCATCCCACACGCGCGTGCATTCCCCATCTTCCGTGGGTTCTACCTCAGGTATAGTTTATAACGGTGTTTAGTACATTTTCGCTAGTCTTATATTTAAAGTATATTTGAACTGTATTAATGTCTGTGTTTTGTAGGATCTCGACGAGGCCGTGGTCCGACACGCGGGGTATGCATTGACCCCCAGCGTATACAGAGAGTCACGCTCACGCAGGAGGGCCTGTAAGTACTAAAAATATCACCTCATGCCTTATATTTAAAATTTTGGGGGTGTTAATTTATATTTGAATTGTATTAATTTATTTATTTACTTCTTTGGCAGGATCCTGGAGGCTCAGGCGAGGACGAAGATCGACGTTCTTGTGAAGGACCGATTCTTCGAGCCACGCCTATACTGGAAGGACTGGGATGCCGCTGCGAGGGAGGCCTTATGGGAGGAGTGGCTGGTACGGTGAAGTATTTTTTTCAGCGTTAGTAAATGTTTAATTACAGTTTGTTTTATGTTGTTAATTTGTGTTATTGAATGCCTTACAGGAGGGGTTCACGTTTGACACGCCTCAGCAGCAGGTACTGGGGCAGCAGGCTTTCTTTGCCTACATCGGCAAGAATTACCGCCGATGGCTCCACGATGCACGGGACCGGGCGAAGAAGGCGCTGCCCGCGGGTGCCCCGATGACCGACATGACGAGATATCCCCCACATTGGATATCTCACCGTGTATGGGGGGAGATGATAGATCGGTGGGCTGCGGATCCAGGCTGGGACGCCAAGAGTAAGAGCTGGGCCGAGAATAGACAGAACAGAGATCCGACGCACACAGGGGGGTCGGTGCCACACGACATCGTCCGACACATGAACGCGGTCGAGCACCCGGATCTGGAGGAGGATGAGGTCATAGCTCTGACCTATAGTCAGACGCACGTGCGGAAGAAGGATAAGGACGAGGCGCACCGGGCGGGCATATTTCAGATATTCCCCGGCGGATCGATGTGAGTCAATTTATTTAACTTGTTAATGTTTTGTTTTTCTATCCTCAATGTACGTTTCGTTAATTAATGCCCTAACATATCGTTAAACCACTGTTTTTGCAGGCCTCGTATGAACAGCTACGGGGGTCCAAGCAGCAGTCCAGACAGCCATTAGCGTCCACTAGTACGGCTGTGAGTACTGGGGGGTTGAAGCGATGGCTGGATACGCCGGAGGTCGTGAATCGGCCGAAAGGCCGCATACGCGGCCTGCCTAGCACGACTGCTCGTGCCGTGATAGGAGCGTCCTCACCCCCTGCTGCCCCTCCACAGACACCGGCTCCTCAGCGTCAGTTAGACGACGAGGAGATCCAGCGCATTGCTACAGTGGTGGTGAGGATGATCAGGGAGCAGGGCACTGCTGGACATGCCGAGCCGGCCCCGAATCAGCAGGATCCAGATCCGGGACTCGGCGACCCCTGATGAGCCCCTTCCCGTGCCCGTTCCTAGCTTTCCCCCCCCCACCCCGCCCCCCGTGCCCGGCTTGTACTCTTCTCCCCTCCCCTAACCGGCTGTATTCGGTTCCCGGCTTGTACATATGAGTTTTTTTATATTAAAATATTTTTTATAATTGATTATATATATTTCTTTCTGTATTGATTATTGCGCGTTGTTGTTGAGAAATGAAAATTGTATTACAGATCTGGGTAATTGAAAAAAAAAATTCAAAAAAAAATTGATTTTTGGCGACGGATTAAATCCGTCGCTAAATAAGCTTTTTAGCGACGGAATATTCCGTCGCTAAAAATTTATTCCGTCGCTAATTTTATAAAAAGAAAATAAATTAAGATACTAAAAGTATAATTAGCGACGGAATATCCGTCGCTAATTAAAAATCAATCCGTCGCAAAAAATTACATATTTAGCGACAGAGTTCAAAATTCCGTCGCTAAACTATTACTGACGGGCTTTTATACGAGGGACTTTTAGCGACGGTGAATCCGTCGCTAATTGTTTTAGCGACGGTGAATCCGTCGCTAATTGTTTTAGTGACGGAATAAAAGTTTTTAGCGACGGATTTCTCCGTCGCTAAAAGCCTTTTTTCTTGTAGTGTAAGCAACGTTAACTCTATAGCCGTCTTGGCTGCTGAGCAGCCAGGGCAATGAATCTATCCTAAAAATCCTTCTGCATATCATCGAGGATTCAGACAAGGTCTTTGATCTGAGATGGGTTTTCAGCCATTGGAATGCATGAGAGTCTTCCGAATTGATCCTAATATTAGGGTTTCTTACCATTAGCGTGTAAGAAATAGGGCGTGAACTTAAAAAAAACACCTTAATACGTTAAATCGGTCACTTTAAGCACTGCCAAAACATGGCTGTGGACATACTGGCCGTGGACATACTGGCCGGTAAACCTACAGCAATGGGATGTCCACGTCTAGGCAGCACATTTTACTTAATTCATGATCTTAATTGGTTGGCTACTTGAATATTAGCCTACTACTTATTTGCTCATTGAGCCCCTGCAACCATACATGATTAGTGATATGCCTTGAGCTTTGCCAATAGACAGACGTTTCTGCCATACAATGGACTTCTATAAGTGTTGATATGTTTGTCGATGCTTTGATCAAGTCCTTTCCATGTCACCATGTTGATCGTTAGATTATGTACCTTCTCTTATCTAAGGATATTAAAAAAAAAGTTTGTACTCCATAACCACAAGCCTGAATCAACTTACTATGACTTCTTTTAATAAGGAAATTATGAACCTTCATTCAAAAAAGAGCTACTTGACATATTTATATACAAGCAAGAAATTAACATAGCAACAGATATAAATGGATCCTGACAGTATATAAAGAAGCATCAACAAATGGCTTAGGGCTGATTTTTTATTTCTTACAAGACGTATATATGTTTTTTGGAAAAAAGAAATCAGGGTCAAAAAGGAAATATAAACCTCTTTGACTTCTCTATTTTGCTACCTGCACCACACTGCCATCGGCTCCATCAGCCTACCCAAAGAACAACCACAAATTTGACCTCCTACCATACCACCTTATGCCTCGACCATCACTATCCACAATCGCCATAAATTGGTATCAGAATCTACGAATTTACAACCTAAATTGAGTTTAGGGTTTCAACCAATTATGGTCGAGGAGAAGGGGATGGTGGCCATTAAAATAATGGAAGTGAGTAGGTGGTGATGGAATGTATCTACAGTGGTTTCGGAGATAGAATATTGGTGGTACTTCAATATTTAGGTTTTCATTGGTAGTGTTTAGGAATATGAGGAAAAGGTTGGCTACCAAGCTTTTGGTCGAGGTTGGTGACGCTAGCCTATCATGGCTATGGACATTTAACCATGTTCAATATCCACTTTTTGATATATGCCAGCAAGTATTCGATGATCAAACGTTGATGCCATTGCCTTGGTCTACCTGAGCATGTTCCGTGCCGTTTCAAGTAATACTTTATAAATGTGTATTTATGCCCTAGATGAAAATCGAAAATTGGAGTTTGCCATGTCTCCCCTAGGGAGCCACATTCCTGTTAACCCCTAGAGAGCTGTCGCGTGGCTAACCTTCTTGCGGAACTTCCCGGCGGCAAATCCTTTAAGGGAGCCACCCACGGGCTTTGGTGCCTTCTTGCCTTCTTTTTCTTTTCGTCCCTTTCTTCCCCCTTTCCCAACCTTCCGCTTTCACCATCACTCCCTCCTAGCAGGCAGTAGCCGAGTGCACCCCCTTCTTCACCAAGCTGCAACCCGCCAACACCCTAGGGAGCCACTGAGTGGCAATCCCCCCTAGAGAGCCCCCACGTAGCAAGCCCTCTTGAGGGAGCCACCAACCTTGGTCCTTACTCCATTCTCCCATCATCCAGCCTACCTCTTAAACCATACCACATGCTTTTTGTACCAACCTCAGTCAAACAAACCTTACTCACATTCCAACATCACTCGCCTGCCAATCTTCCATACACCCCCTTACTCACCATTGCCTCATCAGCTTACATGCCCTTGAAAACCATGTCATCCACTCCTAATTCTAAAACGACCGGCGGATAACTACAATTGGAAAAAAGATGACATTTGCAACTTCATCGGAACAACCAATGATTGAATTGAGAATCTGTATAAGTAATTTTACTTAAAATAATCCTTATCCTTCTTTCAGTATTTTCAGAGTATAACCATATTTGTCATTTTGATTCTCATACTTCTCAACCAAGAGTAGCTGAGGAACATAAATTATAGTTTAACTCAGTTGATGATGCCCTTTCTCTATTCAACCAGTGGTTCACACGACTTTAACATCCATGCTTTACGTAGTTAAAATTCTCAGGCGCATAGTTACAATGAAGCGTTGTTGTGCCTTTAGTTCTCTCTATAACCATTTGGATTCATCTGTCATTTGTGATACAAGAGGAACGGTGGCCATGCCGGTGGTGGTAGAGAGAAGTGGTGAAAAAAGAATAAACTAAGGTGGTATTTGATGGAGTTTGGTTTTCAGCTTTTTGTTCAGCTTCGAAAACTAAGAAATAAGTTGATGTTTGGTTAGGTAGTTTAAGTTTTTATGTTTTTTTAGAATCAGTGTTTTAAACGTGGTTGTCAATTTGGGCTTGCTATTAAAAGGGTTTAATTCTGTTTGGTCTCTTGTACTTTTTCCACTTTATTAATTTATTCTCTATAGGACAAAATCTTTGAAACTGGTCATTGTATTATGTCCAGTCATCAATTTAGTCCCTCTGTTAATTTTTTCTATTATGATGAGGACTAGATTTGTCATTCCACACTTTAAGCCAAAAATGGCACACTCGCGCCCCTCCCCCTCTCAACCAGCACCATCGACACCACCACCCATAAAAAATCCAGCACTGCTTCCACACCCATCACACCCCTTCAACCCTTAACGCCACCACCCAACCATTCATACCCATCCTCCACAACATGGAGAATGCTACGGGCGATGATCAACAAGTCAACCAACTCTCCAGCCAGTAGTATTGATTGCTCCCAACATCTCTGTTCTCAATCACCTTCTCTATCTGATCTCTGTTCACCCATATCACCAAAAACACACTCCAAAAATTAAAACTGTACTCATCACCAATTTTTTTTCCTGATTTTTGTACCCTCAATACATCTTGCATGCATACAGTCTAAAAAGATAAAGATAACCATGTCCAGTCCATCACAAAAATTGATGATGCCGCCACCCGATTATCCAAACCAATGACTCTTCCGCCACCCACCACTGTCCTAACCCAAGACGCTGCCAACAACCACCATCCAACAAAAGTTAATGGAGGTTTACTGGCGGTCAATCTCCTAATGCCCGCTCCAAATCACAAGAAAATATTTTATCTAAAAATCCCTTAAAATGGAAATCTCCTCGGACACCAATCAACTATACCTACTACCACCGTCACCCATCACCCGACCGTCCTACCACCACTCTCTGGACTGTAGATGAAGACCGTCAACCGCCAACTGCCAACCACCATAGTAATTACAAGCTGCCCTCGCCAACCTACAACTAACAATCAATCACCACAACGACCACTACCTCCTCCTCCATCGCCACCATGCCCCTGCCCACTATTGTTGCCATCCTACCTGTGGGGATTGACAGTGAGGGTTATACATCGCAGGCTGTCGGTGAAGGTCTGCGATGGAGCATTGACGGTGGTAGCAGAAAGTAGAGGACCTGGCATTCATCATAATCTACAGCTCCATATCAATATCGTTTAGCTTTCCCCCTTTCTAGTTGCAATTGCTAGAACATCAATCCCATTATTGTAGAAACTGGAAAAAGGTTGTTCTAGGTATTTTGGTACTTTCATTCGTGGGCTACTAACCTTCTTTCTTCCATTCAAAAGTAATTAAATTCGTCGATTCTCGTAACTTATCCGAAAGAGGAATATACTCCTAACCTTACGTAGTTTTCTGGGTTCTACATGCAATTGGTTCGAATTTAGGGGGTTGTTGTTGTTTTGATCGAGGTAGTGGTGGTTGCAAGGTGTTATGTTGGAGATGAAAGAAATATGAAAGGGTTGAAGGAAAACTCATAACCAACCGCGTGCTGGTTTTGTTGGAAAGGGACAGCAAAAGAGAGTTTAGTTTTCATATGTTTGAAAATTAAAACTAAGATCCACAGGGGTGTCAAACACACCCCAATTTTTTTTTTCAAAATAGTCAGTGGCTCTATGACGCTTAAGATTGATGGCACGAACGAATGAAATGAGGGGACAAAAAAGGGGATATTATTAAGCTTTTTGTTTTCTTCATTTTTTGCTTTGATTGCTAGTCGCCTGACAACTTTATGAGCATACTCTAAACGCTAGCTAATGAAATAATTTGTTGAGCAAATTGACACAAATAGGCGTGGACTGACAAAATTTAAATTAATTTATCGAAAATTCAATGACCTGGCACAGTTTTCTATTTCATCATTTTCTAATAATTTGACCCAATCTAACTATTTTACTAATAGTGAACCCAAAAAATAAAAGCTGTCGCAGTAATTCATTCGGAAATTATAGCACTATTATGCTAGCATAGCTTCAATAAAGCAGCCTAACGAAGCAAACGACGATCCACCATCGATGACCGCTTTCCTACTCTTTTCTGCCATCTCTTTCACCCTCTTCCTAACTGGGTTCGTCTCGTCCATCACCCGGGTTATTGCCCTTTCTATCTCATTTGCCATCACCACCTCACCACCATCAATCCTGTAATCTAACTTCAACTCCTCTGCCAATCCCAGCTCCTTCACCATCTGAAACGCGTTAATCTGTTGTTCTGCATACAAGGGCCACGCGACAATAGGCACACCGTACCACAGGCTCTCCAAGACGGAGTTCCAGCCGCAATGAGAAACAAAACTCCCAATTGCTTTGTGCGCCAGCACCTCCACCTGCGGTGCCCACCCACAGACCTTTCCTCTCTTTTCGGTTCGTTTAAGAAACCCCTCTGGCAATATCTTGTCGAAATTATCGTACTCGCTTGGAAATCCCAACGTGTCCTTTGGTGGGGGTTTACGTATCGACCACAGGAATCTTTGGCCGCTGTGCTCAAGCGCGACCGCTATCTGCCCTAGTTGCCGTAGCTCGAAACTCCCAAGGCTCCCGAAGCATAGAAACACCACTGAAGATGGCGGCTGATTGACTAACCATCTGATGATCTCATTAGGGTCGGAACCTGTATGTTTCCGACCCTTCAGATCAAGTAGCGGTCCAACAGTGTAAACCGCTGGTGGAACCGCTTGATCAGCTTCGTCCCGTGCTACAAACGAGTTGACAGCATGGTATTCCAGCTCCAAAAATGTATTTACTATCATACCCTTGGTTTCTTTGAACCTCTCTCCATGATTTAAAAAGGATGTGCAGCCACCTCGCTTGTTAAATAACACCGAAGGTAAGACACTTGCCGGGACCAGGCTGGCATAACTTGGAATGATGAACTCCGGATCCGATGGGCTGAACTCGGCTCCAATGTGGCTACGGTGAGTCGAGAGGCACCACATGAGACCTAAAAATGCTGCAGAAGAGGTGAAGAAAAGGTAAGAAGGAACCTTAAGTTCATTTGCTACATCAATCATGGAAGTGCAGAACAAATCAACCACTAATGCAACCAGTGGTACCGAGGCAGACGTTAAAACGTTATGGACGATTGCGTCTTTGACGTGAGGTCTATGGCTCTCAATGAAGTCGGATATGAACTTCTCTGTGGAGATTTCTTGGGGATTATGAGAAGTAGGAGGATCAACATGAGGAAGGTTGATGTAACTGATTCGGGAATCTGAGGACACAAGTGACTTGATATATTCGTTTATGGTAGGGGTGGCGGGTGGTGTGATGACTAAAACTGTTATGGCCAACCGTTTCTCCCGGTCGAGTAAGCGCTTTGCGAACTCTGTCATCGATACAAGGTGCCCGATACCTGGTGAAGGTACGAACACCAGCGCTACCTTCTTCATCCTCTAAGGTCTTTCTATTTAATATTTTGGCTCCCTTCCCTTCTACATATACACATATAGATCTATGGTGGATGCATGTACTGCTTCTGCAGTATTATTTTCTATCCGGGAAGATACAACGCTTAAAAGCAACGAAGCAATAATGCTGGTTTCATTGGACGGCAACAACGATAGAAGGATGTTTATCAATCGAAGCTAGAAGCCAAAACGTGAAAACAATGTTTGGTCTATAATTGAGGTTGCGATGATTGTAGATAAGGATGGCAAGGCTATACGGGTGTAACGTCTCTTTTTTTGGGTGAGCTTGATGTACACTTTGGCATCTAGCAACTTATTCTTACCCTAAAGTGCTGGACATGAACAGATTCACAAGGAAGATTTATTGATTTCAAATAACAGTTCCCTACTATTATTGTGTTTTAAGTAGTGTACTTACGATTTACTAAATTGTGTAGCCGAAAATCATATTGTTGACTAACAATATTTGTCTAGAGGGCCACGTTTAGCACTTCGGCAGCATTGGCATGATTTCGGAAGAATTTTGATGGCTCTCTTTTTCCTTTTACAGTGATTTACGGCTGGTCAGTTTTAGTTTAGATCAATTTAGTGACACTTCATTATTCTTAGGAGCAACAAGTTCTAGGTTCTTTACTCAATACAGCTCGTTGAATGAGGAGTGATAGATGGTGTACAATTTTAGGGGGCTTTGAGTTCTCCCACTTCTTTCATCAAATTGCAGGACTCCAACTATTCCCTTTTTCAGGTTGTGTTTTGGATCCGAAATTTTTGTTGACGTCTAATTACTTAAAACTTATTTTTTTTTATTGTATGCATTTTGGACCGAAATGAAATGTGGAGTGTGAAACTAGACGTGTCCTTTGACGGAACGCTGTTAATTTTTTGGCACCTTTGGAGTTTAGACAGCTTTTTGGTAAAAAAAAACAAAAGTGTTGTATTTTAGCTCTCATTATGACATATGGTGCCGGTTGGCCTTGGCATTGCCGATTGGCATTTGGAGGTGGACATCGATGGCATTGGTAACTTGTGCCAATGGGCATTTTTTTTCCAGTGTGATAAACTCAGCAGAGGGATATAAAACTAAGCTGAGGGATCTGCTCGACTTGTTGTACATCTATGTATGGTTCTTTTGTCCCTCTGTGTGAGGACGTGTGGCTAAGATTGGGGTATACTGCTAATTAAGGCATCAGTGGTTTATGTGAAAATGTCCAAACATTTTGTAATCTCTGATTTGATTGATTAGTGGAACTTACTTTGGCGTTCTCCATGCACGTAGCGTATTGTCGAACCACATGAAAACGTTTTTGTTTATGTGGGTGTGATTGCTTTATTCCCTGTGAATTTCTAATATATATGTATGGTTCTTTTGTCCCTTTGTGTGAGGCTAAGGCATCCGTGGTTTATGTGAAAATGTCCAAACATTTTGTAATCTCTGATTTGATTGAGTAGTGGAACTTACTTTGGCGTTCTCCATACACGTAGCGTATTGTCGAACCACATGAAAACTTCGTTGTTTATGTGGGTATGATTGCTTTATTCCCTGTCAATTTCTAACATCTATGTATGGTGCTTTATGTGGGTGTGAGGACGTGTGGTTAAGATTGGTGTTTGCGCTGCTGGACAAATTCACTATCGATCGTGCTCCTGTGACACAACCGATAAATAGTGCGAGATCTTTTTGCCTCTCAGGCCTGAGGACCTCGCTAAAAAAGGAAAATTAACTGATGATAATACACTGAACAAATCTAGAGACGATGCGCCCATTGAGATAATAAAGACAATCTTTACAATACAACGAACAAAGTTACGACAGAGAACTGGGTTCCCTACCTACACAAAACAAATCATCTAATAGACTGACTTAAAAGAAAGATCTAAACAGACTATCTTCCTATTCTAGTTTTGATGATGGATTGACGTTCCTTTTTCCTGTTGCCTCGCTCTCCTTTTATACTTACATTATTCATACCGTCCCTTTCATGCAGCTGTTCATCCTTATCTTCATTAGGAATAACTTCTTAGGCTCCATGATCGGCCGTTTTCCTCCGAAGTCTCCTCAATCATGCTGATAACTGCTTACTCCAGAAACTGCTTATCAACCGTTGTTGTCGATCTACTTGCCTGATATTGTTGATTTGGTCGTGCCTTTGGCGGGTTTCCTTCTTGTACGGGTCATTCAATATTTTGATTCCCGCGTTTTCTCCTTCAATCACTTATCTTCCCCTTTTCATTCGGTAACTGATGATAACCGTGACAGTCATGCTTTTTTCACTTCCTTTATTAATGCACTTCTTTGTGGTTATCATCATGCCACGTGTCCATATGTTATTTGTGAGAAAATTGGTGCCAACATTTCCCCCCTTAACTCGCATAACGTTTACAGTCGTGCGAGTTAATTACTGCTCGGCTTAACCTCTATTGTTCTGGCTCTTAACCGTTTTACTGAGATTGAGCTTAAATTGAACTTTGTTTGCTCTTTGTCAGCGTATCTTCATATTCTCTGATCACAGCAAACCCTACAATTTATGCTTTCTTTTCCTTGCATCCTTCAATAATCATGGTGAAGAAAAGAGTAATTCCACACGGAGATGAAGGTGAAGGGGTTGACTGTCCTTCTAACCTTCGATGGGGTGTTGTTGCCCTTATGGCCTATGTTGACCCCATCGATACTCGCGTTTTGATTCCTTACAAAAAACACCCAAAACCTATCAGCCCCCATATCTTGGGTCCGTCTTTTAGAGTTTATCCTCAACCCATAAAGGGATACCTGCTGGTTGATGAATCGGAAAAGTTGTTGCTCAGTTCGCCTTTTTTGAGCTGGAAGGGCCGGCATGAATCTGGTTTGCCGATTAGATCTTGGCTGACTCTTATTCATGCTGACTGGGCTTCATGGGTTGATCGTTTGTCAACTTCTTTTGCCGATTAGTGGGAGGCGGCAAGGTATTTATGAACTAGTTCATATGTCCAAAGATCCTCCTAAAGTCGATCGATGGCTTTTGTCTTCTTCTTTTTGCTTCTGGTCAGTTACTACCAATACCTTTATGCTGAGGACCAAAATGATGGCCCCTACCTAACTGGCCTTCTACCGACTGGCAATCATGCCAATGATCTGACCTATCATAACCCTACTGGTTTGACCATTGATCCTTCTTGGTCAAAGTATTCTGATACTTTCGAGAGATATTTCCTCAGATCACAATCCAAGAATGCTAACACCTCGCCCGATTTGAAAGAGTTAGCTATTTTTCTCTAGATGTGGCTTTCCAGCCATGTTTTTTTGTGTCTCGACCTTTTGAAGTGTATTTGATTATGATTTTTCCTCATGTAGTTGATGAAAGTGCTAGGCCAGCCAAAAAATTGGCTACTGAGATAAGAGCTTCTACTACTCTGAGTGCAATATCTGAAGAAGATAATGAGGCATTTGTCGCGCCGATTGATCAGCATGATGCTCCTTTAACTACTCTAGCCGGCACAATTACGGTTGAGCCTAAGGCCACTCGGAGAAAAAGTATTGTACGCAAGACTCATTTCAGTGCAAGAACCATATCGTTGAAGGTAAAATTCTCATTTTTGTCATTTCTTGTGCTTATTACCCAATTCCATTTCTTACCTTCTTAATAGAATTTGGGTGGTATTACCATCGATTTGACTCAGGAAAGCGTCAGCAAGTATGATGATCCTTTAAATGACTATGTCCCTTTTGATGCTCTTGTTGATGAACCAACTGATATAGAAGCCATCAGTGGTGGAGTTCCTCTAGTTGTTGCTACCCATCAATCGGTGTCTTCGCCTCAGCAGGTTTGTGGATTTTAGGTGCATTCAATGTTGTTACTATTACAAATAACTTACACCTGGTTCTTATCTCCACAGGAGGTCAGTGAGCCTTGGGATGTTAAGGATGAGGAACATTCTGATGAAAACTGCAGCAGTTATCACTCCAATCAATCGGGCAATATTCCATTACCTGTTTCTCCAGTGGCTGAAACTTCTCTTCCAGCTAAAATCTAGTCTCTTGCTATCACAAATCCAGATCAAGACTCAGAAGCCAAACCTGCATCATCTATCCATATCGTTGTTGTTTCTTCGATGCCTGGATCATCGAATTTTCCAATTGCCTCCAGCTCTCTGTCGATCACTCCAATTGCCTCCAGTTCTGCATCAATCACTCAAACGGTAGTAGAGGCTACAGGCATCCTGGCTGCTCAGCAAGCAAGCCCCTCCATGCCTGTTCTTAATGATATCAATCAAATGTTCCTACAACTTCAGACGGCCATCAATGCTTTCTCTTGGCCTTCGGTTGGGACATTAGTTTCAACTGCAAGTGTTGACGTGTCTGTATTCCTTGATGTTTTCAAAAGCTTACTCAGCCATCGTCTTTTTGATGTTTTGGCCAATGAAGATGCCTTATTAAAAATAAACGACATGATTGATACTCTTGCTGATAATGCATCCACCTTGAACGATGTTCAATCAGGGTTAATTTCCACCTTGAAGTTTCAGATTTCACTTCTATCTGCTTCTTAGAGGCAAGGTATGGGTATTAGATCAAATGCCCAAGTGGTGGACAAAGACATTGATGCTCTGAATGCACAAATCCGAGAAAAACATCAGGTTCGCTTGCAAATTTCCAAGGATGTTGAGGAAATTGTAGCTGAGAAAAAGGAACTGGAGATGAGGATGTTTGCCCGAGTCAGAAAGAGCAAGGTTTGCTTGAATGCCAAAGCGTCGTTTATCAAAAGGCTATCTGTTTGGCTACAGCTGTGGAAGAACCTTTGAAGAAACGAACTAGGACTCATTCCCAACTTGTCTTTGCAGACCAGATTATCTCTAGGACGGAAAATCAGTGGAAAGATATTCAAACTGCTTTTGGTGTCTGCTTTTCCAATCAGACTAGTCAAAATGTTGCTCTTAGGCTGTTACTTGTAATCATACTATTTCTCTTAGACTTTTGTTTGTAGTTCTATATATTTCAGGATTCTTAGCCTTCATCGGGCTAATGCAAACTATCTCTATCGATTGGTTTGACTCCTTCCAGCATAGAAGGAATGTATTTCCTTAGACATCGACCATTAATGGGCTTGGCATGCCATTGTCCTTTCAAATATTTTAAACCTTTATGAATTAGAAAGGGTCTTTCCCAGTTTGGGGACCATTTTCCAAATTTTGGATCTTTTGATCCTATAGGCAGGATAGTTTTCCAAACTAACTCCTTTTCTTGAAATGTTTTTAACGAAACTCTTCGGTTGTAAGATCTACTTACCTTTAATTTTTTAGCATGCAATCTATCCAAAGCGTCCAATCGATGGTCATCCAGATCTTCTAGCTCGATTGCCACAGCCTCGTTGTATTCTGTTACCGGAATGTTATTTTGCATAGCAACTCGGAATGATCTTACCGTTATTTCCATGGGTAGTACATGATCATGCATGTATGTCAAGGCATATGGGGTTATCCCTGTGCTAGACTTTAGGGAGGTTTGAAATGCCCAGAGAACTTCTGATAGTAATCGGTGCCAATCATTTGGGATATCTTCACTAGCCCTTTCCATGATGTGTTTAATAAACTTATTTGTTGCTTCGGCTTGACCATTTGCTTGCGTGTAATAAGGGGTAGAGTTTATTATTTCAAACTTATATTCTTTAGCAAACTCGCGTATTTGGCCCCCAGTGAAATCAGTGCCTCTATCGTCCGTGATTGTTTGATGTAATCCAAATCGGTGGATTATATTCTCTTTAATAAACGCGTTGACACTTTCTTGAGTAATTGTTTTCATCGGCTTGGCTTCTGTCCACTTTGTAAAGTAGTCAATTGCTACGATTATGAATCCGTGTTCCTTTGATGAAGAAGGATGTATTTGGCCTTTCAAGTCCATGGCCCAACCTCGAAAAGGCCATGGTTTCACTATCGATTGTAATTCTATGCATGGTGCGTGATGAACGGCACCATGTTTTTGACAAGTCTGACATCCCTTCACATATCGAACACAATCTTCCATTATGGTAGGCCAATAATGGCCATGTCGTCTAATCAACCATCTCATTTTGATGCCCGCTTGGTGGGCACCACAAACACATTTGTGCACTTTAGCCATCACCTGCATAGCCTCTTGCTGTCCTAAACACCTAAGTACCAGTCCTTCTGGTGTTCGTTTGAACAGATCACCATCTAAAAGGAAGTATTTATCTGCTTGTAATTTTATTTTCGTATCTACCCTTAATTGAGGGTTTTCTAAATATTGGATGATGGGTGTTCTCTAGTCATCTTGAAATGTATCGACCGGGTTAACCATTTTTAATTGCCCATATCTATCGCTAATCAGTGACAATTGTTTGGATATTTTTACCCATTGTTCATTAATTCCATCAGGGACTCTTAATCATAAGGCCAACTGAGCCATTACATTGGCGCTCACATTGTCTATTCTGGGGACATGAGTTAAGTTTCCGTTCACCTTTAAAGAATCAAAATATAACCTTAATTTTGACCAGCATCAAAATCGATCAAATGAGCACCTTAATTTTGATTAAATAAATGAACTTGCAGAGTTTTCTATAGCCTTTTTTTTCTTCAAGAAATGATATATAAATTGAATATTTTGTCAGAAACTCAATCCTTTTTTATTTTATATTTGTATGTTGATGCGTATGGTACACATTTGAATTATTCTGCATATATATAGATTTTAATACAAATATATTAGTACATTGAAACTATTATAAACCTGAAGTTTAATTCTAGATTTTGAATACACACATATTGGTATAAGGAAGCTGTCGTAAAACTGGAATTTTTTTAGGATTTTCTAAATTCATATGTAATCATAAATAGAGTTAAATGATTTTTTTTTAAGATGCCCTTTTTAAACTGAAGTCTTCATCCAAAATTAATGTTGATTACGAGTGTTTTTTACTAAAAACTTTTTTCCCATCAAATACCCATTTTGAATTAGTGTTGTTAAAAAAAAATATTAATAAGAGTGTATTTAGCTTCTTTTAAGATATCAAGTATCTTTCTATAGAATACCTTTACATGAATCTATGTTTTAGTTAGAGTCGTTTTGTCTTTTAGTAAAAAAGGAAAACAAATTATGAAAATCTATAAAATCACCCTTGAACTTCTGTATGTTCTTTGATTACCGAATATTTTTTTATTTTTTTTGATATCAAAACCTACAACTTCCATTCACGTTAAAGCTAAATACCTTAGATCTACTACATCTTCTCCATCAATTTCAATTAATGAGTTAAAATACCTCTGGGCTACTACAACTTGCAGAGAAAGCGTTTTCTATAACTTTTAAGAATAAACTTAATCTACTTACACTAAATTGAATATTCTCATAAACTTCAATCATTTTTTAATTTTGTATAACATAATTGTATGTTGAAGTGTATGCTAAAAATTTTAATAATTTAGCATGCATATGTATTTCAATGCAAACATATTTGTACATTAAAACTATTATATAACTGAAGTTTAATTCTAAATTTCAAATGCAGATACATATTAGTGTAAGAAAGTTATCGTAAAAGTGGAGCTTTAAAAATCTCAAATGCATATAAATCATTAGATCATTATAGCTTCAGTTCGTGGCAAGTACATAATCCTATATTCATATTAGAGCTATTGGAATATCCTTATTTGCATGACAACATATCTTTCATATGGTTATTGTCTTTCTATGATCTATTGTGTCTCGATTTATCATATATTTACATGATTATATATTATTCATATAGCTATTGTCTTCGTATATTTCGCTCTTATAAGTGATAGGATTAGATAAAATCCAAATGATAAAGACTCCAATTTATTTCAGCTCAAATGATTAATATTTGTTTTTTTAGCTTAAAAACTCTTAAGTTTTGGTACGTAAGGGATTAAATAACTAATTTTTTTTCTTAAACTATTCTTTTTTAAAAGGTGATGCTAAATTACTACCGTTTTGGCTGACTTTAAACATTTTGATGCTAAAAAGGGTTCACTAATGCATATGCTCCAATGTGCTCGAAACTGATCAAATCTAAAATCCTAATTTTCTTGAATTTTGATTTAATCACATTTAGAGTATCAGGTTTGACCTAAAGAATTACAAAAAATCCTCGCATGTAAACAAACATTAAATGCTTCCTTTACATCTTAATACATTATATAGTCATTTTACCCCACTAAACATACTTTTCCTTCTTATCCAACCTATAATATTTTTTTAATTTGTTGTGCTTAAAATAAATCAAAGCTGAATTTAAGAACCGGTTATAATTTAATCAAAATCTACTTTTGAGAATCAATCTCAAACGATCTCTAAAACGCGTTTGGATCTAGCCCCACTGTCTAGAAATGATCCCAAGAGATTAAATGGCTAAATATTTTTCCTTGAAATGACTCTTTTAAATTTAAGATTTGAACATTTTATCGTTAAAGAAGTTAAGCATTCATGAATATATTACAAAAGAGTATGAATTTAATTAGATTACACACACCCTTTTCAAATTTTTATGACTTGAAATGCATATAGGTTAGAGTTTGTTTTAAATTAATGATGCTTTTGACTGTCAGTATAATATCAAGCCTCTTTTTTTTTTTTTTTAAATACCGATTTTATATATATTTTTTTACTACTCTCAATAATATTTTTATTTTGAATCACTATATAACGTGCAAAGCACGTGATCCTTACTAGTATGTATATATATATATATATATATATATATATATATATATATATATATATATATATATATATATATGTGTGTACACATGGGGGTGCGAAATGTCGTAAATATATAGGGAGCTGATATGTTGCCCGCGCTAGCAACTTAACCCAAGTTGCTAGCGCGATTTGGCCGTCCACGGCCGAGAATGGATGGCCAGATCGCGCGCCACGCCCAGTATTTTTTTCACCCGTCCGCTACATAATGTAGCGGACGGCCAAACAGCGCTAGCAACTTGCTAGCGCTATCAACGGATCAGCTCCCATATATATATACACGCACACATGTGGTGGGTGCGAAATGGAGGTCGTGAGTTGGAACGGGAATACAGGTTTGCAAGAGGTGAGTGTGTATATATATAAGTGTATGTGGGCCAAAGCATTCATAGAAAGGAAGAGTGCCGCGGCACCAACTAGGGACTGAAGATTTCAGTTCGGGTTTTGTTGACAGGGTTGTGTGTGGGAAAGAGTAGTTATTGAATGGCTGGACTTCTATTTTGAAGCGACCTAATTGGACAGCTTCTGTGTGATAAGTGCAGTGAATGTATATCTATGGTGAGTGTATATCTAAGGTGTAGCTAGTGCAGTGAGAAGAAGAGTGAAAGGTGTAGCTTATTTCATGGTTTTGCATGAGGGTTGAGTAGTGGGCAAAGAAATCAAGCTACTGCCGTGAGGCAGTAGCTGTAATAGAGGGGGAAGATGTATGTATATAATTGGGTATTGTGTGAAAAACTGTGAGAAGAGAGTGCACAAGTGTGTATATGATGTGTGTAACTAAAGGGTTTATGTTTAAGTGTAAGTGTGTGTGAGCACCTGAGTGCATGTGTGCAAATGTGTGTATATTATGTGTGAGTGAGATGAAAGAAAGAAGAGAGAGAGCACACGGCAGTGGACATTGCTAATGGGTAGATATATATGTATACATTTTCTTGTAGTGAGGATGGTTAGTATAAAAGAAATGTGTGTTAACACG
Organism: Escallonia rubra; assembly: GCA_033065855.1. Taxonomy (NCBI): domain Eukaryota; kingdom Viridiplantae; phylum Streptophyta; class Magnoliopsida; order Escalloniales; family Escalloniaceae; genus Escallonia; species Escallonia rubra. The sequence continues at coordinate 65,424 of JAVXUO010001910.1, forward strand.
AGAAAAGTAAGTGAAAATGTGTGTGTGTGTGTGTGTAAGAGTATGCATGAGAGTGTGATGGGTGCATGTGAGAGTGGTGTAAGCTGTGTTGTGTAATATAGGTGTGTACAAGCAATGCACGAGAGTGGGTTTAAGGTCAGTGAACACCACAAGTTCTCGCTATATTCAGTGTATGAGTTGGGTAACGCATAGTGATCATTAGCATGTCAAAATTTATAGTATAGTACGTTAGACTTTATTAGGATATGTGGAAAATTTTTGTAATTTTTTGAAATCGTATGTATTCGTTATATTTTTCGCAAGTTCAGAATTATAAAATTCTTTTAGACCCTTTAAACCCAAGAAAATGTTTTGAAAAAATTAGAGTAATGTTTTTTATAGTATAAGCAAGACTCATTATAAATTTGGTAATTTTTGGAGTTGATTTATTATCATTTTCCGTATCGCATTGAATTTACTAAAACAAAAAATAAAAAAAAACATTATTGCTTTATATTCTTATTTTTATTTCTATATTTTTAAATCATATATTAAGACTTTTACAAAAATTATGAGTATTTATTTCCAGCCAGAAGAAATTATGGCAATTTATTGGTTTTCAGTGTATTTAAAGAAATTATTTTTAATTCGAAAATAAACAAAATTATTCAAAAATTATATTTCTATTCCATATGCAATATTAAGCTATAAATAATGCTTAATCAAAATTAAAAACATTTTTGAGATATTTTCGAGTCTCGAGGAGTGTGACGAAATTCGGGATAGGTTGGCCGTGTGTGGAACCCATTTCGAATTTCGTCGTTTTGGATGGAGAAATGGGTACGCTGGGGATAGCTATATTAAAGTTGTGATATATTAGTGTGAATAGTGTTCTGATAAGTGATTTGTCAACCTAGGTTAATTCCAAAGATTTGATCGAGAGCACTTTTATTTCAGCTCTCTTGGACCGAGATAAGGGATTTCTATCCGAAACCAAGTTTTCTCTATTTGTCACATAGATATTTTCTTTGAATTGTTATCAAAATTTCTTTGGACTCCGTTGTAGTTGAAAAAATGCATCGTTTGCCCTTAATGCCTTGTTTTGAGTCTTATTCGTTTATTGGAAGTCCTTGCCGATGCTCAGTGTTTATTTCTCGTTGTGCATCGATTTATTCATTGTATTATCGATTATTGCATTCTATATATTGACATGAGTTAGTGTATTGAGGAGTTATAAGGATGGTCTGTATCGGGGGTGATATAAGGATGGTCTATTATTGTCGGGTGATGCTAGTTCCTTAAGGGTCTAGCTAGTGTTCATATGCATATGTAATCACAGTGTTAGTGAGCATCGCCTTTGTGGCTTTGCTAAGTGATTATCCTACACTGTCTGTGTGGCTTTGCTAAGTGTTTCCCTGCACTGCCTGTGTGGCTTTGCAAATTTACTCATGGTCAATATCATCTGCATTGTTTCAGTGTAATTGGAATTGTTGCTAATTGTATTTGGTTTGGTTCAAGGGATTGAGTTGAATCTTTTCCCCATCGTTTGAAGTGAATCTAATAATTATTGTATTCTCATTTCCTCTTATGGATTTTGAGTGACCTTACTGAGCTCTCAAAAGCTCACTCCCTTTTTCTATACCCTTCTGCAGGAAATAATCGACAGTAAGAGTTCGGAACCAATGAACTTGATTATGGAATAGCTTAGGATTTTCATTGATTGTTATTTAAGCCCCTACGAAGGAACTAGCGTGTAATTTAATAAATCATTACTTTAAATTCGTCTTGTGTTTAGAAAGGTTGCCGAGTTAATTGAATTGTTGTAGTGCTCTGACCTGGAGGTTATTGGGTTTCTTTAGTGGGATTGTATTGATTGGATAATTGAGGAATAAATCGATTGAGAGGTTAACGTTCCGAAAAAATTTCGGGATGTTACAGAGATCATAGGATCATCTCAAGGATACTACTCGCTACACTTACAAGTATGTCGATCATGTTTAGCCCAGGAAGCCTTGCCCTTAGAATACACTCATTTCCACAATAAATTCATGTGAGGAATAACCTATTTAAATAACAACAATAGAAACTGTAAGCATCAGTTCAGCTAAAGGATCTGCGCCTTGTAAAAGGAGGCAGCAAGAGCCTGGCTCTTGCTATCCTTGTGACATAATTACGGTTAAGGACTTGCTGTAAGGCCTAGACACAACACAAGGAAAATCCCCCCTACGTACGAACGAGGACAAGACCAAGTCTAACATTACCTTTAACCATCAAAATGTTTTGTAGCCACTGAAGGATTACAATGCATTTAATGTGTGCTTGCCAGGAAAGCAGCCTCCGGTGAACTTAAGCTTAGGAAGAATAACGACATCCATGGATGCCCTTGCCTAGCTCATGAAAATAAGGGTAAGGGGTATCAGGTGGTTGTGGGTGTCGTCATGGAGGCTGAAACTTCCATTGCTCAAGCCTTAACCCAATCCCAGGTGGCACTTCAAGAGCCCCCTCATGTGCAGTTAACCCGTTCTGACGAAGATTAAAAGTTTCACTGCAGTTACCACTAGCCTTGGCCTCGAGTGCTTCACTACTTGCACCGAGCTCCATACTTGCCCTTTACAGCCTTGGTTTTCACTCATGAAGACAACCCTCACATTAAGCATCGCAATTGCTCTCTTAACCTGGTCAATAGCACTAGTTTTTATCCCACATTAGCTGATGCAGTTCCTATATAAGCTTTATACCTTTGCCCGCCGTCTAGAAGGGCGTTATCCCTGCTAAGAAGATAATCAAGAACCTTATCAATATACCACCTTTAACCATGGCTCATATATGCCTTAGAGCACATCATAGTTTACTTTATGGTCGGCTCCATTCGCAAAGATACCACTTTTCATGTCATTGGTCGATGCAAAGTTAAAAATCCATCTTCTCTTTGGCTAACCCTAGGTCCATGTCCCAAGGTTGTACCTCTTCCGACCATTAGCATGTCAAGCTTGTGACTCATCCCCCTAGACGTCAAGCTTGTGGTCAAAGCACTCTTTCAATGTGCCAAGGCGTACATGGTTAAAGCCTCCTTCTTCACACAGCTAGCTGAGGATGGTGACAACTACACTAATATCCTGGATAATTTAGAGATGTCAAAGGGCCGGGCTTGGGCCGGCCCAGCCCAAGCCCATCGGGCCTGCAAACGGGCCGGGCCGGGGCCGGGCCGAAGGAGGGTGAAAACGGGCCGGGCCTGGCGCAGTGAATCCTAGGCCTGGTCCAGGCCCAGGCCCTAAGCCCAATATTTAGGGCCGGGCTTGGGCCGGGCCCAGGCCCTTTTTTTTTTTTTCTCATGTTATTCAATTTTAACACATAACAATTTACATAGAAAAAATAATAAATGTGCATAGGCCCTCCTCCTTTATTTGATATTATAATACATACTCAGAGAGTCGATAGTCCCGTTCCTAATTTAGAATAGCCCACCACAAATGCTTTTTAGCGACATTTTGCATCTAACGCACTTTAAACCTATAAACATGTAATATCACAGCGAAGTAGATCGGTTCAAACTTACAAAGGAGCGAGACTATCGGTTTCCCAAACTCACGCAATCGGACGATAGAATTGGTATACGCTGGAACCAAGGATGCTTATTACAGCCAAGAAAATGAACAATGCATGTTCGAACTTACTGATACTTTTCCGAGTCTAAAAATCTTAATGCTTCAATATTTTGTTACATACTTCCTTAACAAACACATAATGAAAACTTTATAAAACCCCATTTACAAAAGGAGAAGAAGAGAATTAGAAAAAAGCTGAAGCTAAAAGAAGAAATGGGGTAGGTTAGCAAGCCAAAATATGGACAGACAAGGCACAAACCTGTACTTATTGGGTATGTTTTTAATCATGACAGTAGTCCTAGAATCTCTGCAATTTGATTCCACAATCGCATCTTCCTTGATCAAGAAACGAGGATCAAACTCCTTGCAGTGTCTTGATTTTTCGGCCAAACAGGGCCAGAACCGGGCCAAAATCGGGCCACCCGGGCCGGGCCAAATCGGGCCGGGCCGGGCCGGGCCATTTCTGCTGGATTTTTCGGCCTGGTCCAGGCCCCCTTTTTTCGGGCCTCTACTGTTCACCTTCAGGGCCGGGCCAGCCCGGGCCAAAACTGGCCGGCCCGCGGGCCGCCCGGCCCAAATGACAACTCTAAATATCCACACCCTACTCACATCCAGTCTATCAAGCTCTTAGACTAGGAAAAATATGTCGTGATGAGCCTAAGTCCATGAAAAAAAGAGCCTTGATGTCACCCTCATCTCCGAAGTGCATGAAACAAAAATTTGACCACATTTTCAATGTTTGTAACCTTTTGCGACAGTATATGAGGTTCCATGGCGACTCTTTATATGACCCCTCAACCCTAGCCATCCCGAAAGGTTTGAAGGGTATTCAACCTCTGAAGCCCAACCCAGAACTTATCCCAGGCACCACACCCCAATGCTATAGTATTGATGGCGCATGTCCTTAAGATGAAGACCTAATAGAAGTTAACTAGGTAGATCCCCAGGAACCCTGAATCACATACATTGACATCAAACTCGCCTTGGGTCAAAGATATGAAATGGTTGCTCTCCTCAAGGAGTATAGTGACGTCATTTCTTGATGTTACAATGAAATAACTGGACTAGGCCTTGTTCTTGTCATGCACCACTTGAACATCACCAATGTGTATGTTCTTATCAAGTGGCACCCATGAACCTTATGCTCGAGACTTGAACTTAAAGTTAAAGATGCAATTGAGGGCCTAATACAAGTTGGCATTGTTGAACCCATCACCTACCATATCAAGCTGGCCCATGTGGTGCCTGTCAAAAAGAATAATGTAACAACTTCTAGTCTGCATAGAGTTGAACAAAACTTTCCCTAAGGACGAGTTCCCCCGGCCTAACATAGATAGCCTCACCCAAGTAGCTATCAGGTATGAATATCTTTCATGGATGGATTTGCAAGTTAAAATCGTATACGAGTGCACCGAGCCGAGTCCGCCAGGATAGCCTTTCGAATTCATATGGTCAACTTCTATTGAAAAGTCATGCCATTTGGCCTCAAGAATGCTAGTGTTATCTATCAAAGGGCCATGACCTCATCTTCGGTGAAATAATCCACATGACAGTGAAGGACTATGTTGATGACCTTATTCTCAAATCTAAGAATGTGGGTGATCACCTTAGGAACCCCTGCCTGGAAGGCTCTCTGCTTGGACCTTTAATAGTTTAGAAGGCATCAAACTCAGTCGTCCATATATGTCAATATTAGCTGCTAGGGATGTCCTCTCGAGACAATTGATCTGAGGTGGGTTCATAATGCTAGCGAGAGAAGAAGGCCAAGAAATCGGCAAGGGCCTCGATGTAGAGAGCAATTGGACCTTTAGGACGCAAAACCAAGGATCTATATTGCTTCTCTAGCTTAGAATAATTGGCCATCCTCTGATCAACTAGCTGAAATAATTTGCAGTCATACAGGCTAGGACCAATATTAATGCCCTACTAGCCGACAAAAAAGCTGAGGAAGTTGCCAAAAGACACCCTCAAAGGCACACTTCAAGGGCTTTGTCTACATGTTTTACTGTCCACAGTGATCAAAGACCCACCTAAAGTCCCTGAGCCAATCACCCTCTTTTTGGATTTGATGATACGGTTATTAAAATAGTCCTCAACTATCTTGTGGATCATTTCATGGAAGATGGCAGTAATGGTCCTTTGATAGGTAGAACTAGCATTCTTGAGGTCAAATGGAATGACATTCCAATAGAAGTTCCCTATAAGAGTTTGGAAGGTTGTCTTGGTAGAGTAAACCATGTGCATGCCTGTTTGACTGTAGCATGCAAAGTCGTCAATGAAAGAAAATTTTTTGTCTGGTAGCTACTTCGATGAGCATGTCTATGTTTGGCAGCGGAACAGTGGGGCAAGCTTCATTCTAGTCCCTGAAGCCTATTTAGACTCAAATTTATCTATTTTTCTTTTGGACAAGCACCACATTGGCAACACAAATAGGGTGGGTGATTAGTCCAATAAAGCCAGCCTATTGTAGATTCTCAATTAATCATATATATATAGGGAGCTGATCTGTTGAGAGCGCTAGCAACTTGGGTTAAGTTGCTAGCGCGATCTGGCCGTCCATCTGGCACGATGGACGGGCCAGATCTAATTTTTTAAAACACTTTTTCGCCGTCCGCTACATAATATAGCGGACGATACTTTTTACCATAATACCCTCGTCCGCCTCGCGTAATTGGTTGGTGCAGCTAAAGTTGTCCGCTACATAATGTAGCGGACATAATATAAAAAATAGCATATATGCAAAGTGAACCAAAGACACATTCATTTCACTTTCAATGGGTTTCTCTCTCTTCTCTCTGGCAGAGACGCTCTCTCTCTCTCTCTTCTCTCTGGTTGTCGCCGCCACCAGACCAAGCACCAGATCTGATGGGTTTGAATGGGTTGAAATTGTCCGTCCACAGTTTCGATTGAAAATCTTCACCAGGAAGACACATGGGAATCATTTCACCACGAATCAAAACAGTAGGCACACCACTAATTGCCACATAACACTCCTCAAAGCAGAAGAAAAAAGATTGATAGGCCACAATATTAGGAAATTTTGGATTTTTACAAGCAGGTAGCTCAAGAAATCTAGACTGTTAGTACCCAGAATCATTTTCTCTGCCCATATGAAAAGAGAAACTAGCAGAGTCCAAATAAAGGCCCAGTAAGACTAATAATGGCCTTGAAGAGAAATCAAGGAAACAAAAATGTTAATAGGGGTAACTATCAGTAGACTGGAGAAGTGGAAGAGGAAGAGAATCAGCGCATAGTTCTCTTCTCCAAGCCCGCACTTCTCTTCAGAAGCTTTACCTTTTCCCTCACCTGCTCTTCTTTCTCCATTTCTTCCCCTCTTTCAACGCATAGTTCTCGCCGTCAGAAGTGGAGACAGCCGGTGGTTTCGGCTCTCGATCTTGGTGGAGTCAAAATCGTTAAAGATGGTAAAACCAGATATGAAAGTGAAAAGTCTCTATGTTTTTTATTATGTCCGCTACATTATGTAGCGGACAACTTTAGCTGCACCAACCAATTACGCGAGGCAGACGAGGGTATTATGGTAAAAAGTACTGTCCGCTATATTATGTAGCGGACGGCGAAAAAGTGTTTTAAAAAATTAGATCTGGCCCGTCCATCGTGCCAGATGGACGACTAGATCGCGCTAGCAACTTAACCCAAGTTGCTAGCGCTCTCAACGGATCAGCTCCCATATTTATATATATATATATATATATATATAATATTGAGCTTAATATTATATTTGATATTGAGTTCAAGTGATTGGTGTTCCTCCTTTCGGTCTGCCAAGTTTACTTATTCAATGTCTCAGGCTGAGGATGGAGGCCATCTCGGTAACATTGGGTGTCGCACCCGAGATGAATTAGGGACGGGAGAACATTCTTCAGCAGTGCAACACCATTCAAACTTTTCAATATGGCTAGGGTTGAGGGGGTCAAATGAAGAGTCATCTGGGACCATCGCCCACTATCATAACTTGTAGTAAACCTTATCATCCTTGACAATTCGCAGGTAGTTAGGCTCATATTTTCATTTCTTGTACTTGGGAGTGGAAGGTAAAGACTTGGTCTTCAATTTGCGAGGGGGAGGAAGAGGTCAAGGCTCTATCTTTTTATTTCTTTTTTTTTTAGAAGTTGGCTCATTATGAATAACTTCGTCCCAGTCAGGGAGCCTGATATATTGGGTGTAAGTGGAGTTCTCACCATCTTCAGCTAGCTGTATGAAGAAAGAGGCTTCAACCATGTATGGCTAAGCATATTCTATGAGGATTTGGTGCCCGGGATGCCCTCAGGTGTTTCATGTCCTGGAGGACAGTCACAAGCTTGACATGTTAATGGTTGGTAGAGGTGATAGCTTGTGGGTATGGATCCAGGGTTAGCCAAGAAGAAGACGGAATGATGGCTCTACATCCATGACATGGAAGGTAGTATCTATGAAGGTAAATTGACTGATGGCTCTATATCCATGACATGGAAGGTAGTATCTTTGAGGGTAGAGCTGATAATAGGACACATGTGATACGCCCAAGGTTGCCTGTAAGCTGTAGATGGAGTCAACAACATTGACAGGGTTTTTGAATTTTTGCTTGGCAGGGATATTGGCCTTCTAGATGGAGGAGAAAGGTACAATGTAAAGGGGCACCACAATCAACCAAGGAGCGATGTAAGCCAATGACATTGAGATTGCATTATAGGTAGAGAAGGCAGTTGTGGTGCTAACCGGGAGGGCTGTCTTAATTAATGAAAGTCAACGCTATAGAGGGCAAGTGATAAAGCTCAATCCGGGCATTGAAGCTTTAAAGGCCAAGGCCAGTTGTCACTTCAATGAGACAATGAGACATGTAGGCTCGTGCCTCAGGAGAGAATCCCATATCATTATAACATTTCTTAATCTTTGTCATCACTCTGAAAATGGGGGTTGGTTGGATATGAGGGGTCGACTACACCTGAAGGGGCACCTGGGGTGGGCTTTAGGAATGGGCAATTTGGTCCACGCCCGGAGGATCTCCAACCAGTCCCGAACCAATAGGAGCACTTTGACCGGGTTCTGGGGCAGGTATGGTATTTATTTTTTTTAACCCACAGCATGTACACGTTGGGTTTGATATTCTGTCTAATCTGCCTCAGTATCCGACCCTCCCCGTGACCCGTAGCCGCCCCGTATGTATAATCTGTGAAATCTCAGTCGTTCATCTAAATAATATAAATAGTGGAGAGAAAACCTTAAGTAGATGAAAACATTCTCTTCTTCTCTATTTTCTCTTCTCTATTCGGCCATACAGCTTCTCATATCTTCTATCTGCACTGCTATAGTCACCATCTCCACACCTCTTTTATGCGTTGCCATCTCCACACATATTCTCTCTGCATCGTGACAACGTTACCATTTCTATACACCTCCGATCCTTTCTGCGTCTGCCGCAACTTTACCGCATGAAGTTTGCTGCCTCACCACTATCTCAGTAAAATCCCCTGCTGTCGAAGCTCCTTCGCCGCCACCGACTATAGTGGTGGTAGCAGCGTATCGAATGCCTCATTTGTCGATCTTCGTATGGCTCCATATTTTTTACTTCAGACATTTTAGGTTGTACAAATTAATCAGATTCTTCTTCTCTCTTTGTGTATATGTGTGAGTGTGTGTCTCACAACCAGTATGGCATTAGATTGACTTATATTGAGATTTTTCAATTTTAAGATTTTTGTCATGTTGATAGGTATTGTATGTACCATACTGTTTGCACATAATAGGTGGGGATTGTAACTGTGTGTGTGGAGATTTGTTGTTATTGGTGGCCTTGGATCATGAATATTATGTGTTGAGCTTTTTGGAAAAGATAAGGGAGAAAATGGTGAAGATGTGGATGGTGGCTAAGGTTTGGGAGTTTGGATCGATGGATTGGATTGCATGTGTCGGGGCAGCACCGGGTTTTTTTGTAGTCCGTCGGATCGAGAATGTATTCCCATCCCTTAACCCGATGACAAGGCGGGTCAGAATCGGGTTCTGTACTTGGACTACCAGGGCCAGTACATATCTTATTAAACCCGCCTCTGACCCGCCCTATTGCCATTCCTAGTGGGCTTGGGTCGAGGCTTGAGTAATGAAGGTTCAGCTTCCATGGCGACAGCCACAAGGACTTGATGTTCCTTACCCTTATCTCTATGAGTTGGGTAAGGGCATCCACGAACGTCGTTGTTCTTCTTAAGCTTAAGTCCACCAGAGGCCACTTTTCTAGTAAACACATATTTTTTTGTGCAGTTATTCAGGGTTCCCAACTATTTGGTGGTAAGGGCATTAGTTGTTTAGTCTTGTCATCCTCTGGCAGGGCAGGGTGAGGGGATATACCCAGGTCACCTGTCGTTGCCGTAATCATCCTCTTGATATGGGATAACCTGGGCTTGCCTTTATATATCCAACCATTGGCAACCCTACTGAATTAGGCAGGCAAGCCCGAGCTTTCGAGAGTCAGCTCTGAGACGCTCTGTAACGACTTGGGCCACGGTCCCACCACAGATGGATTGCATATGATCTTAGAAGTACCTATTTGGCTAGCTCTTTTGAGGGTGGCATCGCCCTGTGGTGGGGCCGTGGACCGGGTCATTATTAAAGCTATAAAAGCTCAGACTAGGCTATCCAGTCAGGGTGCCGATGGTTGGGGAAAACAAAGGCAAGTTTGGGTATATTTCATTCCACATCAAGATGATGGTTGGTACAACAAAAGGTAAGTCAGGTATATCCCACATTGGCTAAGAAGGAAGATTCTGATCTATTGTGTGACCAAGCCTTAGCGATGACATTAAGGCATAAGGAGAGGAGATTGTGATATCACGTATCAGAGGTGGGATAGTACGAGATTGTGATTATAAGACATTGTCTATGATCTTAGATATACCTACTTGGCTAGCCCTTTTGAGGGAGGCATCGCCCTATGGTGAGGCCATGAACATCACTCATCTTTGAGACAAGTGCTTGTTGTTGTTTTTGTTGTTGCTCCTCAAAGGTGTTTGTTGTGGAAGTGAAGGGATTCTAGTGGCGAGCCTTCCAAGGCTTGTAAGACTGACTGACTCGCAAGTGGGGTGATCAGTCTCATTAAGATGACCCCAAGATCTCAACTGGAGATTTTTCAATATGAACATGGTAGACATGATTCATATTCTTTATGTAGATTGGAACATGTGTCTCATCCTTACAAAAGTCAGTGCACTCCAGGCACTTAAAGTGGAAGCGGTTACCTAGCCATTCAGGTCCTCTTCTGGGTTTAGGCGAATCTGTTAGTGTCAACAATGGTTATTCTTTTGGCCTTTTGATGATGTTTGTTGAGAAAAGGTTGTACCATGCAAGTCCATGAGTCCCTTCAGGATCTAGTGGTACCAGGAGTAGGCAAGTATTATAAGGAGCCTGTGAAATTCATTAGCTTCAAGGTATCATCTAGCCTACATTGCTCATAAATGCCTAAAAATTGAATGAAGTGCTCAAGGGCATTGTCGTCTCGACCGTTGAAGAGCAGAAAGGCAGGAGGCTTGTATTCCTTAGGTAAGGGGTTGTGGTGACCTCACCTAAATAAAGGGCGTGTCCGGATAATTTGGCTGAAGGGTTGGGTCTCGAAGATTCCTCGAGGCAAAGTATGATGACGTCTAATTTAGAGTTAATAATGTAAGGAATGGAAGGCTCCTTAGGTGTGTTGCCCTAGACGGTGCAGCTTAAGGCACATGGTAGAGAAGGGCTGCAAAAAAGGAGTAAGGCCTTGTGTAGGTTATTGATAGGTCGGTCCCGGGCCTAGGCTGACCTGAAAATTTTAATACTTTTTTAAATCCTTTTCAATTTTTCAATAAACTTAAATTTATGATGATTTTGTTAATAGGCCTCATCCTTTAATATGGACTTGTGATCGACTGCTTGTAAACAAACATATGAAGTTACTTAGTTTTTTTAGTTCAAGATTACCTAACCAACATGTTCATATAGATTTTCTATTGAAGTATCTTTGATTTGTTTGAAAAACATCTAAGGCGACAATGTAAACTATGTTCTGAGAAAAAACAAATATTCTAAAAAGTTGAGGAACTCAAAGGAAAAAGATGTAACCTAATGGTTTGAAATATCTTCAGCGTATAAATTGCCGCTCTGACATCAATTGGTTGATTTTGCTCCCAGTATTTCACATCAAGTTAATCATTTCAACAAATACATAACTCCAATGACTCGGGGTTAAGATGACTCCTCGTGTCATCCAACACTCCCGCGCTCGCTGATAAACATGACTCTAAAGCAACCGCGAAGACTTGTACCGGTAGTATATCATGTGCAATTTGGGATAAAACACGATAAACTTTTTTACTTCTTTTCAAAAGTTAATAAATCAAAATTATTTTACTCCTCTAATGACAATGAAGTATAATGATTAATATTTGCATATAAACCAATTTTATTAAAAGAGAAAATTGAAGAAAAACCTGTGGATTGTTCTTCCACTCTTAGCTGTTTTGTCAGTACATCTTCAATACCCTTGAGATATGACCCATAATATATTTGACCGCTAAATATTGTAATGCGCACTATGATGTCACCAGAATTTAATAGTTATAAATTTGCTAAAGATAAACTTATCTAGCAAGTTCGTTATAGTTGACGAATAACCCCTTTTATATGAAATTTATGTAAATGCATAATTTAAAGGATATAATTTGAACCTAAGATCCAAAGAGTGGAAACAGCCAAAATAGTAGGCAATTATGACCAATGTTTTGTAAATTCAATGTCCATTTGTTCCACTATACCGCTAAACATTTCCATATCTCTCTATTAAAATGTGTAGCCATTTTGAGTGTTTCTAGTATAGCGAAAAAGGTTTTGGAATATTAAGTACCAAACAATCGAATGGTAGACTTGTGAAATTCTTCCTGAAATTCAAGTATGTATTCAGCTAACTTCCATTCATCGGGACTTGGCAGGCCTTATGGGAACTTGGTTAATATGCAGTGGGTATAAACTCGTTTGTATACCATAACATTTAAAAGAATGAAATATGTGGAGTTCCATATGTGGTGGACATTTATAATATGTCTTTTACGAAGAAGATTATATTTAGTACACAATACCTTATATTATTGTATTCTCGGGCCAGAAGAATTGACAAACATAACAATACCCCTTATTTAGGGAATAAGTGGTCCTTAAACAGCTAAACCGTACCATCTTGAACAATTAGATTCATCTTATAGCAAACACATTGAACATGAAAATAGTCCCCAGCTGGTATAGGATTGAAGTTTTTCTTTAACAATTCAACAACATCATTATTATTATAAATATTATCAAAACTAAACTTATTATCTTGTTATCTAATTTAAAGGTAGAACATGCTCTAAGTATAAGTTCAGCAACGTTTATGCGTCATATGGATAAGAAAACATTTTGAAAGCAATGATTGTCTTGTGCATAACACAGTCAACATCAATCCACTATGTCGTCGCATAAGAATAATTAAGCATAATAGGAGATCTCCAAACATCAAAAGTAAGACTAACTTTACCATCAAAGTTTTCAAAATTATCAATTAACTGTTGTTTAGCAGCATTATAATGTTTAGTTTATCAGACCTAGTATTTCTACTATACTTTTCATTATTAGCAAAGTTAGATGGTTCTTTATTGTACACAACAAATTCAAGAAGACCATCACTCAATTACCACTCTTTACAAAAGATAATTGTGTTTGACTATCATCAGTATGGCCTTGTATAGATGCACATTGCACGAAATGCCTATTGAGATGCGTATATTATTTGAAAGAGTGCATTACCACTACCAGGCGAGAAATACTTGAAACAGTATACATAAATTGAGTTTTGGGTGCGGCATCAACCATAACTTTTGTAAAATGACCCCAACACTTAGCTTTTGACTTTCTATCAGTCTTTTGTAAAATGACCCCAACACGACCGTTGATCAAGTGAAGATTATGTGTAGCAGTATTTGTGTCACTAACCGAGCTGCGTGCTTGACTAAAGTGTTGGTTGATCTTGTGAATGTATATATTCAAAATCAGGAGTGTCTTGGTTAAATGCCAAAAAAATTGGGTGTCTTATACCAAATGGCGATTGCTCTTGAAGTTGTGGTGCTCGTGGTGGTGGATGTTTTTGGCAGCGAATTTTGACGGTCTTAAAGTAAACATACTTAATAAAATGCTTGAAAGATAAAAAAAAAGGAAACTGGTAAGACTAATTAAAGAAGCAGATAATAAAATTACTAAAGAAGAATGCACAAAAAAGCTTGTAGATAAGAGACAATTGTGAATTATTATTGAGGTGAAGATGGTGAAGAGAATGAATCAATTTATGAGTTTTTCAAGCCTCGCAAAAGACCAGAATACCTTTAAAACTAGTCGTTTTTATAGTTGTTGAGAAGGGTAAATATGCAAAAGTACATAAATGAGTTGTTGGAATTAGGTTGGATGAAAATACCCCTCAAACTACTTATTTTAGCTGTTGGATGGGTAAAAATGTTATATTCACAAAATATGGATGTTAGAGGCAAGGGGGGAGACGGGTGATTTTTATAAGTTCGTGTCAACTAGGCCGGGCTTGGGCTGAATAATGGGTCGGGCCACTTGTTACGAGCTAGGCCGGGCTTGGGCATAAGACGGGCTGGGCCATGCCAGGCCTTTTTTGGGGGAAAAATACCCAACTCTAATCCAGGCCCTTGGTCCTTATAATGCGCTTCACTGTGTAGGTAGGTGAAGTACAAGGCAGGCTGGCCCACGGGCCCTCAACCCATTTGATAGCTCTCTTCTAGGGGCGGTAATGTTCACCGGTAACCTGAGTGCGATGGGACCACAACTCTGGCGTGCCAAGTGTCACTCGAGTAATCCAAGGGGGAGATATTGTCCGGAGAAAGAATCTATTTATTGTGAAGGTCCTCGTGCCGAAGCACTACAAGTTGAGCCCTTCAAGATGCCGTGCGCTTTGGAGAATGGGTCAAAGCATGTTTCAAGTTTAAGGGAGATGCGCATGGTGTGGTGAAGAGATGGACTAACGTTGATGGCATGGCAGTGTGACAGAGTATTAGGGACACGAATATGTAAGTGTTGTGGCACATAGGAGCAATGAGATATGTCCAGTGCCGGGGACATGCTTAATAGACATGGCACGGGAGTGCGATTGCTAAGCTTTGTGGGGCTATATGACACGGCGACAGCGCGGGCAAGGGCACGACCTAAGGAAGGAGTACTAGGGGCATATAAAGCAGGAGGTAGCGCTTGGGCGTGGTAGGGCGTCGCAATGTGGAGGCGTGTCGACGAGCGCACTGTTGCAGGCATATAATGCAGAGACTACAAGCGGTGAGGTCGGGTGTCATGATGCTTGGGCGCGGCGGCAGATCAGGGCTCTGGCCGCGCGCCCCTCTTCAAGGAAGGGCTTTCGTCATGCCCTCTGCTCAAAGGGAGGGCTTTGGTTGTGCCCCCACCTTAGAGGGAAGGCTCTGGCCGCTCCCCATCGCCAAAAAATGGAAACCAAAACTATTGTTTCAAAGCTTCACTTACTATACGGCAGTGTAAACATATACATTTAATCTGGATGAAGTATGCTATAAATTCCTTTAAAAGAGAAATCAAAATTCCATTGAAATATTAGAAAGCATTCAACGTTGGAATACATAGTTTTGGTGATACAATAAATTGTGAGGAAACTCGTTAAACAACAAATTGAATTGTAATGTTACACTAACTCACTCTTCCGAGATTGAGAACGAAAGAGCAGGGAAGTGTCAGAAGTCTGCATATGCTAAACAACGGGAGAGCTTTACATGAGCTGTGGAGTCTTTCTTCTTACTTATCCTTTTGAAATGCTTAGAGGCAGCTTTCAGCATCTTATCCCATCCCTGAACACCGTCATACACCGGCAACAGAGTTAAGAATTATTTCTAATTAGGCAGGTACCGAATATGAAACGGCAAAATTTGAAATTTGATATTTGGTTATCTGATCTCTATTTTTCTCACTAAAGTTGCTACATAGTTAAACTCTTAAAGTCTTTAGCATTGAAAGTGAAGCTCAAATAGTTAAAACTAAAGCTCAAATATCACTTTCCTAATTTAAGTTCTACTTTTATCGCTAAAGTAGTTATATTACGACACTTTTAAGGCTTTTATCATTTAAGGAGAGCGCAAACGTGAGAAGTGGAGTTGAAATATTGCTTTTCCTTATAAATATATAAGTTCCAACATCTAAAATGCTAAAAGATGTTCCCTTATGTAAGTTGACTAAAAGACATTTTGGAGTGCTTAATTACAAGTTGTAAACAATCCAAAATGCAATTATTTAGTTAGAATTACACTAATTTCCGCAACCTCAGACCTTGAAGAACAGAGTATGATTGTAAATGTGCATGTGATTAGACACCGTACCTTTCGTGGGGCTGAGGAGGAAGATATTTTCTTTGCTGAAGAGGAGTAATTCGGAGAGAAATCAACACCCGCCTTGGTCTTTATCTTCTTGGCCTTATTCTTGTGGTAAATCTGTAGATTACTAGCAACACTTGTGCCGCAGAGCTTCCTCTTGATGTTTATTTTCACCTTCTGGAAATTGGAGTTCTTGTTACCCAACACCAACCCTTCATCCTCGTCACCATACCTCAGCTGCCTCGCCATGCCACCACCACCACCACCACCACCATTAACGAACGAAGGGTAGTGACGAGGGATCAAAGGGGACCAGATGGAACTCTGGGAGTAGTCGAAATCGAAGGCGGAGTTGTCGGGGAACTTGCCAAGAAGATCTCTGGACATGGACGATTCCAGATACTCCACCACCATCACCGTTGTTGCTAGTCCACCAGCTCTGCTATAATTCATCAGGCATTCTCTCCCTTCTTCTTCTTCTTCTTCCTCTACTCCCTTGTGGATTACTGTCATCATCATCGACTAGTTGCAGAAATGTCCAGTCTTTTTCTCGGTTGTAAGGGGAAATAGTGGGCATAGGGGAAGAAAACAGAAAGTAGCCGTTTGGTAACTGGGAAAGTAGCCGTTGCATTGACCACGCCCTCCACATATATATGTATTTTAATACTGCGGTTCTTACCCGCGACGGACCGTACGTGCACGGGGTATAATATTATTTCTCTTGAAAGACATTTAATATATGGAGCTGATCCCGTCCGTACACGCATTGCAAATATATGGATGAGATCATTTTCTTAATTTCTCAATAGTACGCTGCAGACATAAGTTTACGTGGACCGTAAATTATTGTTGGGCCCATAATGGGTTGTTCCGTAACTTGGTGGACGAATAATTTCATTTAAAAAAACAGCGGATATGCCACCCCGACAATGTAGCATGTCACACTGATAAATTAGCTTAAATTGTTAGTACTAAGATTTTATCAGCTCTCTTTACACTAAGGAAATACTTAAAAGTAATTTAAGTTTAGTTTTTTCAAAATCTTATTTTAGATTATGCATCAGATCTAACTTAATACTTAATGTTTAAAATATATCAAATTAGTGTTTCAAAATAAATGTTCTTAATTTATATGAGTCCCGGCTGATGGTAGAAATTTGAGGCACGTAGGCCAGTCTTTACTGCATTTTCCTCTATTTTATTCGTCCACTTCATCTCAATATTTACTGAGAAAGGAAAAGGGAAATTTTTTTGAATTACCGAAAAAAGGCCTTTTATCTCTGTCAACCAAGTACCCGCCACCACCCAGTTCAACACCGCTGTCATACCGATTGCCGCAGAACCAAAATCATACGCACAGGCAACTACCCAGCACCAACATACGCGTGTACTTAACATCACTGCCCCCTCCATTCTTACACCGTACCGAATTAGTTTGCAATGAAACACCATGAATCTCGTGCTAATTAATACTCCATCACTAACCGTGACGATTCCTTTCAACTCTCTTGTTTTGATATTGGGTTTAATTTTGCTTGGAGTTTCAGTTAACAAGAGTGTTCATTTCATCCTCTTGTTTAATCATTACGCTTTAGTGAAGACAATGGGTGGGAAATTTCGCTTCATACCTTTGCGTTTCATTTTGATTTTGGTTTTGTTTAAATTTGGGTTCGGCTCTTTTTATTTAATTCTCTAATCGATTTTTGATATGATTTCACAAAGGGGGCTGAAATTAAAAGGATGAATTACTATCAGAATTTGATGAGGTTGCAGTTATCTAAAACATAGCTTATATTCATATCACCTATCAGATGTTCTTAAATTTAGATTTCAGAATTTTCATTGAAAGAGTACATATAGCCATGTACTCAAGTAATGTTTTTTTTAAAGGAACCACTCTTTCTTTCCAATACCCACAACTTAATTGGACTATTTGAATGAAGGCTATTCTTGATGCTTGTGGAGTTTAGAGTGTAGAGACTCCATTTTGCAGTCATTATTAATTAAAATGAATATTGGGCTTCATTATTAATTAGAATTTATTATTAAGTTTAGGCCTAGTAATGGAACTTCATTAATTTAATTTAGTCCATTTTGTCTAGTCCAATTGTCAATGTCATAAGTCTAATTGTCAAGGCTGTCTACCTAGTCCAATTGTCTACTCCAGTCCATCAGTTTAGTAGTCCAATCCAAGTTGTTTAGCCCAGTGGTCCAGTTCAATTGTGTCAGTCCAATCCGAGTCTAGAATCTAGATTATGATTTATCTTAGATGATTTAAAGAATTATTTATCCTTGATACAAGGGATTAAATCAATGATTTGTGCGAGATATGAAGATAAACTCGTACATCTCATCTAAAAAATCAGAGATAAATATCGAATTAGGGTCAGATAATATCTCAAAGTTCAAAAAAAATTATTATAAAATTATGGGATGAATCAGGTTTTTGACAAGCTGGCCAGTTAGTTGACTTTTGTTAATTTGTGATTTTTATCAAATATCATGTCTTATCTCCAGATCACAGATTGATATAGCCATATTCATCGGTTCTGGCGCCCTAGAGTTATATAAATAGGCCTTTTCGCTTTTATATTTAAGGGGTCTTAGTTTTAATCCCAGCTTCTTCTCACTAGAGCTTTTACATAATTTCTCTTTGAAGTGGTGTATCATCTCTTAAGAGAAATTAGCCCTTCATACTCATTTAAAAGTTTTTTAATCTCTTACATCATGGATCCTTCAGAAAGCATTCCCGAGTCGTCTAGACAAGTAGATTCACAAGGTAAATTTAACAGCTTTCTAGTATAGCTCATCAGCTTAGAATTGTCTCCCATTTCTCACGATCACATTTCAATCCAGAAGTTATAGAAATAGTCATTTTCATTTCTTAGTCTAAGTCTAAGACCAAAGTGTAGGTCTCTTCTCGTAAGACTAAGTCGAACTGCGATGATTTTGATTCCACTTAGTCAGACTGAATATGTAGTTCATTCGACCCCCGATATCGAGTTCAAGACAATAATCTAGAAATAGACTTAGGGCTTGTGTTATTGCATATTTACATATTATGTCTTTAAAGGCCAAAAATCAATAGAAATGAAGCAGAGACTGAAAGGGTATGACGGGTGCCTAACACCTTCCCGCTGTATAACTTAGTCCCCAAACCCATTCCTTTGTTTCGATAGATTAGTTGTCCTTTGGACATTCTTAAAGTCATTTTTTAGGTTTTTCTTATTTTGTTTTCCATTTAATAAACAAGATAGCGGCTCCATAAAATCCTTTCCTTTTGGGTGGAATTTTTTCTGAGGCAGTTTGCTACAAGGAGGTTGTTGAAAAAGGCTAAGTTGAACCTCAAGATGAGGAGGCTTGGCATTAAGCCCAAGCGGATGCCTTGGAGAAAGAAAGAAAGAAAGATCAATGCGCGCTTACCACTATCCTCAAAGCTTAAATGATGAGATGTTTGGGAAGGTTGCCAATGAAACCAACTCCAAGCAAGCTTGGGATACTCTTCAATATTCCGTCACGCGAGTTAAAATGTGGAGAAAGTGCATCTTCAAAATATAAGGATTGTTGATGAAAGAGATAGAATCCATTTCAGATTACTTGACGAGACTCTTGTTGGTAGTGAATCAAATGTATTTAAAGATGTTCGTGTTGTTGAGAAGATTCTTCGCTCTCTCATCTCAAAATTCAACCATGTGGTGGTAGCCATTGAAGAGTCTAAAGACTTGGAGGCGATGTCCATCAACGAATTAAAAGGGTCCTTACGGGCCCATGAAGAAAGAATGAACCGAGGCAAGCAAGAGCAGGTGGAGCAAGCCTTACAAGCAATGTTTTCACCGAATGCAAAAGGAGAAGCCAATGAAAAAGAAAGACAAGGACGTGGAAGAGGTCGAGGACATAGAAGAGGATGTGGTTTCAGAAGAGGAAGAGGTAAACACAATTCTTCTCAAAAGAAATTCAAATCCTTCATGAGGCCATGGAAGAGGTAACTATGATCGACATAATGAGGTGAAGAGTGACAGAAGTATTTTAATGTTATTCTTGTGGAAACTATGGACATTATTCTTGGGAGTGTCAAACCAAGAAAGTATAAGAAGAGATGAAGTTCATTTTGCACAAGGAATATGTAGATGACCCTGCACTATTCCTTACATTTCAGGAATAACCCAAAGGTGAGAAGAGTACGTACTACTTAGACAATGGTGCTAGCAATCACATAACTGGTGATAAAAGTAAATTTATGAAACTTGACACCAAACTGACAGGCCATGTGCATTTTGTGATGAATCAAATGTGGAGATTAAAGGTAAAGTCACAATTTTGTTCGAGTTAAAGAATGGGAACTATAAGATCCTTCTAATGTTTCTTATATTCCAACATTGAAGAATAATATTTTGAATATTGGGCAGCTTATGGACAATGGTTGTAAAATAAACATGGAAGATCGTTTTCTTTGGCTTAGAGATAAAAAAAAATGGATCCTTATTGCTAAGGTTTGTATGACAAGAAATCACATGTTCTTGTTGGATATGAAGAGAATTGGAGCCATGTGTTTTGAAGACTTGTCTTAAAGATCTATCATGGATTTGGCACAAGAGACATGGACATCTAAATTTTGGGGGGCCTAGTTAGAGACTTCGGAACAAAGAAGACGGTGAAAGGCATTTCAACAATTGATAATCCCAACCAATAATGTGAAGCTTGCTTACCTGGCAAGTTTTCAAGAAAGAGTTTTCCCAAGCAATCCAAATCAAGAGCCACCGAGCCACTTCAACTATTTCATGCGGATGTTTGTTGTCCAATCTAACCCTAATCTCTCGATAATAGCTCTTATTTTTTGCTTTTCATTGATGAATATTCACGAAAAAACATGGGTTTATTTCTTGAATCAAAAGAACGAGGCTTTTTTAGCATTCAAAAAGTTCAATATAAATGCTCTTGTTGAACAAGAAAGTGACTATGAGATTAAATCTCTAAAAACCAATAGAGGGGGAGAATTCACCTCTAATTAATTCAAGCCCTTTTGCGTGACACATGGAATTTGTTGTCCTTTGACCATTCCTAGATCGCCACAACAAAGTGGAGCTGTCAAAAGCAAGAACCAAAAAATTCTCAATATGGCAAGAACCATGTTAAAAAGCAAGTCAACGGCGAAAGAGTTATGCAATGAAGCAGTTGCATTTGCATTTTATCCCTCAAACCGTTCACTCACCAAAAGTTTGAAGGACGTGACACCCCATGAAGCATTGAGTGGCTGGAAGCCAAATATGTCACACTTCCGAGTTTTTGGGTCTATTGCCTTTGTTTAAGTTCCGAAGCAAGCGAGATCAAAGCTTGATGATAAGAGCAAGAAGCTTCTGTTTATTGACTATGAAGCAACAAAAAAGTCATGACTAGTAGAGATGTTGAATTGGACGAAAATGCAACATGGCACTAGAGTAAACAAGAAGAAGTTACCTATGTTTTTCACCCATACTTTGCTTTAAGAAGAAACTCCAATATAAGAAGTACATGGCGAACTTGTACCTCGAACAACACCAAGAACGTCATCTATAGCATCATCATCGTTGTCCCACTACAAGAAATTTGTCATTTGGCGACAAATAAATTCTCAACGAACTTAGGTTCGTCAACAAAGGTAGATAAATGTTGACGAATACTGAGTTCGTCAATAATAGTCCAATATTTCTTGACGAATGCATTTACTCGACAATAAATTATTATTTTTATCGACGAATTTGTTAATTTCTAAAAAGACGTTTGACGAGAAATGGCCCAGGAGGGAAAATGATTTTTTGCGCATCTTTGGACTTACTTTACAATTCGTCAAGAAAGCCAGAAAAAATAAATAAATAAACTCTACTTTTCGTGCTACACCCCCCCCCCCCCCCCCCCCCACCCCCTTCTCTGTGTGTGTGTGTGTGTGTGTGTGTATTTCTCTCTCTCTCACTCTCTCAGCCTGAACTTGAAAAAAAATCTTTATATTGCCTCTCTCTCTCTCTCTCTCTCTCTCTCTCTATGGCGTCTCTACTCAATCTGATCTGCGACTCTCTCAGTCTCACTCTCGCATCTCTCTCTGGCCAATGGGCGACTGCCGGACGACAACAACGGCTATCTCTATCTCCCTCGAATTAAGAGAAGCCAAGAGAAAACCCTTCTTGTACAAGAAGGCTTTTAGCGACGGATTTCCCTGTCGCCAAAGGCCTTATTCCTTGTAGTGCGTTCCGAATCCGAGAGAAGAGAGGAGAGTGACCAGCGACGGCGGCAGGTGACCAGCAAAGGCTCCATTGGCCAACATCCCTCTGACCGGAAACTAGACGGTGACAATATCTCGATTCTCTCCGACCCCCACAAATCTACAATCAACACATATGTTCTTCAAACTGATACTTTTTCAATTGATGCTTCTTCAAATTGATGCTTCGATAGTTTAATTTGATTGTTCAATTTAATAGTTCTACAGTAGATCGATTCAATTGATAGTTAATTGTATAATTTGTTTAGATTAGGGTTTAAAGTTTAGGGGTTTTGATTAGGGTTTTAATATTAGGGGTTGTATATTGTACTCAAGCTGATACAGTTTTGACACTAGCCTTTTAATTTTTGATGGATTTGATTATTTGTAGTTGTTTGCTGAGACATTGGTACTATCTTCTTCATGGATATCACGTTAACAGGAAAATATCACGCAGAAACTAAAAAAAGCTACTAAAGATAATGATAGAGGTGAGAAAAATGAGTCAAAGGGTAGCATTAGATAGTTTGAAAAAAAAATGAGAGGGGCTCGATTCTGTCTATCCAGTTTTGTTATTTTACTCTCTTGTAATAGACATGAATTGTTCTTCTAAGAATATAATTGTATAAATAAATGGGTCAAAGGGTAGTATAAGACATGAATTGCTTGCCATAATGTACCCTTTTTCTCTTTATATAACTTGTTTAAAGTTACCTCCTCCGGATCTACTGCCTATCATAATGCTCTCTTCTGTCAAATACGTATCAGAGCTATAAGAATCTCAAAGAATTATCGTCGTCTAGTCTTACTGCATGCATGTAATTTGGTAAGTTGGCTCTGTACGTGTGGGTTCAAAAGAAAATGAAGTTATGTATGGTTCTTTCTGGAGTTTATGAAAACTAGCTCCTCTTGTCATTGACAGCCTTTAACTTCATCACAAGTTGTTCACGCTGAGCTTCCACCTCCGCATATTTGAAACTCATGTTCAGGTAGTGATTACTGATTTCTCCTAGCTCAGCCTCAAGTAGTGACATATTATCTTCATTTACTTCCTTGTCGCCTGCTTTATCTTCAGCTCTTGATCTCGTCTTTGATTCCAACTATATTGTGTTCGGTCTGATTAGCCACATGATACTATTTCTAAATCATCTTATAAGGTAATCAATTTGAAAAGTCACGCTACCTGCCTTTTATGTTGGTAACTTATCAACTTACTGTGTGAATGAAGGTAGAAAGAGATGAAGTATGAAACTATGAAGAAAGAGATAGAAAAGAACAAATGCTACAATTAATATGAAAAAGGAAGAAATAGTGAGCAATTATAGATTTGGTGTAGTTATTCTAATGACAGCCATTTAATCATCCTTACAGGGATCAAAAAGCTTAAGGTTTCTTAATTGAAGGCTGGATTCTGGGAGAACATTAGATCTGGGTAATTAAAACTATCCACTTCATGGAAAAACACATTTACGAACATGCATGACTGCTTTTTGGAAGCCATGACATCATTTTTCTGTCAACTTGAATTGGATTGTTAGCTTTGTTTGTTTGCATGGCTGTTTGGTACGCCTAAAAAAATGTGAGCAATAGCCTAAATTATAATTTACATGCATGCCGGTCTTTAGAAGTTCTATATGTTAAAATATGTTAAAAAGGATATATCAAAGTCTAATATTTTGTGTTAGTATAGCCTTTTAGGCTAAAAGGCTATAGATGTCGAGGGCAGATTGCCCATTCTTGAAGATCACAAGTATCACATTGTATGACCATTTAGTTAGTTTTTTTTTTTTTTGTAATGAGAACATTATTCCCCATTTAGTTAGTTGTTAAACTGCTTTCAGCATTACGTTAGGCATGTTTTTGGTGCTGAGCTTTTGCTTGCATTCTTGCTGTTTTTCTTTCCCTAATTCGGAATTTTGATACCCACCCTAAGCTCATTTTTAGATGTATATATGCAGTCTTTCTTCAAAATTTCTATTTATATAGCAGCAAACGGCTGAACGCGCTATCAATTAGATACTTGTCCAAACACAGAAATTCCACAAGTGGTTCTTAAGCTACCATAAGAATTAAAATAGAATGCATCCTACATTTTCGTTGTTCTAAGGATACAATTGTAATTTATTGATTGCCTTGCCGGTGGAGTATCAATTTTTAGATAGAGATTCCCTTTCTAAATTTACACTATAAGGGGCACTGGACAAGTTTCTTTACCTATCTTATATTTGCTTCGTGAGAGGCTAAACATGATTGAATAATTTGATTATGCATTTGTGGTAAAGAAAAGACGTAACTGATGGTGGAATGGCATGGGGTATGGAGACGTTTGAGCAGTATCTTAACACGACTATTCTAATCCTCTTTTTATTTTCAATGCAGGCTTGCAATCATTGATTTTTAGTTCTTGGATATGAAATAGGGATCAACTCTGGAGATGATATGAAGCATGTGGTTGGCAATTTTTGCGTCACCAACCTCTAGGATGGTTGCATTTGCATCAACTTGGTCTATTTTGTATAGCAAAATTATATGTACTTAATTAGGATATATGTCAAGCTTTGTTGATACGTAGTCATGTTCTGACTTTATAATCAACTACATACTTGTAATGACTAGAATTAGTTTTTTTTATATGAAATTAGGGGTGCAACTTAGGCTGGGCGATCCTAGCAATAGAAAAAGTATACTATTCTATTAGTAAGAATTGGGCAACTTGTGCCAGCCCGTAGAAATATGGGTGTGTGCTTAGTACTATAGTGACCATGGTTGATATTGGTACAAAATTTTGAGCCCGTAAAAAATATGAGCTAGGCATAGGCAAAAGTTTTTCGAAGCCCACCCAACCCGTGGAAAATCCAGTCCGTCGAACTTTTATATTATAAATGAATCAATACATATAAACTTTTTTTGGTAGAAACGCAGAATAGCATAGATAAATAAAGCGTTCTTCACCCAAAGGTGAATACAGAAAAAGAGAAACAACATAACAACAGACACCAACGAAACACAGGTGAAAGATACGACAATCAAGACCACCAAAACAAAAGACGTATACAAAGCAAAAGGACTTAAAGATCTTGTTGCGGCAAAAAGTCATGCACCCAGTCCTGAAAGACGTTGATACGGGCATGGCAGGCAAAAGCAGCTAGTGATCTGGATTCCTTGAGCTGAGACGCCGTGGCTTTGTCGAAACTGAGCTGGTGGAAATCAGATAAAATGAAGCAAAAGTCGTACATAATCGGAGCAGTGGTATCAGGGACATCCGCCATGTCCAAAAGCTGATCAAGTAAAAAGTTAGAAGATGTCAGTACTTTAATGTGCAGTAAATTTTTATTTTTTGCCCAAGAACAGGCTGTAAGTAAGCCTTTCGCGTAGGCTGCCAATATATCAGAAGCAAGAAAGGAAATGGCTGCGGAGCCACAGCGAATCCCATTCTCAGATTGGCAGCTTATTCCTAAGCCGGCTTTCAAAGTTTTTGTGTTGAAACATATATCAATGAACATCTGTAAGGATCTCGTCACTTCGCAATCGCATGGGGTGATGAAAAGCATTCGTGGTTCTGGGAGATTCAAAACTGCAGAGATGATAACATTTGAAGAAATCCTTGGGCTCTTGTGTTTCCCGAAAGCTTCTCCAATATTTGATGAGAGCGATTTGATGCCATCAATCACACTTGAAGGCTGAAAGGGGGTTTGTCTGAAAATGAGATTATTTCGATGAATCCAAATGCACCAGATGGTAGAGAAAATATGAATGGTTTTGATCCAATGTGCTTTACGGCCTGAATGAAATTGAATCCACGCTATCAACCATTCTGTAAAGGATCTTCCAACATATCCACAATGAAGCCCAGCTAATCCGCCAAACCAGATTGGCCTAACGGCCGGGCAATTAAAAAATAAATGATCAACGGTTTCGGTACCACCTAGGCAAATAGGACACAGATCGGAGTTGGATATAGTGAGGCGAAAAAGGTTTTGGTAGAGAGGCAATCTATCCCACAAAAGTTGCCAGAGAAAAAATATGATTTTTGATGGTAAGGGTAGCAACCAAACTTGCCTCCAAATGTTTGGAATTAAAGAAGGTGTATAGGTTTGACATCCTCTTCGAGCACGATTTTCTCTGGAGAGATGATATAGCATTCTATATGCCGAAGCTACTGAGTATTCACCATGCTTTGTACCTTTCCACACTTGGGTGTCTGCCAGTCCATGTGGGGAGATATGGATAGCCAGAATTTTATTCGATATATTAGGGGGAAATAAGGACGTGATCAACCGGGTATTCCATGCCTGGTTAAGAATGAGGTCACTAACCCAGAGCAGCCGAGCATGATTGCTAATAGGTAAGGCGAGGGGGGTTAAATCTTCGTTTGGAATCCAATCATCATTCCAAATTGAGATGTGTGAGCCGTTACCTACTTGCCACCGAAGACCCTGATTGATAACGTTACGGCCAATTAAAATACCGCGCCATCCCCAGGAGAGGTTACCCCTAATTGGGCAGTGTTGGAAAGTGGATCTGTAACAATATTTCCCTTTAAGGACACGTGCTATTAGGCTTTCTGGCTCTGACAAAATCCTCCAGCTTGTTTTACCTAACAAAGCTTGATTTGTTAGCCTTATGTCGTTAAAACCTAGACCTCCCCATAACTTTGGTGCACATAATGCATTCCAATTAACCCAATGTACTTTGGAAGATCCATCCGCACCAGCCCACCAGAACTTACACATAATCGAGTTGATGGCTTTGCAGATAAGCTTTGGGAACAAACAGATCTGTAGATGGTAGTTTAGGAGTGCCATAAGGACCGAAGAAATAAGGGTTGCTCTACCCGCTTTGTTTAAAAGCACTCCTTTCCAGCCCGCACAACGCATTTGTACTTTTTCGATAAGTTCTTGGAAAAACAGACGCCTTTTGGTGACGATATCAAGAGAGATGCCCAGGTAGGTGCCAAATTGATTGGAGAGCGGGAGTCCAATGTCCCGTGCAAGTAAAAGAGCAGTGCTTGCATTTGTATTGGGACTGACAGTGATTGAAGATTTAGTAAGATTAAGCTTCTGCCCTGAATCTGAGCAATACTGATCTAAGATGGACTTGAGGGCGGAATTCGTACTTTCCGAAACCTTAGTAAAAATCATGACATCGTCAGCAAAGAAAAGATGGTTTATAGAAGGACTTTTTCTGCCCGCCTTTAAACCAGGGATTTGGTTTAAGGCTTGGGCTTTAGTGAGGGAGGCCGAAAGAACCTCAGCACATAAAACAAAGAGGTACGGTGACAAGGGGTCGCCTTGTCTGAGGCCACACGTAGGGTAAAATCTGCTGGAGGGAGAGCCGTTGACAAGGACTTGGTAGGATGTAGTTGATACACATTGCATAATGAGGCGGATCAGATGTGTGGGAAAGTTAACTTTCCGGAGGACGGCTTCAAGGAAGGACCAATCCACTCGGTCATAAGCCTTACTCATGTCCATTTTGATAGCCCCGAGAGTGGCTTTTCCTCGTTTGTTCATTCGGATTTTGTTCGAAATCTCTTGAGCTATCAGCACATTATCTCCGATATGCCTACCCTGGACAAAGGCATTTTGAAATTCAGAGATGAGGGACGAGAGGTGAGGTTTGATCCGATTTGCGATTGTCTTGGAGATGACCTTGTAAATGGTATTGCATAAGGAGATGGGTCGGTAATCCTCGGGTTTTAAGGGGTGGGCACATTTGGGGATAAGGACAATGAATGAGTTGTTTACCTCCCTTAACATAAACCCAGAACGAAGGAAGGATAAGGCGGCAGATATAATAGGACGGGCCAAGAACATCCAGCATTTTTGATAAACAATGGCAGGTATACCATCCGGTCCTGGTGCTTTAAGTGGTTTAATTTGGAAAAGGGCTAATCTGATCTCTGAAGCCGTGAATGGTTTGTCTAAGCTCAGGGTTTGAGATAGTGAAAGCTGTTTAGAAAGATCATGAATGGAAGAGAGGTTTCGATGGGAGGAAGGAATTGGCGGACAGAAGATCTTAGTGAAATGACCTAGGAAGCATCCTGTGATAGCCAAATGGGAGGTGTGCACACAACCATCATCATCGGAAATGGTAATAATTCTATTTTTGTTCCTCCGAATTAACGTTGACGTGTGAAAAAATTTTGTATTTCTATCGCCAGACCTTAACCAAGAAATCCGAGATTTTTGCGCCCAAAATATTTCTTCGCATTCAAGAAGCCATTCGAGATTTGATCTTTCCTTTTTTTCCAAAGCTTGGGCATCCAGGTTCGGAACTAAGGCTTGGAAGTGATTTATACGTTGTATTGTTTCCACAATTTTCTTGTCAAGATTTCCAAATCTGCTGTTGTTCCATGATCTTAAGGCTTTAATCATCTCCTTCCCATGAGTGATAACCTGAAATAACGGTGAGCCATCTATCTGCTGGAGCCAGGCTTCTCTAATCACGTCAATCCCTTCAGGATGGTTTAGCCACATTACTTCAAAACGACAGGGGCGTCGGATGAAAACATCAGGAGGGGAAACCTCCACCAGCAAGGGAGCATGATCTGAGGATTGGATACCTAAGTTCTTGACAAAGGCCTTGGAAAATATAGACACCCAAGAGGAAGTTGCACAGCATCTGTCGAGGCGCTCATAAGTGCTGAACGGACCATCTTGGTTATTCGTCCAAGTGAACGCTGGACCGATCCATTTGATATCAATAAGGTTGAGCTGATGCATAAAATCGGAAAGATAGTTGTGTCCAGGAATAGAGAGACAGTTGGGCCCCGTTTTGTCAGCCGAACAGAGAACTTGGTTAAAGTCCCCAATGAGCATTAACGGGATGTGGATCTGCAAGAGTAGACGCAGGAAAAAACTCAAAGTGTCCTGCCGCTTAGCGAGGTTTGGATGACCGTAAATGAAACCCGCCATCCAGGGGGGTTGATCACCAGACTGGAACTCTATCAGAATGATATTTTTATCCGAGAATTTAATCGAGCCAGACACCTCGTTTGTCCAGCCGACCCAGAGACCACCTTTAGTGCCCAGGACACCACCAGGGTCCGTACCGGTACAGGAAGTAAAACCTAAATTGAAAATTTTGGACGAGACGAAATCTGAAGATTTTTTGGTTTCTTGCAGAAATAAACAAGAAGGTTTATGGGTGCGGACCATTTTGATCGCTGCTCGAACTGTGCGTGCTTGGCCAAGCTTGCGACAGTTCCAGCTCAGAATCTTCATTGACGGTGAAGGGGTTGCGTAGGGGCAACACCCGAAACCCTTAAAGAGCCAAGGTTGGGATAAGAAATGAAAGGAAGGAGAAAGGGATTGTCTCGACCAAGCAGAGACCGATTCTTCCCTTTAAGGGAGGGTGGTTCAAAACTGAGACTATCGAGGATATCCCGAGGAACTCCAACGAGATCACAAGCCCACCCAGGCGCGCAGGGGATTTTTCGTCTCTTGACGGGGGAGAAAAAAGGGGGAACGCAGGAGGGGGAAGGGACGACTTGACAAGGAAGGAAACCAGAAAGCCGAGATTTCTTTCGTGGCAAACTAACACAATCTAATTCTAGGAGAATACGCCACCTTTTCCGTTTACAATTTTTCTTAAGCAGTAAAGGAAGAATAAAGAAGAGAAACAAAGTAGAGGCACTATCAGAATTAAAGGGAAGTGAAGGTGAAGAACCTGTACTGAGGATGGGCCGGTCACAACCATCAAACTTCCGTTTCTTGCCTGATGGTTCTTCAAGAAAAGTCCAGGTCGTTATTCCAGCTCTTTTGGATCCGAGGGAAGGATGATAGTCCGCTGTAAATGTACAATTGCCGGAGAGAGAAAAGGCTGCCTTCGGATCTTGATCATCTTCAGAGATGTCCCCAAATTCAAGAGCAATAAATGAAGTCCCTCCTTTAATATCAGTACAAGGTTGCGGGTTAGTAATAGCCACTGTTTGATAGGCAGTGGTTGATGGGACCACAGCAAGAGATCCGGAGCGAGACCAAGAAGGGGAGGCCTGCTTGTTGATATGCAGAGTAATATCTTGTCTGAGCTTACTAAACCATAGATTGTCCAGGAGAGAGCTAGCTTCCATTTCTTCGGTAGTGGCCAGAGCAGACTTTGTGCGCAAGACGGCAGGATGAAGGGTGGTAAAGCTATGATTAGCAGAGAGATTGGTGGCCTGGAGGGCTGGCTGGATGATTTCGGATGGAGCAGTGAATAAAGAAGGATATGAAATGGGTTCCTGCAGTGTTTCGCAAGGACAATAATGGGGCGCATGGTTGGGGAAAAAGGAGTGGGCCAGAACCAAAGGGGGAGGGAGACAAAGTGTGTCTAAAGAAGTATGGGCTGGAGATGCTGGACTATCACTAGTTGGGAGGCTAGGTTGGGCTAACAAGGAATGGGCTGGAAATGTAGGGGTTTCACTTGGGTAGGAAAAAAACCTTGAGGATAACATAAGGCCTAGCATCATAAGCCCAGACTCGGGCAAGCCCAAGACGAAATGGGCTAACTTGCATTTGAGGGAAGGATGGTCTGGAGAGTCATGGCATGGGTCAAACAGCACATTAGATTTAAAAGACCTGCCATCTTGTGGGGGAACGTAGGGTACACACTGTAGAGTCAACTGCTCCTCCATTTTACAGAGATCAGGTATGGGGCTTTGAAAGAGACTAGAGGGGATGTCCCCATATCTTGGGCTGTCAGAGCCTTCACCCACTTGAAGATATGGTAGCTTGGTCGACGGTAAGGTCCGGGTTTCAAGGGGTAAGGTCAGATCAGAGGTAAGTAGCGCAGGTGTCAGAGAGTTGGTATCTGTTGATGCCGGCGCGTGGGATGATTTTTCCGGTGGGAATAGCTGGATCTGGGAATCCAATGAGACAAGATGCTGATCATGTTCCTCCTGCTCATCCGGAGGTGGAGCGGCACTATCTTGGCTACCAAGAAGGCTAATCTCTTCTGGGTCTGTGTCATCTTGGATGTCATAATCCATTTCGTGGTCCTCTCCCCATATATTTGCTCCATCCCATTCATCATCATCATTTAGATTAGCTTCTAAATTTTCAAGGTTTTCCAGGAGAGCTTCCATGTTTAGAGCATGATCGAGGTTGTTGTTTTGATGATTCTCAGCAACAAAGAGAAAGGCGGCAGCTGGTCCATCAAGAGGTTGAGGAGCATTTGCATCTACCTGCATTGCTTGATTCGGTGTAAAGTCCGTAAAAGCATCATTTTCCGGCGCATTCATGGGACCAAGATCTTCTGGGTTGTGGTTGAAGGGAAAATCCTGACCTTGATTTTCCCCTATTTCTGAGGCCGGTGAAGAAGGTGCCGTAGTGAAGGTGTTGTTGTCACTGGAGGGTGGGGTTGTATTAGGAGAAAATGCATCATAGGTTTGATGGAGGTGCACACCCATATGGTCGCGATCGATGGAGATTCTGGATGTTCGATTCCAGTCCGAGTTCGGGAGGGCTCGCATTGATTGTGCAAACAAGGGATAGCCTTCCGCAAAAAAAGTGGGATAGAGGTTGGGGCCTGGCAAGTGAGCAGTTCGTAGTGAAAGCGATTCCACCACTTCTTCAATAGACGATCGACACTGTGAATTTTTATGGTCGATCTTACCACAATTGAAACAGGCAGTTAATACTCTTTCGTATTTGCATGTCAGCATTTGAACTCCCATATCATCCAAGAGATGGATGAAGACTGCTGGAAGAAGAGGATCGTCAACTAGAACTCTTACCTTGATACGAAAGTAGTCCGAGAAGGTTGTGCGTCTCTCCGACCAGTCTATAGCTAGTAGGACACCCGCAGCTCGGCCTATTTTTTCCGCAAGGTAGTAGTGATAGCAGTCGTTTGGCACATTATGCACTTGCATCCATAAGTCCGCTGACGGAAACTTCACCGTTTTGTAAATCACATGGGGAAGCCAAGGGCGAAGCAGGAGAAGGGCCCCCAAGAAATTCCAAGGACCGTGGGTGAGAACGATATAAGCATCAGAGGAGGATGAAAATTCAAACAGGAAAATGTTAGGCACTTTGGTGACCAGTACAGGGCCATCTAAATCCCAACAGTCATTGACACGGGCTTGTATTGTTCTCTGGGAGAAGAAGCGTGAATCCTGGAATTTTCCCAGTAGGAGATGATCTTTCCCTCCCCTTGCTAAGCGCACCAGGTCTTCGTTAAGAGGGATCAGGCAGGACCGCATGCCGACAGGGTGGTCCTCTCTGATGTTGCCTTCAGGATGATACATATTTGGACAGGTGAAAAAGGTAGGCAATGTTGAGCCTTAAAGCCTTTTGGCAAGGTAGCTGGGTGTAATAACTTCAGGTTGCCACGAGGAAAAGACAACCGGTTAACATGGATGGAAAAAAGGGTGGGAGGGAAAGAGCAGAACTTAAGACTAAGAGAAGCAGGGGAAGGTGGCGAGGGATTTACTAACGGATCTCCTGAGGGAGGAGGGGAAGGTACCACAAGAAGAACAGGAAGAACAGGCGAAGAAGGCTAGAGAGAAAAAACGAAGCATACTTGCTCTATTATGGTGCACGCCCTGTATGGAAATGTTTTTACATATAAACTTTACATGTAAAAGATATGTTGTTTTTTTTTTCCTTTAAACTCTAAAATTCCCTGACTATATGTATTTAGAGACATTTGAAGACTTCTTTTTTTCCTTCCTTGTTTCTTGTTACAAGACTAGACTTCGTAAGTTTTAGAACACTTCTCTTTTTTCTTTTATTTTCTCCTGAAACTTTATTTCCATACTTATAACAAAATTCAGTTTGAGACTTTACTATACTCTTCTTTATTACCCTGACTAATTAGTATACTTCGATGGTATATGATATGCTTAAACAAAACCTAATATGGAACCATGGACAGTCCATGGGCAGCCCATGTCCAGCCTGTGCCCACTAAAACTTTCTTGGGCTGGGCATGGACAAATATTATTTGGCCCATATATGGACTAGGCTGGACATTGGCACGAGTTTCTAAGAATGGGGTAGACATGGTTTGACCCTTGGGCCCGTCCAGCCCGCTCAAGTTGCAGCCCTGTATGAAATAATCGAGGAATTTTTTCTATTTATTTGTCACTAAATATATAGGCAAAATATCGTTAGAATGTGATGCTCAACGATCAAATGATTCATTTTTAAAGGGACGACAAGTAGTGACGAACCTTTTCATCTTTGAATGTAGTTTTTAATGACGAAGCCAATATGTTAAGGAAAAAGATGCCAAGGAAAAATTTGTGACGAGCAAGGATTTGCTGACAAACTCAAGTTCGTCAACAAATTAACCCATTCTTGACAAACTTGGACATGGAGCGACAAATTTAAGAGAACTACATCGACGAAATGCTTCATCGTAAAATGAGAGACAATTGTTGACAAAGTTGAAAATCGTCAAGAAATTGAGTTTTTAACAACAAACATAGATGTTCGTCACAAAAGACCTCTCTTGACGACGCGTCCTTAACGAATTCAGTGACGAACTTTTTTTGTCGTTGTATGCCTTTCTCGATGAATATGCTACTTTGCTTGATGAACCGTGTTCCTCATTGAAGGTCAATTTTCTTGAAGTGTCTCCTTGATTTAGCTAAAGTGAAGGCCCTCGTAGATATGGAAGCCTCTTGGGTCTCTATGAAGAAACTTAAGCGCTACAAGATGAGAACTAATTTGCTTGTTCTCTAATGATGGGCATTTTATTTTTAAAGAAGCTGTGCAAGATGAAAAATGATACAAGCCATGAAGGAGGAAATTCAAGCCATTGAGAAGATTAACACTTGGGAGCTTGTATCACTTCCAAGTAACCATCAAACAAATCTAAGTCAAATGGGTGTATAGAGTAGAGAAGAACTCCAAGTGTGAAGTAGAAAGATATAAGGCGAGACTAGTTGTGAAAGCTATAACAAACACAATGAATTGACTGCAAAGAGGTTTTTACTCCCGTTGCTCCTTTGGAGACAATCCGGCTACTACCATCACTTGCAGCACAATATCAATAGAAGATCCATCAAATAAATGTGAAGTCTGCCTTTTTGAATGGTCATCTTGAGGAAGAGGTTTATAGGAAACAACCTTTAGGTTTTGTTGCTGAAGGTTATGAAGACAAGGTGCTGAGGTTAAAGAAGGCCTTATATGGGTTAAAGCGAGCTCTAAAAGCTTGGAATAACCATATTGATAAGTACTTTCAAGAGAATGCTTTCACTAGAGGCATTCACGAATATGTACTCTATGTGAAAGGAAAATGAAAATCTTTTATCTGTTTGTGTCTGTGTGGATGATCTTATGTTCACACGAACCAAATAATGATGCTTGAAGGTTTTAAAAAGGCGACGGCGCAAGAATTTGAGGTAACTGACATGAGACTCATGTCCTGCTATTTGGGAATCGAAGTTGAGCAAAATGAAGGATGCGATTTTCATCTGGCAAGAAGCTTCAGCAAAGGAAATACTAAATAAGTTAAACATGTTGGTTTGCAATCCCATCAACACGCCCATGGAATGTGGAGTTAAACTTTCAAGAGAGAAGAAAGGGATCCAACACTGCTCAGAAGTCTTGTGGGGAACTTAAGGTGTTTGACTTGTACTAGACCCGACATTTTATTTTCAGTTGGACTTGTGAGTCACTTTATGGAAAATCCATCTTAGACACACATGACGGTAGCCAAGAAAATTCTTCATTATCTTAAATGTACCCTTGATTATGGAATTTTGTATTCAGCTCTCAAATGAGTTCAAGTTGATAGGCTATTACGATAGCGATTACACTCGAGACATTGTTAGTAGGAAGATTACTATAGGGTTTGTTTTCTTTTTGGAAAATAATGCAATTTCTTGGTAGTCTAATAAACAACCTCCATAGTCACACTTATGTTGTTGCCACTGCGCGCTGGTGCATGTCATGTTATTTGGTTAATTGAGGACATTTTTAAAGGAACTTCATTTTGGCAAGCAGAAGCAACCAAGATCGTGATGGACAACAAGTAGCTCATTTCATTAGCAAAGAACCCGGTGTTTCATGATCGAAGCAAGCATATTGGGACATATTATCATATTATTAGACAATGCATTGAGAACATGCCTTTTGAGGTAGGGTCTATGAAATCACTTGATCAAGTGAATCACACTTTCACAAAACATCTCAAATATGATACTTTTCAGAAGTTGAAAATGATGATCGGTGTTGGAAAGATGTCAAGTTTAAGGGGGAGTGTTGAGAATTAAATTGACTTTATGGCTGAAATTAAAGGGTGATTTGTGACCAGAATTTGATGGGGTTGCAGTTATGTAAAGTTTAGTTTATATTCATATCACCCATTAGATGTTCTTAAATTTAGATTCCAGAATTTTCATTAAAACAGTACATATAGCCACGTACTCAAGTGACATTCAATGAGAAGAAAGAATCCACTTTCTGAATTTCTAGTTTCTTCTTTTATTTCCTCTTCCTTCATGTGTTTTGTGTCCACTTGTTCACAACACAAGGTACAAACAAAGCAAGTGATTCAGTTTGATTTGGAATTTGTGTTGTTTGGATTATGTTATAGTTTGCTATTATTGGGTTAAAATTTAACGGAGGTTGTCCATGGCCGTAGATTCTATTATGGTGGGTGGTGCGATGGTAGTTTAGGGTGTGCGTGTGCGTGCGTGAACGTGTGTGTGCGCTCGTTTGCATGTGTTTTGATTGGTATATCTGTGTAGATTTTGGAGGTATTTGTAATCTTAGTTCAATATGTCAGATCGAGGAAGAATTGATGGTGAGTTGTTGTGGAGATGGAGGAGGCTATGTTACTATGGTTTGGTGACGGTAGCGGTTGTTCTTTCTTGGTGGTAGGTGATTTTTTTTTTGGATAGTGAGGAGAATGTAAAAAGATAGGGCGGTGATTAACCATGAATTCGGCCTTAAGGCCTTGCAACATAACAAAACGAATGTACAACAGAAAGGGAGATAGTTGAAATAAAGAATTTTCAGCATTTTATACATAAAACAAAAGGAAACATATGCGTGATAATCTAGGATTCCTGAGGGTGAGAAAGCATAGCAAGCTAGTAGCGGAGTGTGGTGGCAAGAATTCAGTCCTGGTTTAGTGGGATTCTGGGTGTACATGCAAACTTTGCTGAGTTGCATTCATCTCCTTTTCTTATAGGATGAAATATGTACGGAGCAGCTATATAAGAGTTAGGCTTGAGTACGAACACCATGGATGGTACATGCTGCAGAGCCGCCAATAGTGTCACTCCCTGTCAACTATGATAGAAGCATGAAGGAGTTAGTTATAATCATGATATGCATAAGATCATGTTTTATTGTCCAATTGATTGTCAGAAATATACTTTTTGCCAGTGCGGTGTGTAAGTCAAAAGAAGGTGAGGAGAAAGAGGCTGAGTCACTCCAGATAAGTTTACCAGAGTAGCAGGACATGCCTCTACTCTTGCGTAAATGAGTTTCACCCAATCCAGTTGCAATTGAGTGAAAAAGTCTTTGGGGGTTAGGGGGTGGGGATAGACCTGGCAATTTTGTGTCCGTACCCGCGGGTCGATCCGTACCCGGTCAAAAATCCCGGGTACGGGTATAGATATATAATACCCGTGGAAATTAGACCCGTACCCGAACCGAACCGTATTTTTCGGGTCGGTCCGGGTCGGTTGACGGGTTACCCGGTTTTACCCGGTTATTGGTATATAAATGCTCTAACCCTAATTGTCTAAGACAAGCCTTCTCTTTTCTTCTCCACTTCTGCCGCCTCTTTCTCTTTCACTCTCACTCCAACCAAAAAAACCAGCCGATCTACTCTCTTAAGTCTTAACTGTCATGGATCCACTCTCTCCGTCTCCGATCACGACCACACTACCGTAACTTCTACGCCAGTCCCGTCGTCTCTCCGTTGCCGTGGTCATCATTCGAGAAAGTAATCGACGGCAGAGGCACCACGGCCACACCGTCGCCGATCGTCGCTCTTGACGGCGACATCAACCAGATCTTGTTTGCTCCGTCGATGATTACTCCGGCGCGACCAGATCTTGTTCTTGAGAAGATCTACGGCAGAGGCACCACGGCCACACCATCGCCGACCGTTACTCTTGACCGCGACCGTGGCCAGATCTCGTTCACTTCGTCGATTACTCAGTCGCCGACAAGATCTTCTTGAGAAGATCTTCACTGTTCTCTTGTAAATATGTTTTTTATTTTGTTAAATTGAGAAGTTCTATCTTAATTTTCAGAGTTCTTGTTCTTGTGATATTTGTTGTGATTGTTGAATAAGCGGTTTTGATGTTGTGTACTGAATTTTGATGGAGAAACTGAGAATGTGTGGTGTTAGTAATTTGGAATTTTGAAGTTGTTATCGTAACCTGGATTGCTGGATGTTAAAATATACCTAAATAAGTAATTAGTAGGTAATTAAAATATGTTTATTGAAAAAAGAACAATTAGTTAGAAATTGGAAAATACCCGCGGGTAATACCCTACCCGCAAGGGTAGGGTACGGATTGTCAAAAAGCATACCCGAAAAAAACCGGGTAAAATATACCCGGCCCGTTTTTACCCGGACCCGACCGGGTTTTACCCGTACCCGACGGATTTACCCGTTTGCCAGGTCTAGTGGGGATAGAACATAAGTTTGAGTGGCTAAATAGGGGTATGAAGTGGTGAGGTATAGATGTAGGTTACAGTGCAGAAGAGCGGGGTATGAAGTAGTAAATTATGGCCTCTCTTGCTGTGAAAGCATGTATTCATGTGTATACAACCTAGTTGCTTAGTTCCCTATATCCTACTCTCCAAAAACCAAAAAATCTGGGTCTGTTCATGCTAAGCATGACGAGCTTAGTTGAGAAAACTGAAACAAAAAAGATAACCCTAGAGGGGGGGGGTGAATAGGGTTTTAAGACTACTTTAAAAATTAACAAGTAAATACTACAAACTTAGAGAAGATACGAATAACACTTGAAAGGCTACAAACAACAAACCTCAAACACAATAACTCAAATAAGCAAACTAACCAATCTCAACACAAGTATAAAACGATAATGTAAAGAGAGAAGGGTTAAGAGATACTTGACAAGGAGATTTAAATGGTTTGGCTTGAAATACCCTCAAGCCTACGTCCACCCCTTCAAGGAAGTCCCTTGAAAGGCCCTAGAATCCACTAGTATGATCTTTCTTACGGGTCAAGATCGAACCTCTTACAATCTCTTGATGTTATGCCCACATCAAGAACAAGCTTTGACAATCCCAAAGCTCCAAAGCTTGACAACCCCAAGCTTGGATACAAGAAACTTTAGATGAAAAATTGTGTACAAAGATTCACTCTCAAGAAGTAGATGTGTACAAGTTTAAGCTCTAGAACAAGAGAGATGAGTGTATGATGACTTATGGAAGTGTATATCTCTCAAATGTAAGCTCACAATAAATGCTCTCTTGAAATGGATGAGAAAACAATGAAAACCAAGAGAGATTGAACAATTGCTTTGATCTTTGAGTATATGCAAGATAAGAAGGTTTTGAATGCAATTGATGAATCAAAACTATGCCCAAGATGAGTATTTATAGAGTTGGGAATAAATATGACCGTTTGGAGTTAGGTGGAGCATTAAATGTGCGAAACGGTAAATACAGTCGACTGTATTCCCAAAGTAGCCGTTGGAAATTCAAAATTTCTAACTTGCAGTCGACTGTATTCCAATGCAGTCGACTGTAATACCTCACTGCCCAACTTGCAGTCGACTGCATTCCAGAAAATGCAGTTTCCTTGTTTTCAAAGAATGAAAAAACTTTTATGCATGCAAGGGAAACCTATGGGCAAGTTCTAGGTATACAGTCATCGTTAGGATCATCTCTCTATGTCTAGTTTACAAAGAAGGAAATAAAAGCATTGTAAAATTCAATCGACGAATTCCTTCTTTGATGCGTTCCGTTGACAGTCTTTGAACGTGTTGCTCGTCTAATAGTCCGTTTGCATGAGTATGAGATTGTTCCTATTGCTTCATCAACTCAATGCATGTTAGACAACATAAACATCAATATTGGTTATCATCAAAACCAAATATATTCCTAGGTTAAATAACCGTAGGGTTAACAATCTCCCCTTTTTTTATGATGGCAAACATTGATTCAAATAATATGAGATATATAAGATAATAAATGCAAAGAAGTATGAAAATATCAATTATAAACCATAAGGGGTTAAAAGATGAATCATGACGATAAACTCACCTTATCTAAAGCAATATAGGCTCCCCTTAACTCAAATAATATACGCTCATATCAAAACCACACAAGTATGAATCAACAATATTTTTCTCCCCACAAGGGCATTCAAACAAGAAAACATAAGTACTTGAATAACCATCAAAAGGTGTACCAAGCACATTTTACAAAAATAGCACATAAAAAGGAAGTGTAATGAATTAGATGTGCAATAATATAAGTGAGTGCAAATCAATTTAGACAAAAGAGATTAAATGAATATCAAAAATATCAATAATTGTGGAAAGAGAAAAATCAACCAAAGCATGCTATAAGCATACGAAATAATGCTCAAGCATGTGAAGTGTAACTTGCATGATTATGCACAAGAGATATGACATTTAGTCACATAGGTGAAGACATGCCAAGATCTCTTCTAAGAGCGGTAAACCTCTTTGCATCTAACGGTTTAGTGAAGATATCCGCTAATTGGTGATTTGTGTCCACGAAATCGAGAATGATATCACCTTTTTGCACATGATCACGGATAAAATGGTGTTTGATTTCTATGTGCTTGGTTCGTGAATGTTGGATGGGATTTTTGCTCAAATCAATGGTACTCGAGTTATCGCATAAGATGGGTATGTGATCATACTTGAGTCCAAAATCCAAAAGGGTTTGTTTCATCCAAAGAATTTGTGCACAACAAGCACCAACCGCCACATATTTGGCTTCGGTAGTAAAGAGTGGAACCGAATTTTACTTTTTGGAACTCCAAGAAACAAGTGAGTGTCCTAGGAATTGGCAACCTCCACTAGTACTTTTCCGCTCGGTTTTACAACCGACATAGTCGGCGTCGGAGTATCCAACGAGGTCAAAATAATATGTGTTTCTAGGAAACCATAATTCTAAATCGTGAGTGCCCTTAAGATATCCAAGGATTCTCTTAACGACAACCAAATGAGATTCCTTAGGGCAAGCTTGAAATCTAGCACATAAACAAACACTAAACATTATATCATGTCTACTTGCGGTAAGGTAAAGGGGTGATCCGATCATATCTCGATAGCGCTTAATATCAACGTCCTTACCCTTTTCATCTTTATCAAGCTTTAATGATGAGCTCATTGGAGTGTCAAAAGCATTTGATTCGTCCATGTCAAATCTCTTGAGTAACTCTTTTGTGTATTTGGCTTGGTTGATAAAGATTCCATCCTTGCTTTGCTTGATTTGCAATCCAAGGAAGAAGTTGAGTTCAAACTCTTTACTCAAACAAGAAGCAAACTCTTCGCACATGGATCCATTAGTAGCACCAAATATAATATCATCAACATAGATTTGCACCAATAATAAGTCCTTGCGCTTAGATTTTATAAAAAGAGTGGTGTCAAGTTTTTCTCTTGGAAAACCATTTTCTAAAAGAAAACTACTTAGCCTTTCATACTAAGCTTTAGGAGCTTGTTTTAAACCATAAAGAGCTTTGCTAAGCTTGAAAACATGGTTTGGATGTTTTTGATAGAGTTTAAAATCTTTATAGCAAGCAAAAGCTAATAGCATTCTAATATATTCAAGTCTAGCTACCGGTGCATAAGTCTCATCAAAATCAATTCCTTCATCTTGGTTATAACCTTGGGCCACTAATCTAGCCTTGTTTCTAACCACGACTCCGGATTCATCAAGTTTGTTTCTAAAAATCCATTTTGTGCCTATAATCCTAAAGTTTTGAGGTTTAGGCACAAGGGTCTAAACTTGATTTCTTTCAA
The DNA here is from genome assembly GCA_033065855.1 of Escallonia rubra. Classification (NCBI taxonomy): domain Eukaryota; kingdom Viridiplantae; phylum Streptophyta; class Magnoliopsida; order Escalloniales; family Escalloniaceae; genus Escallonia; species Escallonia rubra. The sequence continues at coordinate 106,557 of JAVXUO010001910.1, forward strand.
ATTGAACTAGCTCTTCTTGCATAGCAAGCATCCAAGATTCATGATGTAGAGCTTCGGAGAAGTTCTTCGGTTCAAGTTGGGAAAGAAACGCTAAATTAACAAGTTGTTGAAGAGCGCATCGAGTTCTTACCCCACTCGAAGGATTACCTAAGATTTGATCGCTTGGATAATCCTTTTTGTAAGTCCAATATTTTGGTAATGCTTGAGAGTTGTCCGAGTTTGAAACATCATTGCTTGCTTCATTGTCTTCCTCTTGAGAGCTTGATTGTTGCTCTTCTTGAACAATTTCTTTGGGGTTGTCTTGTAGTGTTTCACTTATATCCAAAGTTCTCATGTCATTGTCCATATCATCTACATTAACAATGTTAGTCCTCCGAAGAAAATTATTAGTCTCATCAAAAGTAACATTAATGGATTCTTCAACAACCAAAGTACTTTTATTATAAACTCTATATGCCATACTATTATTAGAGTAACCAAGAAAAATTCCCTCAAAGGTTTTGGAATCAAATTTGCTAAGGTGATCCTTAGTATTTAAAATAAAACATTTGCATCCAAAGACTCTAAAAGCCTCTCCTTAGGTTTCTTATCATTAAAAAGCTCATAAGGGGTTTTTAACAAAATTTTCCGCAAGATAACTCTATTAAGAACAAAACAAGGACAATTGACCGTCTCCGCCCAAAAGTACTTAGGTAAACCATATTCGTTAAGTATTGTTCTTGCCGCTTCTTGCAAAGACTTATTCTTTCTTTCGGCAACACCGTTTTGTTGAGGAGTTCTAGGAGCCAAAAAATTATGTGATATACCAAAGTCATCACACAAGGCTCCTATTTTTGAATTTTCAAATTCTCTACCATGATCACTTCGAATGTTGGTTATCAAATATCCTTTTTGATTTTGAACACGTTTTGCAAATGAAGTGAACACATTTAGAGATTCATCTTTGGTAGCCAAAAAGAAAGTCTAAGTATAGCGAGAATAGTCATCAACAATAACAAAACAATATGATGTACCACCAAGACTAGTAGTAGAGATTGGTCCAAACAAATCCATATGAAGTAATTGCAAGGGTTTAGAAGTAGATACCATTTTCTTCAGTTTGTGAGAGACTTTCTTTTGCTTACCCATTTGACAAGCATCACATACTTTATCTTTCTCAAACTTGATCTTCGGGAGTCCCCTCACAAGTTTTTTGCTCGAAATATCTTTCAAATGTTCCATATGCATGTGTCCAAGTCTTCGATGCCAAAGCCAAGATGTCTCACTAATAGCACTAAGACACTTAACATCTTGGTTAGCTAAATCATTTAATTGTAAGGAGTAAACATTGTCATCTCTACTTCCTACCAAAATAGTTTCATTATTCTTCAAGGATTGTATAGTGCAATGAGAAGCCTCAAAGATCACTCTAAAACCTTTATCACTAAATTGACTAATACTTAGCAAATTATGCTCCAATCCTTCAACATATAACACATTGTCAATTGAATGTGGTTCCTTACCAATAGTTCATTTACCTTTGATTTTTCCTTGAGCATTGTCACCAAAGGTCACCTTTCCTCCTTCTTTAAGATCAATCGAGGTGAAAAGAGATATGTTACCGGTCATATGTCTTGAGCATCCACTATCAAGAATTCACTTCTTGCTACTAGATTTTGCTTTGAGACATACCTATAAATACAAATCAAGTAGTGACTTTTGGTACCCAAATTTTCTTGGGTCCTTGGGTGTTAGTCTTGCATTTGTATTCTTGACCTTTCACAACCCACATTTTCTTTCTACCTCTAACATAAAAAATTCTACAAGGACAATAACTAGTCGTATGCCCTTTCTTGTTGCACCAACCACAATGTGTAAAAGGTGTGCAATAGTTCTTTGGTTGTCTTGGGGGAATATTCAACCTAACTTGTTGTTGAAATATTTTAGGAGGCAAGGCCATGGGATCTAATCCAAGACCACTTTTTTTTTAGGCCAATTCTTTGGCGTCCAAGCACGACATCCAAATTCTTTTGACCATCAACAAATTTTTCAAGACATTTTTTCAAATCACAAATCTCAACTTTTAAATCTTCATTTTGTTTTTCTAAAGTCAAAGTTTTGGAAGAGATTTGTTTTGAGCTAGGAGTGTTAACAAATAATTCAATCAAATCGTTATTCACATATTTCACATATAAATGGTTGGAAATGCATTCATTCTTGGCATGCAACTTATTATTTTCCATTATCAACTTCTCAATTTGCTTATTAGCCTCAAAGAATGTTTTTGACAAAATAATATTTTTCTTAAAAATTTTCTTGGATTCCTCATAAAAACTATCATAAGCATCTTCAAAGCTTTCACTATCGCTATCGCTACCGGAAGAAGAACTTACCTCATCGTTTGCCATGAAACACACATTTGCTTGATCATTCTTCTAATTGTCTTCATCACTTGAATCGAAGTCACTCCATGTTGGAGTATGTTCAGCATTCATTGCTTTTTCTTTCTCTTTGTTCTCTTTCTTGGAGAGTTGTCTCCTTTTAACTCTTTCCCATACATCTCTTCTTTCCTTATTTTCCTTTTTGTATATGGGACAATCCATCTTCATGTGTCCCGGCTTGTGGCATTTGTAGCAAAGTTTCTCTTCATTGCTAGCATATTGTTGCCTTCTCCCACCATTCCTTCTAAACCTTAAGAATTTTTTGAAGTTCTTTGCAACCATTACAACATCTTCTTCATCAAATTCTTCTTCATCATCACTTGACTCAAGGTTTGAAGATGAAGCTTTAAGAGCAATTGATGTGGGCTTCTTCTTGACGTCTTCTTGATCAAAGGTCTTGATTTGTATTTCGTACGTCATAAGTGAGCACATCAATTCATCAGGAGGAAATATATTAAGATTCTTTGATTCTTGGATGGCGGTGATCTTTGTATCCCAAGCTCTTGGTAAGGACCTAATCACCTTTCTTACAAGATCACCATTAGTGAATTCCTTGCCTAATTGCTTTAAAGGGTTTACAATGTTAGTGAAACGAGTATTCATATCCGTAACGGATTCATTTGGAAGCATATGAAATAATTCATAATCTCTAAACAATAAGTTCATCTTGGAATCTTTAAGAAGTGAAGTTCCTTCATGCGTAACTTGTAGAGTATCCCAAATACTCTTAGCGGAATTATACATAATGACTCTATTGACTTCATTAGTGTCTAAAGCACAAACAAGACAATTTTTCGCTCTAGCATTCATACAAATCATCTTTTTATCATGATCACTATACTCTGATTTGGATTTAGGTTCTTCAACATTGTCAACCACCTTTATCGGAACGAATTGGCCATTCTCAACAATGTCCCACATCTCATAGTCTTGAGACTCTAAGTAGATTATCATCTTAACTTTCCACACACTATAATTGGTCCCATTAAACAATGGAGGCCTAGTGGTAGAACTACCCTCCATACCCCCAACGTAAGCCATGATCGATTAACTCTCTTGGCGTTACCCAATATAATAAGAGCCGAGGCTCTGATACCACTTGAAACCAAAAAGATAACCCTAGAGGGGGGGGGGTGAATAGGGTTTTAAGACTACTTTAAAAATTAACAAGTAAATACTACAAACTTAGAGAAGATATGAATCACACTTGAAAGGCTACAAACAACAAACCTCAAACACAATAACTCAAATAAGCAAACTAACCAATCTCAACACAAGAATAAAACGATAATGTAAAGAAAGAAGGGTTAAGAGATACTTCACAAGGAGATTTAAATGGTTCGGCTTAAAATACCCTCAAGCCTACGTCCATCCCTTCAAGGAAGTCCCTTGAAAGGCCCTAGAATCCACTAGTATGATATTTCTTACGGGTCAAGATCGAACATCTTACAATCCCTTAATGTTATGCCCACATCAAGAACAAGCTTTGACAATCCCAAAGCTCCAAAGCTTGACAACCCCAAGCTTTGATACAAGAAACTTTAGATGAAGAATTGTGTCAAAGATTCACTCTCAAGAGGTAGATGTGTTCAAGTTTAAGCTCTAGAACAAGAGAAATGAGTGTATGATGACTTATGGAAGTGTATATCTCTCAAATGTAAGCTCACAATAAATGCTCTCTTGAAATGGAAGAGAAAATAATGAAAACCAAGAGAGATTGAACAATTGCTTTGATCTTTGAGTATATGCAAGATAAGAAGGCTTTGAATGCAATTGATGAATCAAAACTATGCCCAAGATGAGTATTTATAGAGTTGGGAATAAATATGACCGTTTGGAGTTAGGTGGAGCATTAAATGTGCCAAACGGTAAATACAGTCGACTGTAATGTGCCATTGCAGTCAACTGTATTCCCAAAGTAGCCGTTGAAAATTCAAAATTTCTAACTAGCAGTCGACTGTATTCCAATGCAGTCGACTGTAATAGGCTACTGGAAGTATTGCAGTCGACTGTATTGGAATGCAGTCGACTTTAATACCTCACTGCCCAACTTACAGTCGACTGCATTCCAGAAAATGTAGTTTCCTTGTTTTCAAAGAATGAAAAAACTTTTATGCATGCAAGGGAAACCTATGGGAAAGTTCTAGGTATACATTCATCGTTACGATCATCTCTCTATGTCTAGTTTACAAATAAGGAAATAAAAGCATTGTAAAATTCAATCGACGAATTCCTTCTTTGATGCGTTCCGTTGAGAGTCTTTGAACGTGTTGCTCATCTAATAGTCCGTTTGCATGAGTATGAGATTGTTCCTATTGCTTCATCAACTCAATGCATGTTAGACAACATAAACATCAATGTTGGTTATCATCAAAACGAAATATAATCCTAGATTAAATAACCGTAGGGTTAACAAAAACCTTCGGGAAGGAACACGTCATGTTGTTCCCTAAGATGCCTTATTTAATAGGGCTAATTACACCTATGTCTCTGAGGTTAGGGGGTAATTATAGTCAAGGACACAAAGTTTCAAAATGTAATATATCGTGACTAAAAACTTTGAAAATGTATCAGCCATCTCCATCCGTTAGGGTTCCGTTAAAAAATTGTACTTTTTGGCTGATGTCATTCATACGTATTTTTTAAATACCAATACTACCCTTATACCATATATCTACATAACACTGTATAAAGATTATAAACCCTGATTTAAAAAATTAGGGTTTCAACCCTAATTCCCAAAATTAGGGTTTCAAACCTATTTCTTTCTCTTTCCAAATTAAGGTTTTAACCCTATTTTTTAAATTAGGATATTTTCGAACCCTTATTTTTTTCACTCTTTCTTATTTTAAATACTTTTTTCTTTACTTTCTCTATTTTGAAATCTTTAAATTTTCACTTTCCATCTTATTTAAAATCCTTTTTTCACCTTTTCTTCTTCACACAGCCCCCCGACAAATCCCCATCTCCTATATCCCGTCCAATCGGCGACCGATCAACCGCGATGGAGTCGGTGCCACCACCAACCCTGACAGATCCATATCTCCTCTTTCCAGTACAACCGGTAACCAATCAACCGCGATGGAGTCGGCGCTGCCACCACCATCCCCGACGGATCCTCATCTTTTTTTTCCCGTCCAATCGGTGACTGTCGGCGATGGTGGTCAAGGGTGGTCGTGTGATAGTGGGTTTGGTTTTGGGTAGTTGTCTATTTAAGGTTAGGGTGGTCAAATGGTGGTGGTTGTGGTGGAATTTGTGTCATTAGTGGAGGCGGTGGTGGATTTCGGGTTGGTGGCTGTAGATTGGTCATGGCAATGGTGCAGGTGGACCACGGCGTGGTGCAGGATGGTTGGGTCACGGTGGTGGGGTTAGGTGCTTGGGTCACGACTGTGGTGCCCGGTGGTTAGGTCACGGCGGTGAGGCATGGTGGGTGTAAGCAGTGGTTTGGGAAGATAGAGGAGGAAAAAAATAAAATAAGAGAGAAATTACATTTTGAAAGTAAATAACCTTCAAATTCAAGGGTAATGAAGTCATTTTGTCAAAACCGTTAAGTATTTTGGTATTCTGTTTGGTCAACGGACATAAGTGTAATTATTGCAAACTATTGTCCTTGACTGTAATTACCCCCTAACCTCATGGACATAGGTGTAATTAACCCTATTTAATACCAACTTTTGATATCCATTTGGAACAAAGAAAATTTAGAGACCTTTACAATAATACTTGCCTAACCAACTATATAGGAGTAAATGTCTTGGTATATTCCGGAGAAAAATCTTTAGCAACTAACTATGCTCTATAATGCCCAAGAGATTTATCAAAAGTGGTTGAACCTTTAGAAACCATTTACAACCAATAAGAGTTCCCCGTTCCTAAAAAGAACCAAGTCTCGCGAACGAGTGTTATGTATAACACTTGTAATGTAGATCGATCAACTCCTCCTGCCTCGCATCAACTTGATTACAATTAGGTTCATTATACAACAAGCAATCAATATGTACAAGAAAAGTTCGCTAAGCATAAGAGGAAAAAGTACAAAAACGACGAGGCATTTTAGTGATGTTGAGCACAATAATGATTCATGCGTTCAGAAGGTTCAGGATCAAACGCCTCAAGAGGAGGATGGAGACAGACACTGTGAACTTATCCAAATGCCCTATTCTAGAACCTATATTTGGATTAGTGGGTAGTCAAATGAATGAGATGGAGACCGTGGTTTATTTGACTCAATATCCCAATGGAGATAAATCTTCTGATTGATACTGTAGCTCAAGAAGACACGAAAGGTAGAAGGTGCAGCAACCCTAGTGTATTCATACTCACAAAGAAGAATAAAGCACTCGGAGCCAAATACATGTAGGTGTGAATGATTGGGTAATTGGTCAACAAACTTTTCATAAGGAGAATAGCAAAAGAGAATGGCTTGTAAAAGGTAAAATGTATGAAAGCGAAAAGTAGAAGATCATGAGCTATTCTAAATAACGCGCCTAGAAATGTTTTCTTTGAGTAACACTACTTTCTTTAGGTGTACCTGCATAAGAACATTGATGATTAGAACATGACGACTGCAATCACCAATAAAAGTGTTAGTATCGCTCGCACTAGATGCATCAGAACTTATTTATAAGCCTTATTTTGCTTAATTTGGCATTACCTCATTTTTGGTAAAAACCACATACAAAATGTAAAGGCCATAAGTAAGATATTGTAAGTTGTTGCATTTCCATCGCCAACCAAAGTAAGAGAACAAATGCATGATAAGAACACTATTTTTAAATAGTGTAGAGCGACAAAAAGTCACAGCTCAACAAAAATTATCATTGTCGATGTGCCTGGACAAGAGAGAAAGGGAAAGCAGATAAAAAGCACTTTGATTAGTAGGTAAAGCAGACATCTTTAAGAGATGTGACTCCAATAAGGTTTCTGTAACCAGAAGCAGTTAAACCTTTCAGGTGCTGACTCGACAAACTTTTCAATCTAGAATGTCATAGTTAAAACTGAGTGTTCACTATCTAGGTGAAAAGGTACAAACCTATTGATCGAACCATTCTCCATGAGTATGTAGTACTAGTCTTCCAAACTTTAAAGGCCATCGGCTCTTCAATCACTTTCAATATCCTTCCTTGACTTCATACTGTATTATACATCTGGTATTAAAAAATACAACATCAAATCCTCATCACTTAGATGACTAATGGATAGCATACCAACATGTAACACTACAACTTCCTTGGCGAAGGATTTTTCCGTCGCTAAAGACTCCAAATTCGTCGTAAAAAAATTTTACCGACAGAATTTTTATCTATAAAGCAAATACATGCAGGAGAACCATTTATGAGGTAGTTGTAATTGGGGAATATGCACTCAAACTATTCCTTTGGAATGATGAGTTTGGTATGATATGATGGAAGAACCCGAATCATTTATCCAAGTACTTTAAGATACACTTGACATCTCTAAACCCGTCAAACTGTATTAGTAGCAGACATAACATAAGCTGGAGATTAATCTATATTGAGGCAATGAAACTTCATTGTCGTTAGTACATTAGGCTCTGTAGCGGAATTAAATTGCTTCATCGTAACTCGATCACTAAAGGAGAAACATTGTTGTTGTCGATGAAGGTAGAATACATCACAATATTTTTTTATACATGTCAAAGTGATGGAAAACAAAGGACTCTGTCTATAAACCTTTTACACAAAAAATGAATAATTCTCTTTTGAAGAACTGATTAATCAGACGAGAATAAAGATCGAATCTAAAGGAGGACGAAAAGATTGTTGAATGTTTTACAGAGAAAAAGAGGGATGATACTGAAACCGATTTCAAGGATAGGTTTGTTCCTAAAAACCACATCCGGGAGTGAAGCATTTTTGGGGTTCGGCCAAGATAATACACGGTGACCGCTGTATCCGCAAAAGTTGCACTCATCAATAGCAACGCTAGTTTCAACTGCAATTGCTGATGAAGTACATCATTAACCGTTGGAAGACAAGTACAATAAACGACGGCTGCATAAAGAGGTTTCGTATTGATTCCTTAGGAGCCATAAGAAATTATCTCGGTGTTGTTTTTCCTTATGATATAACTCAAATATAACTCCCAATAAATTGAGGAATATCCGGCAATCCCAGTCAAACTAGGAGATCAATAATTATCTTATCAGAATTCTAACTCTATCATCAGAGATAGAGACATGATCCTCTAGGATCCTAATACAATCCTTATTGGATTTGTTCACAGTCCAGTCCTACTAGGGCTCTTATTCCTACCACTATATAAAGGGATCTACCCCGCAGGTATGGGAGGACGGACACACAATCTTTAACGTTTTTTCAGAGTTATTATCATGTAGCTGCGCTCTAACTTAAGCATTGAGAGTTCTCCACCAGGAACCCTACCCGGCGGTCAATATTTATGTCGCAAAAGAAGTATGCAGAGCAAATTTTGAGCAGGTTCAGAATGAAGGATTGCAATCCAGTAGCCATACCAACAGAAACAGGTGTGGAGTTGAGAATTGACTCGAATAGAAAGTTGGTAAACCCGACACTATCAAGAGTATAGTCGGAAGTTTGAGGTATTTGACTTTCACGTGACCAGATATAACATATGCAGTTGGATTGGCTAGTAGATACATGGAGAGACCAAAACAAGATCACTTCAATGCAGCAAAAAGAATTTTGAGATATGTCAGAGGTATGATTAATCATGGTCTATTTTATACACACTCTCAAAATTCAAGATTGATTGGTTATTCAGATAGTAATTATGGAAGAGACTTGGATGATCGGAAGAGCACCTCTGAATATGCATTTCATATTGGATCTACAATATTTTCGTGGTCATCAAATAAGCAACAAATAGTTGCCCTCTCAACATGTGAAGCCGAGTATATAGTCGCAGCAGCGTGCACGTGTCAAGCAATATGACTAAAGAATATTTTGAGAGAGTTATATCTTATTGAAGAAGGTTTGACTATGATATACGTAGACAACAAATCTGCTATATCACTTGCGAAAAATCCAATATCACACAGTCGAAGTAAGCATATAGACACGAGGTATCATTTTATTCGGGAGCAAGTTAAAAATAAACTCATGGAGCTAGTTCGTTGCAGAATGGAAGAACAAACTCAAAGAGAAGCTTGTCATGCAGATTCGAGTTTGAGGGGGAGTGTTAGAAATTCAAACCCTTATCTTAGTTGAAGTATGATTTTGATTGGATTCAAGAAGTAGCCGGAAGTTTTGACTTGAAGAATTCTCTAGTGGTGAGCTGTTGTTTTTTGTGGCTACCAAATAAAAGCTTCATTATGAAGCTTTGGCTGAAGACAAGAAAAAGAGGCTACCGACTTGGAGAAGATAAGGAGTTGTAATCTTTGACCAAAAATGCATATGGAGTGATGTGATGCATGAAGTTTCCGACATAGTAATAGTACGTATAAATATATGAGTCTTGTTTTTTGTAGTGTGTGATTTTGTGAGAAAGACACAAGCAGCAGCTTGTGAGAAAAAAAAGAAGAAGAGGAAGAGGTAGAAGCATCAGAGAAAGAGAGAAGAACAGTAGCTTGTGAAAATTAGAGGGAGTGGAGTTGAAACACCAAGTTTTCTGAGTTAGATATATTTTGTTCAAGCATGTTTTTATTAAGAACTTTGTGTCAATATATACATATATTGTTGTTCGAATTATTTGTTTGTGATCCCGTTACATTTTCAACGCATAGTCCTAAACACACATACACACACACACACGCATACATTGAACTTATATAACAAAAGAGACTTACCTCATATCTTTTTTCTCTCCCTCTCTACCAAAATTTCCCTGTTTCTTCTTTGTTTTCTTCCTCTTTTTTGCGTTTCTATCCTTTCTACCTTTAATCTAATATTATTCATAGATTGTTCACCATCTAAAAAGTAGGAGGTGACATTTTTACCATGATGATATTATCACCGATTTACAAATGTAGTGCCACCAATCTAACCCAAAACTTTCCATTATTGCAAAATAGCGCAAACTTCACATAATTACAAACTAACCCCAAGACTTGACATAATTACATTTTGACCCCACAAGAATTTTAACCTTTGATATTATACCAATTCTCGAATATCGCTAAACATTATCACCCTATTATTTTCTTTACCTATAGATAATGATTTTATATATCTCTAAAAGTACGGGGTGTTACAACTAAATTCCAATGTGCAAGCCTTTTTGATACTTTGCCTAAAAAGTTACGCGTGGAGGCAAATATGTTGCGCTTTGCATCAAGGCGAGCGTCGCCAATGTTGGAGGATCTAGTGGTGTATGAAGAATGCCTGAATTAAATGTTATGCACTATTTTGTGAATACAGTATTTGCAGCCTTTAAACTGCACAGGGTAACAAAAAATTTGTCTCTCAAGATAAACTGGTATTAGAGCAGGTCACGGGTTTGAGTCCCCAGGGGTGTATCTGGGGAAGGGATTGTTGGCAGATCGGAGGTTGGCCGCGTCCATCTACTCCCTTGTGTACTCGACCGTGTGCGTTGGCTGCTGTGCCAGGACTATAAGGAAATAAAGTTGCGCCCTTACTAACAGCAATTGCTTTTGGTGCAGTGGTAAGCGCTTGATCCTAACATAAACCATGCCAAAAACTAATGATTATTGTAGAGCAATAAATTTTCTGAAGTATGAAACTGAAATGAGAAACTTGTTTGCCATCAATCCACACACACACACACACACACACATATATATATATATATATATATATATATATATATATATATATATATATATATATATATAATGCACCAACAGGTGCCACGAACAGGTGCAAATAGTTATGAAAGATTAATGACTCTGCAGGTGTCATTAATATGTCGTTAAACCTAAGAGACACTATGAAAAGGTGCCATTCGAACTTACACAGTCTTTCACTTCTTACTGGTCTGAGTTTTTCGCAAAAAGCAAGTGTCTTTATGCGACACACAGGCACGGTGCAACGTACGTGTGCAAATGCCTGCATACTTTGTGTTTGTAGTAAAATATAACATACCACACGGCCACTTACATACATCTAACCTTTCCGTATTTCAAGCAATGTGGGAATTTATATTTTGACCATTTTCTGTAGTGACTAAACTCTGCTCATTGTAATTTAAAGGCCTGAGTTGACTCAACCCGCATTCATCATCTTCATCACTCCAGCTGTGTTTTAAAAAGCGTTGGTTGCTGGAAATTTTTACAATATTGAACCCTTGGATTCCAATGAAGATGATTGTAATTTTCTAGTCTAAGGTGTGATTGAGTGTTAGTCTGATGTTTTGAGGAAGTGAACATAAGGACATTTAGGCCTTCGACTTCTGCACGAACGCATTGACCATCTGCAATGCCCCCATGTGTGCCTCCCCGTCGATGTTGGAAGAATTCCCCTTGTTGCCTTTGTGCTTCTCGAGGAACGCAATCATCTTTCCCTTGTGGGGGCAATACCTCCTGTAGTGCGGACCTGCACAGTATAAGCATCCTTCTCTAGGCCCCCCATTAGCCCTGTGGTCACGAGAGTCACCTTGCTTGCGACTTCCCTCGTGCTTCTTCTTCCCTGTGGCAACCCACTGCTGCAACCCGTCAACAAAGAAACATAGTGGCTGCCTCTCGGACATCTCCAGTATTTCACGCATCAAAGCCGAGTACTCCTTCACATACTCGCGGATGCTCCTTTCTGTCTCAGTCATCGAAGGTTTATCATCTTCACTATCCGGATAGAACTGCCTTTGTAGTTCACGCTTGAACTTCTCCCATGTTTTGACGTCGCACCCATCAGTATAGCGACGCCTCCACCATGAGGCAGTTGTATCCGTAAGGTACATGACCGCCGTATGCACCTTCTCCTCCTCGTCATCGATATCAAGGGCTTCAAAGTACAGCTCCAAGTGCCAAAAGAAGTTATCCACCTGCCTCGCCTCTCTCGCTCCATCGTGAGATCTCGGCTCCGGCATTTTCTTTCGCCTTGGCTGCACCGTGATACACCCCTGCCTCATACCTCTTCTAAGCTCCTTCTTACAAGCAGCTAGTTCTTCTTGGAGCTTCGTGACTTGTCCCTTGAGACCCTTGTGCCGTTGCACCTCCCACTTGGAGAAATGGGCAACCCTCTCCTCGATCAAGTCATTTAGCTCCTCTGCGAACACATTGACTTTCCGTTCCAGCACAGTTAATCCACTGTCTACCTCCAAGTCATCTAATCTATTGAAGATTAGCTCCACCTGACTTGCGACAGTTTGCTGCACCTTCTCCTCCTCGTCGATGTTGAGGGCTTCAAAGTACCGCTCCAAGTGCCAAAAGAAGTTATCCATTTGCCTCGCCTCTCTCTTTCCATCGTACGATCTCGGCTTCGGCATTTTCTTTTGCCTTGGCTGCACCGCGATACACCCCTGCCTCGTAGCTCTTGTAAGCTCCTTCTTACAAGGAGCTAGTTCTTCTTGGAGCTCCGTGACTTGTCCCTTGAGGTCCTTGCGCCGTTGCACCTCCCACTTGGTGAAATGGGCAACCTTTCCTCGATCAAGTCATCTAGCTCTTCCGCGAACATATCGACTTTCCTCTCTAGCATAGTTAATCGACTGTCTTCCTCCAAGTCATCTAATCTATTGAAGATTAGCTCCACCTGACTTGCGACAGTCGGCTGCAAGCGCTCTCCAAATGCCTCGAGCTCGCTCCTCATGCGTGCTTCGGCATCCTTTATCGCGCCATTCTAAGGGACCTCGAGGAGTAACCTCGAGGTCCCAAGTTCGATTCCTCTCCCCCCCTTGGGTTATATATATGAATTGCAGTTCTAACAAAATTTCCGGGAAATTTTAAAAAAATAAATAAATACAATTATCCTAACAACAAACCTTTTGCTTCTTCCCCTTTTTCCGAACCCAAGACTCTTCCTTTCTCTCTTTGTGCTTGTCTCTTTTGCGACAACCCTAGCCTTCCTCACAAGACTTCCTTCTTATACCATGTGTTAATTAATCTTGTAGGTTTTTGCTTTTTATTTGATTAATTTATTTGGGCTGCCCCTAATAAAAGTGAATTATGACAAACTCAAGCTGAGAACCCAATTAAAGACTTCCTAAACTTTCCTGTAAAAAGAACACACACAAGACTAATCTCTTAATTGCCGCTAGAAACATGTTATCTAGTTTACGGTATTCCATAATGTGTAGCGAGTATCATGAAATTATCACTTGAGTGACCAAAACAACTTCTTTAGTTATTCTGAATTAGAAAATATCCTAAGAAACTAAGAGCATCGTGACTCGCTTCTTATAAACATGTCATATGCAACTTATGTACGAAGAGGTTTTGTCGCCACTTATAATAATCTTCTTAATTAACAACTTTGGATCCTTGTTGACGGTTGTCATTATCTTTCTATTAAATTTGGATTTGGTAGTCTATTCAAGAAATGGACCGCGGGACTCCCCATGTCATGACATGGCAACAGTGGCAATTCATCTCTCTTCCTCTAAGATCTGATTTTTTTTCAGGTCGACACCGACACCGTAGTTGTTGCGAAACGGGCCTTAGGAACAAAACTTAATTTTATGGACGTGTCGTGGGGCAAAGAGGTGCAGAGATGAAAAAATTTATACTACGGAGGAATCCCAAGCAAAGAAAAGAAAAAGAACAAATCTCAGTGGGGGTCTGTCCTTGCAATGAGACTTCTTCCTATCAGTATCAGTATACAGAAATATGGCAGTGTCGGAGTCACATGTGATTTCTGCACTTTATTAGCTCAATCACGGACTCATTTTGCCGCTACATGTCAAAAGAAACCCGATTTCCACCGCGTCTCCTCGATTCCCTTGCCCCACAATGGTTGAATAACAAGGCCTGAAAAGCTATCCCAGTCCCACTTGGTTTGCATAAAAACAACCAAAGTTAACCAAGTACCCTTTGGTAATTTGTGCTTTTCATCAAGTCAATGAAACATGATAAGATACTCAAATCAATAAAAGCAGAATCATTGAATTGTCCATGGTGGTGACACTCTCTCCCACCCCATTTCTTCACTTCCCCCGTACCTTATATATACATATCATTCACTTGGTACGTACCCAGTGTAACAAAACCTCTTTGAGAGAGTTGAAGAACATGGCACAGAAAAAATTTGCTAGCCTTATAGTCATACTCCTGAACTTGGGGGCATTGCTTACCGCTCTTGCTTGTCCCTACTGCCCATATCCAGCTCCTCCTAGCAAGCCACCAATATTACCTCCGAAGCACCCTCCCAAGGTTGCTCCTCCTAAACCACCGCCCATAGTAAAGCCACCGTCCGTCCCCAAATATCCCCCACATGTCAAGCCACCCCACCCTCCAACCCCACCGACGACAAAACCTCCAACTGTAAAGCCACCCTATGGACCAAGACCGCCAATCGTGAAGCCACCCCACGTGCCAAGACCTCCCGTTGTGAAGCCACCCTATCTGCCCAAACCTCCCTATGTGCCAAAACCACCCATTGTGAAGCCACCTTATCTGCCCAAACCTCCATATGTGCCAAAACCTCCCATTGTGAAGCCACCGTATCTGCCCAAACCTCCATATGTGCCTAAACCTCCCATTGTGAAGCCACCCATTGTGAAGCCACCATATGTGCCTAAACCTCCCATTGTGAAGCCACCCATTGTGAAGCCACCATATGTGCCTAAACCTCCCATTGTGAAGCCACCCATTGTGAAGCCACCCTATGTACCAAAACCTCCCTATGTTCCGAAGCCCCCCATTAAAGGACCACCCTATGTTCCAAAACCACCTGTCTGCCCGCCACCACTTCCGCCAGTTGTCAAGCCACCCTATGTGCCGAAGCCACCTATCATAGTTCCACCAACAGTGCCGAAGCCACCGTATGTGCCAAAGCCACCCATCGTACTTCCACCGATTGTGCCCAAGCCACCCTATGTGCCCAAGCCACCTGTCGTACTTCCACCAGCAGTCCCAAAGCCACCGTATGTGCCCAAGCCACCTGTCGTACTTCCACCACCAGTACCAAAGCCGCCTGTTGTACTTCCACCAATAGTGACAAAACCTCCACCGTATATACCAAATCCTCCCGTAGTAGTACCACCCCCTCTTCCACCAATTATTAAACCACCTGTGGTACTTCCACCACCGCCAGTGCCTTGTCCACCGCCTCCACCAAAGGCGGTGCCGTACCCTACACCTGCACCGGAAACGTGTCCCATTGACACGCTAAAGCTGGGTGCGTGTGTAGACTTGCTGGGTGGGCTTGTGCACATCGGAATTGGCAGCAGCGCTAAGGACGCCTGTTGTCCGGTTCTGCAAGGACTAGTAGATTTGGACGCGGCTGTGTGTCTCTGCACCACCATCAAAGCTAAACTTCTGAATATCAGCATCGTTATTCCCATCGCTCTAAGTGTCCTGGTCGACTGTGGCAAGACTCCGCCAGCTGGTTTTCAATGCCCCGCTTAGTTACGCACTTTGAGGATGCGCGCACCATGCATGGGAAGTCTGTTCACTGGTGCATATATCGCATAAAACGTAGGAGAATGGGTCTCCATATTCTAAAACCTTTTTTTGTTGATGCAGGGGGTATCTTATATTAAGTTTCCGGAGGGAATAAAATCTCAAAGCTCGAGCGGAAACATTATAGGTGTCTGTCTCTTTCTTGTGTCCCCTCACCTGATCTATGTTGTTGTTGTTGAAAAGCTTTTTCCTTGCTGCATGTATGACTTCATTATTTCGTTATTTGGTCTCTGCTCTGCTCTCTCTTCAAAAGAGAGTATAAGATTTGAATTCCAACTCTCATGATTCTAAGTATTTCAGTGTCGAATATGTTTCTTGATTCTTGTAGAAAAATATTCTACTTCCTGACCTCCCTCGTCTCGTCTAAGTGAGACACTTCTCTATTTTGGTTCGCGTATACACCCTCGTTCACCGAGATAGTGGGAAAAAAAAACACATTTTTGGATGATGAAAATTTTTTAACTGCGATTGAAGGGATCTTTCTCCTTTCCTCCATAGAGCGATAATTAATGATCGATAAATATTTCTAGCAGCTTTTATTTAATAATACTAAAAGAATGCTTTTAAGAATTGTCGTTGAGAGTGTTATCAGAAAAACTTAGAACATTTAGCGACTATTAATTGTCACTATATACGGGATTGAAAGAAGATTCTTATAATCCGGATAGTAATTATACACACAAATTTCGAGTCTAAGGATTAGACAAGAAAATTAGCGACAAATAAAGTTTGTATCGATTTGAAAAGCAAGTACGATTCTCCGAATAAATCTTTATACAAAGAAAAGGACATCTGATTCTTCTCTTGACTAACGCTTAACCGAAGGCTTAATAGCTTGTTTCTGGATCAAACGGCTAATTTGATTGAGTTTGTTCGAGCACTCAATAAATTCTGCAACGAACGACTTGAATGTCTAACGCGACAAATAACTTGAATGTCTGACGCGACGGACGGCTTGGATGTCTGACGCAACAAACGGCTTGGATGTCGGACGGCTTGGACTTTTTGAATGTCTGACGCGACAGACGGCTTCACCCCCTTAGGGGTCATCCTATATATATAGGGGTGGATGGAAGTGTTCTTGTTGAGCTATACCTCTTTGATGATTATCTCTTAATTTCGTAAAAAGATAAATATCATATTTCACGTGACAAATTTTATTCGACTACGTAGTGATACATGTGTTAACTTCCTATCTGTCATTGAACATTTTTAACTTAATGACAAATAAATGGCACGTGTCAATTTATAATTGGCATAAAATTTACCCTTCTACGGCAGCCAAGAATTATTCTTTTTGGAGTAGCTTCCTCTGCCATTCTTTTTAGCAACAAATTTATTGTTATATATTCTTTGGTAATACTTTATCAACAATTGCATAATCATTGGCTTGCACCCCAAAATAAGTTAGGTCCGATATTGGCAGTTCGACATCTTGTCTCAGAAACTAAATAATTACACCAGTAATCTTAAGCACAGGATAGTCGAAGTAATAGCAGTACTATTTTACACAATAAAGTCTATTGTATCCAGTTAATTACCTACACAGGGAAATCGTAGCTATATGTGTCTACATTTTGGTAATTATTTCATTAAAAATGTCATGATTGTTCACAAATTGGTGAACTTGCATTTGGAATATATACCGGCCCTAACGATGGATATTGACTGTCTATGTACTTGTGCATAGATTGTCAAAATTATAGGGAAACCTATTAAGAGATATTAATTGTTGCATGCATGTGACTTTAGAATATGGTTGCATGTGTAGCATTTTTATAGTATTTTGTAAATTTAAGTGGCTTGAGCATACCAAAAAAAGGGTTTAGATTAATTTTGAGTGTCATTTAAACATGTGGACGCAATTAAAACACGTCAATAACTTATAATTACTCCTATAATGTTGTGTTTTTTTACGTAATAGTTAGTTACGGAGGAGGTAGTGCAATTCACTTTGATTCACTTGCTTTTTAGAAAAAAAGAAAATTGATCGACCTCTTTTTTAGGACAATGAAATAATTATTCTACGTACTAAAATGCAACAACAGCTAATTGAGAGTATGGATATTGCTGGCCTTGCATTATTATGTGTTCTTTTTCAATCATATGTGGTGCATTTTTTTCTTGGTCAGAGAATATTACATCATTATTTAGGAGCCAACTGAGAAGGATTAATAAGTATGTGCCAGATGAAATTGTATTAGATCATTTTAAGCGAATTCTAATAGGAAAAATAAAGAATGTTGTTAGGAAGTAACTTCACTCCTTAATATTGCAGAAATATATTATTCCCGTTGTCTCAATATAACATAAGCATGTTGTAGGAGAATAAAAGTTCCTAGTACTTAGAATAGACACAAAAAAAAAAAAAAAAAAAAACCAAGCCTAGAAGATGAAGCATCTACCTTAAAAAAAAAAAGTCGAGAAAAAACACTTTTTTTAAGACTCTTTGAGCCAAATACAAATTGCACCTCTACATTATGTTACATTCATAAGTCATAATTAATGTTATAATGTTCCATTTATTCAGTATAAGAAACGTATAAAGTTAAGAGAGTTGACGCTTACCTACCTTTTTTTTTTTTTTTTTCCATTTGAACTCTACTTAAAGTTTTATAATTGACGCTACATTGTGACACTTTTGATACATTTAGCCTTAAAAATGGAGCTCTAATGCCTAAAAGGGAACTTAGCCTGCACTTCCTAGTTTAACAAGCATATTCTTCCACAAGAGACTCAGACTTTATAGCATGACATATAGTTCAGACATCTTTCAATTAAATTTACAAAAAATTTGTTACTAATAGTTAAACGAATGGTTTACCATCTTTGAGGGATAGTCGGCGAACCGTTTTCTAATATTGTCTTTATTTTAATTAGTACACACATAAGAAGATTATCTGCTCACCGACTGTTTTTCATTATATATCTGGAATCTAATTTTCCTCTTCATTTTCACATTAGAGGTTACTTTCAGAATAATAATTAATGGTCAATAATTGTCTATAATTATCACAAGGCTCAGTAATAACTTTTACTACTAGCTTTGATCTGGTGCTTTGTGCAGTTAAGAACAGTAAAATACCGTCATAATACTCAGTTATTCGAAAGCCATGTTAATAGCACCAGGACTTAAGAGAAGAGAAGAGAATTGTCTGACTGGGCTATGCCACCCCGGGCATCGACATGAGACTAATTTTAATGGTAAGGTTTTGCAATAACAATGGTCACTGTATAAATGGTGAGTGTGAAATGATCAACTAAAATAGCATTACAGTTTTTGTGAAATGACAAGAATACCATTATCGATTTAATGTGAACTACGTGTTTGTTTATAATCATTCCCTTTAAATTGTTTTCTAAATAATCACAAGATAATGGTTATCCCCATAAATTGGCATTGGCATTGGAGTAGATAATTAACTGACACCAAAATTGAAATCAGGCACTGAACATATTTAGTCTCCACACAGCCCGGGACACCGGGGGCCTCATGCTAATCCTAAGCAACAAACAGAAATAAGAAAGAAAGGACTGGATGATGACAATCACTTGCAGCGGTCTTAACTTGTTGTGAATGCTACTGCATTGCCCACCTTACTCCTCAAGCAAAACTAGAGCAAAGCCTAATCCATCATGCCTACGGAACGACCATAACTGCACGGGCATCCCCTGTCGAAGACCATTCGTCTTCCTAACTCCGTTCCACTGCGTCGTAAGCACGTAGCTCGTGCATGCAGCCCCTGAAGCCTTCCACATAGTCCACAGCCTCAGTCTTATAATCCCAACCTCGAGCGACGGTTCGATCAACACCACGTCCATCCCCTCACCATTGTTGTCCAGTAACACCTTCTCTTCCTCCGTCAGAAATTCCTCCCTTATGCGGCTACTGGGGAACAAAAACCGGTTGTCGCCGCTACTAACGTCGACCGCAACTAGTTGCTTTTCGATGACCAACTTCACCTCGGATCCTCCCATATTGGAAATCAAATTTTTGAACTCGATAGGCAGCTCGTCGGGTGCTTGATTCGGGCCTTCCATGTTAGTCTGCGACAACAGCTTGAGATAGACCAAGAAAAAGGCTTGCTGTTTGTAATGTGAGAATTCTTGGAGCTGTACATGGACGTTTATATAGAGGCATTATGTCGGCTCAAGTTATTGGAGATCTAGAGGGAAAAGGATTCCTGCCTTAAACAGGACTTGGTAGAATCAACTCGCGATCGACCTTTCCAAATTAGAAATGGGGATGAAATTATATTTGGGACATATATTTGTCTAGGTAATTTGGGTTACTTTTAACTTTTTTTTCTCTACAACAGCAGTAGTAGGAATAGCGTACAACCTTTGTAGAGCGACCATTTGTTGTCGCTAAACATACTTTGTAAGATTTTACAGACATCTTCAGCATTACTAATTAAAAATCACTAAACATTTGTAACGACCATATTTATTACTACACGAGAAATTATAGACTCTTCTTGCAACATGCTTTGAAGCCAAAAGAATTTCAGTTTTTTCTTTTCCATAATCATATTTATCACGTTTTGTATTGTATTTATCCCCCTCCGCTTGGATTTTAAGAAAAAGATATGGTTAACAATGGATTAGGGCAATACAGTCACATGCATAGCACTTTAAAAATGAAACCAAAAAGGCTAACCTCAACTTTGATCGATAAAACTGATGGAACACCGTTGGATTGAATTACTATAAGTTGTGTGGGGTACACAAACAAACGAAGGGGAGTAGATTAAGTTTGTACGAAAAGTTAGTGTATGCCCATGTAAGAAATCTGGGTCCGAGTCCAATTCGGATCCGTCCCATGTGTGGCCACAGGGGCTCCAAGAGCAAGTCAGTTATGTGACTTGCCGAGAGGTTGCGAGGAACCATCTTTGGTACCTCTTCATTCTCTGTAAATATCCATCTGTCTCTAGGGCAATATATCATCCATCAGCAAAATTCTCACCGTAGAATCGGTGAGTGGTCGGTGAGTGTGCAAGAGTATCTTGGTTCTTGATATGTGAATATCACAAAGTAACTCTAATAGTCATTTCTTCCGGTGAATTTCGGCAGATTTTCTGACGGTTTGATAGCGCGATGACGACCGTAAAACGAGTCGTGTTTAACTGAGCAATTAAAGGTACACTTCCGCAAATGCTCCACTCAACAACTGTATCAGAGCCTAAAAGGCTTGTTTTCATTCTATAAATGTTACTGGTATGTTTATGTGGTATATCAATAACTATACGCATGGAAAAATCATGTTTTTCATATTACCGAATTTGATTGACATATAGTTGTTGTATGGTTGGTTTCGAGTTCAATGGAACTGATTTCATGCTATTTGGATAAGAAATTGTTATGAATTTTTTTGTGTGCAAAGAAAATCAGGTTTCTGTTCAAAGGAAGAAGATGATGTTGAAATTTTTCTTTGAGTTTCCTGGTTCTTTTATTATTATTAAAAAAAAATTTCCCTTCTGGTGTAGCCATTTGTCAACGGGCTTAACCATTTGCATAATGGCCTGCGAGTGTGGTCTTTCCACCCACATTGGATTCGGACCAGGCCCACATTGGTAGACAATGGTGTACAAGTGGGGCTTAAGCCGTCTTTAAGCCACTTAAAGACGGTTGGTGGGCTGTTACTCTTTTTTGCTTGGACCAATGAAATCATTTGTGCACTTAAAAAAAAAATTATGGCCAGTTATTGGGCTGGGCTATTTTTTTTTTTGGACATAGAATTCATAATATGTATTCTACAATTTTATCATATGCTCTTTTCTTTTAGTATAAACAAACAAAAGGCATATGATTAAATGGAAATTAAATGAGTTATAATATGTTTTTCTCATTTTTCTTATTTTGCACGCAATAAACTTAGAAGTAATATTTAATACATGGACATAGGTGACGATTACGAGCCTAGCAAAATTTTCGATCTTATGTTCTTGGGTTCTTTATTGCATTTGGGTGATATGAGTGTGGCAAAATATGGATAATGTGTGCATGCTAATATCTATATGTGCAATTTAAATGTAGTGAAATGGCCTCTGCAAACATGGTTGCGGACCTCACCAAAATTGAGAAACTGGATGGTAATAACTATGATATTTGGCATCGTAAGATCCAGTATCTCCTAAATAAGCGAAACGTCTTGGAAACAATAACCAACAGCATGACCATGCTTGAAAAGGGTGATATCGCCCAACATAAGCGTGGCATGGTAACCTATCAAAATTAGGAGAAGAAGGATCGAAGTGCACGTTTCAATATGTTGAACTACATGCATAATGATCTTATTGGCCAATTCAAGGGTTACAAGACCGCTCAAGAGATGTGGAATGCTTTGAAGTTGGCTTTTACAGGCACTTCAACAACAAGGTTGCGAGCCTTGACTTTTAAGTTTGAGACTTATAAGATGGCTCCTAATGCAAAATCGGCCAACCATCTTAAAAAGACGTCGACTATGATTTGAAACCTTAAAGTAGCACGCAACAATCTCTCAGATGAACAGCAGATTCTCCTGGTGGTCCGCTCTCTGCCCAATTCTTGGGATCAGATGAAATTCATGATGGCGCAGAATAAAAGCATTAAAAACTTTTGCTCAACTGTCGCATCATCTAGAGTTAGAGGCAGAAAGACAAGAGGCTAAGGGAAATGCCTCTATGTTTGTTATCGAGTCTAGAGAGCACAAGGACTCTACGCCCCAAGCGCAAAAGGCAGGATAAGGCAAACTAAGACCGAGATGGAGAATCATGTAAGAGGAAAAGGGGCGAAAAGCACCGTAAGGTCAAGCGCGGAGGCAAAAAGGATAAGTCTAAGCTATAATAAGATCCACTGTGAGCCAACAAACTCCTCACCTAGTTTTATCATTCAAAAGCTTCAATGTTATGTCATTTTTATCGACGATATTTCTCGATATTGTTGATTGTATCCTTACGAAGGAAATCAATTTTTTGTTGTACCTTCATTTCCCTTCAAGATGGTTTAAAATGAAGTTATTAGAAAGATAAAGGTATTTCAGCTTGAAGGTGGTGAGTTCAATAAAACCGAACTTCTAGATCACCTAGCAAACTATGGGATTCAACATCAATCATCTTGTCCGGGAACTCCTTAACAGGATAGTGTTGCTGAATGTAAGCACCAACATGTTGCTGAGATTGGTTTAGCAATGCTTTATCAAGCATCTATATCGTTGCACTATTGGGCTGAAGCTTTCATTATTGCAAATTTCTTAATCAAATGGTTACCTTTAGTTTCTCTTGGCATGCAATGCCTGTACAAATTTCTTTAAAAAAAGGATCCAGTGTATAATGTTCCTCGCACATTTGGGACATGTTGTTACCCATATTTCCATAATTATGCTTTAAGTTTGACCAACTGCCTCTTCCTTGAGTACTTTTGGGTTACAGTGCGAAACACAAAGAATATCGTTGTTTGCATAAATCCTCTAGTCGTGTATACATTTTGCAACATGTGATTTTTGACGATGAGACATTTCCATTTACATCACATTCAACATCATCATCTCGTGTGCAGGTTCATGGGAAGTCTTATTCTTCTTATCGTTGGCTCCAAAATTCCACATCATACTCTGTTACTTCTTATGTTTTACAGGATCGAGCTCGTTTATTTTCCGACTCATCCACTGATCCTTTTCCCTCTCCTCTTGCTTGCCCGGGAGAGTTACTTTTCTGCATTGCTATAGCTTTTTCTACAGCTTCTCTTGACACTTCTACTCCCAGTTTCTCAAAATTAACAGATTTCTCTTTAAAGGTACCCTCTCTTCCAATTGTGATTACTTCTATGGCCGCTAAACAAGGCATGACCATTCTTCGCATCATGGAATTTCTAAGCCTAATCCTCCTAAGTATATCCACCTTACTACTTTTATCTATTCCTCCTGAACCCATGAGTGGTGTCTCTTCTATAAGCATCCAAGTTGGAAAGCTGCCACGGAGGAAGAAATGAAGGCTCTTGCTTTGAATAATGCTTGGGATTTACTTCCTTGATCGTCAAAAATCTAGGTCATCGGTTTTGGTTGGACTTTTAAGACAAAAATTTACTCTGATGGTCATATTCATCTTCTCAAAGCACGACTTGTCGCTAAAGGGTAAAATCAAGAAGAGGGGGTGTATTTTACTAAGACATTCAGTCCGATGATTCACTCACGAAGTACTTGTACTATTCCTACTATTGCTTTTTCACAACCGGCCCATTCAATAATTAGATGTCAAAAATGCATTCTTACATGGCAAATTTGACATCCCCATTTTCATGAAGCAACCACCTGGACTTATCGATCCTTCATTTCCTAATCATGTTTGTTGCCTTCAAAGATGGACTGAAACAGGCTCTTCGCACCTAGTTTGATCAATTTACTACATTTTTACTGCACTACAACTTTTACTATAGTATTGCTTATCTGTCCATGTTTGTATAACGTCATGATGGCCATTATTGCTCTATATTGCTGATATTATTCTCACAAGCAATTCAAACTTTCTTCTCACAACTCACATTCATGATCTTAGTCGAGAATTTTCCATGAAAGATCATGGACCTCTCCATTATTTTTTAAGGATTGAAGTTATTTGTAGTTCTGATGGCTTTCATTATACTAAAACTAAGTGTGCTAAGGATATTTTGGATCGTGCTCTAATCGGCAAGTGAAAACTAATTACAACTCTAATGGCTGCCAAGAATAGTGTTGCAAGCATTCCCAAGAATGGTGCACATATTTATTCTAATCCAACTCAATATCAGAGTTTTGTTAGGGCCCTTCAATATCTCGCATTGACAATACCAGATTTATCGTTTGCCGTTAATACAGTCTCCCAACATCTATAATGACCAACTATCTATCATTTTTATATGGTTAAGAGGATTTTCCCGTATGTTAATGGCACCTTAACTCTTGACGTGCGAATTCTTACTCATAGCAGTCTAGATCTCTATGCTTTTAGTGATTCCGATTGAGTTGGGTATAGAGATACTCGTCGTTCTTGTACCTTTTAGGTTCGAATTGTATCACTTCGAGTGCTACAAAGAAATCAACAGTCGTTCGCTCTAATGTTGAAGCTGAATATTGTGCTCTTGCCTCCACTATAGCTGAGTTAACATGATTGTCCTTTGTTCTTCGCGATATTGGCATTCAACAACCTCGCCCATCTTTGCTTTTTTGCGATACTCGTACTGCACTTTACATGACTGTCAATCCAGAATTTCATGCTCGCACTAAACATGTTGAAATTGATTATCATTAAGTTTGAGAAAAGGTCGCCCTAGGTTCTAACATCATTCGCTTTGTGACTTCCAAGCAACAATTGTTGACATCTTCACTAAACCCTTATCTTGCGATCACTTCTTTGAATTGTGCATCAAACTTGGCCTTTGGGTTTTCCCTTAGCCTAGTTTGAAGGAGAGTATTGAAAGTTCATATAATGGAGTCCAGATACGGAGTCAACATACTCCTCAGCCAGCTCGACTAATTAAGGAGACAATTCAAAAGGAAAGATCAGATAAGCAACAAAGTTCGGATAAAGAGCCAACAGAATGCTCACCATCTATACGAATTGTACATGTGCAGATAAATACAGAATGATATTATGTTGTTTGCGTAGACAATTCAAAATGAGATTATGCTGATTGTTTTGTATATAACACATATATATTCGAGA
The DNA here is from genome assembly GCA_033065855.1 of Escallonia rubra. Lineage (NCBI taxonomy): Eukaryota > Viridiplantae > Streptophyta > Magnoliopsida > Escalloniales > Escalloniaceae > Escallonia > Escallonia rubra. Next base: position 132,164 of record JAVXUO010001910.1, read on the forward strand.
CTGGTAATACAATATGACTTACGGTTTGTGAGCACTTCTTTCACTCTCTGTACCTCATTTCTCTTTACAATATACCCACCACCTCGACACCACTGTAATTACAAGCCACCCAACCACAAGTTCAAAGCCAAAGCCACTTTCAGTAGACCCTCACCTCCTCAGGATTATCAAGACAAAACAGAACCATCCAATTTGACAGTTGAAGTAATACCCACATATGTGTAGATCGCCACCATATCTATACTACTTATAATGAGAAGAGGGTTTTAGGTGTAATACCCATTTTGGTGTTACACAGAAACTAAATCTGGTGCTGACAAGTGTCCAAAATCAGCATTTTTCCATAATTAGCCATCCTCTTCACAGGATTTAGACTGACAATATAAGGGTAAAACAATAAAATCACTATCCCACTCTCCAGACTCTCTCCCTCTACTGCACGTAACTACCAAATCTGCCAAGCTTCCTCGATATCTCCCTTCATCCATCTCAAATTGGAAATTGAAATAATTGTTCTTTTCAGTGATCCAACGGTAAGCCTGCATTATTTTTTGAAGCTATGCATTATTTTGTATTCTAGTATTCTAGAAGCTGTATTAGTTTTTCCTGCATAAGCAGTCTGCCAAAACACCCAAAATGGGTTCCGCCTTAATGGAAATGTGCCAAAGACATTGTAAATTCAAATTTCGTTTACAGCTTCAATGTGCCTAAATATCTTAAATGCTCAGGCGGTGGGTGGGTGCCTGGTGGTTATGGTTGTGTGCTTGGTCATCAATGCCGGTCGTGGGTGTGTGATTATCGGAGGTGGCGGTGGTGGCTGTTGGTGGCCGGGGGACTACGACTAGAGACGATGCATAATGGTAATGCATGGGTCTAGGACTTGAGGTGATCAGAGGTGATTGTTGGGCGGTAGTGGTAGCCGTTGGTGGTAGATTGGTGGCTGTATTTTGGGAGGTAGCTACTCGCGACTGGGTCAAAGAGAGAATTGGGGCATGTGTGTGTGTGCACGCTGATGTGTGTGTGTGTGTGTGAGGGTGTGTGTAATAGCCCGAGCTTCGGGATGCGGTTAAAACAATCACCTCGGCTCCGAAAAATAAACGGGTGGTAATTTTGGACAATGCTCGGGTATTAGTGGCGTATTCGAGCTTAAAAGAAATTTGTGGCAAAAACGTAAATTTTGAAAATTTAGGGGCATTTTCGTAATTTTGGAAAATTATGGGGGTATCAATGTAAATTAATGTTTTTGTGACGAAAAATGGTAAAATGAGTGATATTGTACATTTTAGCGACATATAATCTAATTAATAAAGATTACGCAAGTTTCTGGGGCTTAAATGCAATTATATGAAGTTTGGGGGGTTATTTTGAAAATATGAAAACTTTGGGGGCCAAATCACAATTTTTGGAAAATGGCACTTAGGTGTCAACATTTTGGGAGTCAGATTATGTATAACAGCCACCTGGCTTGGTGACTAATGTTGGATTATTCAATTGCTTGGAAAAAAAAAGAGAGAGAAAGAAGAAGAAAATCAAAAAAGGAAATTCAAGAGGGGAAGAAAATAGAAGGGCTAATTACACTTATGTCCCTGAGGTTTGGGGGTAATTACCCGCGAGGACACAAAGTTTCAAAATGTAACACTTATGTCCATTGACAAACGGAATACAAAAATACTTAACGGTTTTGACAAAAAGACTTTATTACCCCTAAGTTTTAACCTTATTTTTTTAAAATGCCATTACTTCACCTTTTAAAAAAAAGAAAAAGAAAGATTAATCCAAACTCTAACCCTAATTTGCTAAGGTTATAATTTCCCAATCCCTTCTTAATTCTCTCTCTCTTAAATTAATTCTCTCTCTCTCTCTCTCTCTCTCTCTCTCTCTCATCTATCTCTCTCTCTTCCCCCACCACCCCGCACACCACTCCACTGCTCCTACCACCTTCCCTCCACCCCTCCCGTTGTTGCGCCTTCCATTCCCCACCGCAGCCAACCAGCCACAGCGAGGCAGCAGCCAGTGGCGGCGGCGAGATCGGCGGGATTATGGGTTTGCGAAGGGATTGCCGGGATCGGCGAGATCGTGGGTTTGCGAAGGGATTGACGGGATCGACGGGATTGTGGGTTTCCGAAATAGGGTTTTAGAGAGAGAGAGAGAGCTGTCGGCTGTGTGGGTTTGCGAAGGGATTGCCGGCAGCGTGGTGCGGGGAGGAACTTGCCGGCGTGGTGGGGTGCTACGGGGAGAGGCTGCCGACATGGTGGGTGGTGCGGGGAGAGGCTGGTGGTGTGGACAGGGACTGCCGGTGGCGAGGGGCTGGGGAAGGAGGGACTGCCGACGGCGGGGGCAGGGGAAGGAGGCGACGGCTAGTGGGGACTTCAGATTCACCGGCAATGGGAGAGAGAACATAAAACCCTAATTTGCAAATTAGGGTTTCAAGAAAATCCTAAAACTAAAACTGATAAATAAATCATATATAATAATAAACATATATTTTTCAATATATACAGTACAAGGGGTAGTATCGTCATTTTAAAAATACATATTGATGACATCATACAAAAAGTACAATTTTTTGACCGAACCCTAACGGATGGACACGGCTGATACATTTTAAAAGTGTTTGGTCACGGAATGTTACATTTTGAAACTCGTTGTCCTTAACTGTAATTATACCCTAACCTCAGGGATATAAGTGTAATTTGCCCAAAATAGAATTAAGGAGAAGATAAGGAAGGACAGAAACATAGCAAGGAAGAAGAACCCAAAACAAAAAAAAACAGAGAGATGAAGAACACGAGCTCGGCAGAAAATCGGAGAAAGAGAGGGATTGGGATGATTTTTCCGAAGGGTAAATCCTTCACCCCTTATGATGCGTTAAATTCAGTAGGTTTGTGTGGGTTTACTGTGTGCGTCAGTGTGTGTTGTGTGGATATGTTTATGGGTGATGGGTATATATATATGTGAAAACTATATGCGTTTAGGTATGGAATTTAGGTGCTAGAAGAATGATAAAGTGTTTTGGTGGGTTTCATGTGGGTGCATGCAAGTTGGAGGTGAGTATCAAGGCATTGGCAGAGGAGGTGAAGTGAGACGATGTGCGCATGTGTGTGTTCATGGCTGCGGCAGTGGGTTTGTGTGTACAACTTTAATGTTTAATTTGCGTTGATGTGAATATAAGTAAGGGGGGGTGTTTCTAGTGTGTTAATGATAATTGATGGGTGTATATGTGAGTTTGGAGGAACCATGAGCTTCGGCAATGGCAGTGTGTGCCTTGATCGGAAGAAACTTGTAAAGGTCGCTAAAAGTAAAAGATTAATTAGGCAGTTTTTCACGAATTTTCATAAATAGTTAGGACAAAAATTAGGCAAAGTCCAAAACTGTAACTGACAATATTTTTATGAGATGTACGCTCTGGAATTTTTCGAGAACTTTTGGTGTCTGTGAAGGACGCTAAATTATGGTAGCAATTAAACCAAAATTTTAAATTAATTAACCTAGTAAACCAAGTTATTTTAATCTGAAATTTTTATGGAAACTCTATTTTACTTATTTGATTAATTATCTAGAATTTCGTGCCATTCCGAGACCGATAGGTATTTTTCATGAAACTGGCCTTTTAGCGCTCGGTCAGGACACCGATTCGGGATTTTTGGGCAAAATTTTTATAAAATATGTTTTAGTCCATAAATGATATCAGGATGCTTAAAATAGCATTTTAAGATTTTTTTGGAATTTTCCTGGTGTCAGAAACCCCCCAGGAGGTATTTTGGTAATTTACCATCCCAAAGGGGTATTTTGGTAATTTTACATATAAGAGGTATTTTGAGGTGAATTCACATACAGTAAGATTTTTTTGAGTGATTTTACTTGCGGGAAGGCTGTTTTGTGATTCAAGTATGAGAAGGGGTGTTTTCGGTAATTTGCCACCCCGAGGGGGGTATTTTGGTAATTTGACCTAAGAAATGTATTTTTGTGTAAATTGACATACAATAGGGTTATTTGGGTGATTCTACTAACGGGAAGGCCGTTTGGGTGATTTAAGCCCGAGAGGGGCATTTTAGTAATTTTACACCCAGGGGTGTTTCGATAATTTTACATACTCGGTGAAGGGGTTCATTTCGGGAGTATGTGAGTCCGTATTAAGTTATAATATTGTACTTTAGACTGTATTCTAATGATTCAATTATTTCGTTTAGGTTAAAGCTAAAGACTTCTAGTTAGCTAATTTAGTTGCGGATCCAGGTAAGGGATTCTATCTGAACCCTGAGTAAGGACTTTGTTCCGAGCTCTTATGTTGATAACTCGTACTCGTAAGTACTCATTTGATCTACTTATGGCTAATGCCAAACTCTGAACTGTGTAATGATATCAGTATGTTATTGCCCAGACAACCCCAAATATTGAACCTGAATCGATTATTTGAAAATCTTGTGATGCTCGCTTGTACTGCAGGCTGAGCAAATTTGATAATTGTTCGTATCTGTTCTTACGAATTGGTATGCCTAAGTTTGATAATCATTCGTAATCGTTTTGCTGTTTATTTGTGATTTTCTTCTGAAATTTTGACTGATGACTTATTCGGTATGTTACGCTTATTAAAATCCGATCTGATTCTGGTGAATTGAGCTTATGATAATGCTCATTGATATTGTTGATTTTTCTGTGTTGATCTGGGTTTTCGTTTTGTGGGAGGGCGTAATTAGGCTGGTCTGAATCCTGCAGGAAACGCAGGCTAGTACCCAAGTGGACTAGTAATTATTCTGGTACATCATGCATGTGTACACTATGTTAGCTTGCCGGAATGGCATTGCAATCGCCCAGGATCAACATTGATTTTTTATTTTATCTGCTCTGTATATTTCCGTAACTATTACAGGAATGACTGCTCTGTATATTGCAGTGGTTATTACAGAAATGACTGAAAAGTATTCTCTAAAATAATTTGTGCTCGTGTTGAAATCTTTTTGAGAAATTTTCAGTGTATTTTGGAAAGAACTATCTCAGATGATATGTGTACGTTTTGAAATCCTTTGGAAAACCATCATCGTATCTTAGAATTTATGACTTTGAAAATGATCTTTTGTTGATTGTTTTGGGACCCGTTGTGATTGTATTTGGCGATTTTGTTATCTTATTTTTGATAAATTTTGATCCTATTTGGAAATCATTGAGTTTTGACTGTTTGAATTATTCTTGAAATCTTCGTCAGTTGGATTCTTGGAATCGTCTTGTGATTCTTCTGTTGGTCCTTGTACGACCTTACTGAGCTCTTAAAAGCTCACTCTTCGTTTGACTCCCTTCTTCGATGAGCCATCACCACGGTATAGTAAGACCCTTGCGTGGGTCGGTACTGTTATTTGATCTTAGAAAATTTGATTACGAAGAACCTAAGCTGTAATAGTTTAAGCTAAGCAATGTGATCCAGTGTTTTGAGAAATCTGAGTTGATGCTAAATTAGATGATTTGGAATATGTGTTAGTGAACAGGTCTGACAGGTTTGATGTGATCTGGTAAGTTAACGACCCGAGAGTTCGGAGTGACGGAGCTCCAGATTTCTGGGGCGTTACAGTGTACATGATGACTAATGTGTCTGTATGTGTGATGGTGGTCGTAGGTCTGCGGCCAGTGCGATTGGTGGCTGCCAGCTACCGGCACAACTCTGTGTGTGCATGTGTATGTGTGTGCGCTGATGTGTATGTGATTGCATGTGTGTCGCTTTGTGTGTGTGTGTGTATGCATGCGCACGAGCGTGCTGGGGTGGGGTGGGGTGGAGTGGGAGAAGAATGAATAGGGGATGGGGGGTGGTGGTGGCGTGGGTGAGAGCCAATGGCTAATCGGCTAATGGCTACTGAGAGTTATTTATGTTAAGCTAGAAACACAGAGTGGAGTGGGACTATGAAATGTTTTATGCAGCGAGAATTCCCCAGGGAAAAACATTAGTCGTGCCTGATCTTTCACCGAAAAACCCAGTAATAATGCTGAAAAGTCATATGCTTCAGGCCGACAGGTTGGTTAAATTTCACTTTGAACTGCAAGTATTGCTACCAACTGGTCCAACACCTAAAAGATGATTTGTTGAAGCAAGTCTAAAACAGGGCTACAAGGAAATGTAAAGACTACCTTCGTGGAAGTTCCTTTTCTCCGCAAGCTGGAACTCGGCACAAATTGGTTTCCCGACAAAGCTTACGCACATGGCGAAAGTGATATTAAGCAAATAAAAACGACATTGCAAATATGCTGATCAAATGATGTCCGGGCAAACACGATGAGCAGGTGACATTCTAAGAAATTTTTTAACAGATGACACAAAATAGGTATTTTAAATAATTAAGTACTTATGATAACATGTTTGATTTTCACAAATTAAAAATTGATGTGTGTGGGTTTGTGCGCGCGTGTGTGCAAGTATGTAAATCATAGGTGTAGAATGACTATTGTTTTATACTTAATTGTAGAGTACACACGTTTTTTATGCATATATCATATTTTGCAAGGTTATGTCTTATGCTCCAGAAAAAACAATTAGAAGTAATTAAAAGGAAATAAGGGCAGCATGTTTATACATGCAAGAATGTTTATGCTTACTTATTTGAAAGTGTTTCTGATATGTAAATTTAAATAGAAGCCTTTTATTTTCATAATGTTATTTCATCTATTCTTTTGACTAATATGAAATGTCGCATAAAAACTTATGTTAAGAGTGTAACAACAAATGAGTCCCACATGCATCCCGTGTGCGCAACAGCTCGTTCAGAATAAAACCACCACCATCATCACCATATAACTACAATTCAAACTGAAACCACCATCACCACAACAATGCAAATGAAATTCAAACCCAATGAGACATTACTAAAACCATCACACCTCAAAATATCGTGTCGTGGGCAATAAAACACAAAAGCTAAGTTCGAGAAAACCTTAATAAAAGACAAATTCAGAATTTCAAACAAAAAGATACCTTAAGATAACGAATTAACAAATTTCTCACGATGAGTATGAGCAGGCCGGTTAGGGAATGTGATGAGACAGAAAATGAGGAGTGTGGTGGACAAAAGATGAGGGGAGATGGTTAGTCTTGACGATATGTTGTTGTGCTGGAGTTGGAATGGGGTCAGGTGATGGTGGTGAAACGGTGACATGGATGGTGAATATATGATGGTGATGCGAAAGGGCATAGTGGTGGTTACTTAGTGAGGGGTGGCGAGATTTGGTGGTCTGAGTGGTGACGGAAGCTGCTTGTAGTGGTGGTGGTGGTGGTGGTTATTGTTATTGGTGACGACGGTGACAGGGAAGAGGAGAAGGCAAGCGAAGAGAGAGATGGGACAGGAAAAAAAGTGTGAAACATTAAATTAGTTGTTGGATTTATTGTATCTATTCTAATTGTTTGACCTAAATGCCCTGCAAAAAGATTCACGTGGAAATTTTTAATGTCCATCCATCATAGAAATTTTAACACGAAGTTAATTTTTGACTTGATTGCTATGAGCTCAAAATGTGAACCGGTTAAAGTGCTACTTTTGAAACTCGAGGGTTTTATTTGCCAAAACGAGTAAATTTTGGGTTGAATGTCATTTAATCTAAATTTTATAAGTTACAAAGTTTTTAAGAAAACTTTCTATTTCTAAGAAAGAGTATTTTCCTCTTTTCCCCTTTGGTTAGATGTCATAATCCACTTAGTCTCTTTTCTTATTTCAATGTCTACTTGGTCGGTCAACCAAAATTTTGTAAATTTTTTAACCTTCCGTACATTTTAAGTGTTAACACGATAAGTTATAGGCGTTGCACATGACTTGCTTTAAACACTAAGAAAGGATACACAATAAAGTAGATAGCCAAATAACAATACCCGCACCCGTAGGCTATAGAACAGCAACATCGTTAAGACAAACATTACCATCACCACAAGCGTCATCATCCTACAAAACCATCGTATCTTCCTAAGTCGCACACCATGTATTGTCACTTGAGGATCTTTAATTCTCTGTTTCTCATGGATCGCACCTCAAACCACCATTAATTGTTGCCTCCTCATGACTTTCATAAAGGCGCCACAATCTTAAAAAAGTCAGCATTGTTAACCTTCACATCCCAGTTAATTATGCCACAACACCACTGCATATCGTATCTTTGAGTGCTATGCTTATGACCATGGTCATCCATTTCTCCAATTGTTACCCATCACCGTCGCACCGAGATCAATTTTTCTCGCCTCCCATTCTCTAAATCGCAGCACCTTGAACTTCTTTAAAAACACAATTGAATATGAACGGTTTTGAAAAAAGAAAACAAAGCTTGAACATAAAGGGGTTCTCGAAGGTGGTTTGTTTGGCTGCATCAATAGCAATGGTTTTATTATTACCGGTTTCTTTAGTATTTTAAAATTAGGGCTAATTACACCTATGTCCCTGAGGTTAGGGGGTAATTACAGTCAAGGACAATAGTTTCGACAAATTACACTTGTGTCCATTGACCAAACGGAACCCTAAAAATTCTAATGATTTTAATGAAAAGACTGTATTGCCCCTAAGTTGGAACCTTATTTCTTTTCCAAGGCCATTACTTCAATTTTTTTTAAAGAAAGACTTTACTAATTAACCCTAAATTGGAATCGTGGAATCAACCTCACCCCACGCCGCCGGCAGAATTGCCGCTGACTTGGTATCCATAGAACTAGATGGAAGCCGAACCTCAATGTTCATCTAGGACTCCGCAATCGACGAGTACACCATAGCGCAACCTGCCGAACATGGTCATCGAGCACCTCCGGCATTGCAGCATCCTCTTCGATGCCTGCCGCTCCCCTCCTCTCCTCCGGCAGCGGCGGCCACTCCCCACACTCGTCGCACCAGACCCACTGGAGGCAGAACATGATACGTCGAACCTGTTGTCTCGGTACTCCCAGGACGAGTTTAACCCGCACTCCAAGGCCATCATCGGCGTGGAGTTCCAGACCCAGAGCATGAAGATCGGTGGCAAGGACGTCAAGGCCCAGATTTGGGACACCGCCGGCTAGGAGCGCTCACTACAACAAAAATGAGTTGTAAGGACGCCTCCTAGCGTCCTTACAAGTATGATATAAGGACGCTTTTGACGTTAAGACATTTTGGACAGCGTCCTAATGCCGCCTCATTAGAGGCCGTCACAATAAGTTATTACAACGCCCACAAGCGCCTCAATAAGGCCTCAATAAGGGTGAGGCCTAACAAGGCGCAAATAAGCGTCCTATAAACCGAACCACATCAAACCCTATTGGGACATTTTTTAGCGTTGTTTTAGATCTTTTAGGACGTTTCTTAGCGTCCCAAGATAAATCCTTTTTTGAAAAAAAAATTATATAATTATTTTCTGATACCACTTTCAATATTCAACAAATGAACTAACAGTAAATCATTTCAAAATACATAAACTTATAACCATAATATCCACAAAATTATGTTATTTCGCTTGTAAAAAGCACAACTCATAAAACATCTTGTTCGTACGACTCCTAATATGTAAGATTGACAAGTTATAAGCGATAGAATACAAGGTTTCTTGTCTATCATATAGACAAGTGAGCAAATTCAAATATCTATTTGGACAAGACAACATTGTTCCAAACATATACTGAACAGCGCTATGATATCTATGAATGAAGATTACTCCAAATCCCGCAAAGCATCGTCGCGGACTGCAAAATCTCTGCTCAACTTTCAATCGGCATTTACACAACTGTCGAACAATTGAGTTCCACCAACTCAAACTACAAGTAAAATGCAAAATTAGACAAATTGACAAATAGCCATATCATAGTGGATACGATTCCAACTCATAAAGTAGAAATTGATATTAGGACCCATATGACATGCATTACCTTACCATTTGCCATTGGAAGGCTATTGGCAGCTTAATTACAGCACTGCCAGTTTTATATATTCCAGCTAAACATTAATGAATGGACTAAAGACAATAGCATACATGTACAATAGCAGGAGACATCACGCGAAACCTTAACCAAATGTGCTAACTGATTGATTTACGTTCATATTCTCTAAAAGATGCACAAAAATGCCTTTAAGTGGATCACATTAGTGTGTGTTGATCTGGGTTTCCGTTTTGTGGGAGGGCGTAATTAGGCTGGTCTGAATCCTGCAGGAAACGCAGGCTAGTACCCAAGTGGACTAGTAATTATTCTGGTACATCATGCATGTGTACACTATGTTAGCTTGCCGGAATGGCATTGCAATCGCCCAGGATCAACATTGATTTTTTATTTTATCTGCTCTGTATATTTCCGTAACTATTACAGGAATGACTGCTCTGTATATTGCAGTGGTTATTACAGAAATGACTGAAAAGTATTCTCTAAAATAATTTGTGCTCGTGTTGAAATCTTTTTGAGAAATTTTCAGTGTATTTTGGAAAGAACTATCTCAGATGATATGTGTACGTTTTGAAATCCTTTGGAAAACCATCATCGTATCTTAGAATTTATGACTTTGAAAATGATCTTTTGTTGATTGTTTTGGGACCCGTTGTGATTGTATTTGGCGATTTTGTTATCTTATTTTTGATAAATTTTGATCCTATTTGGAAATCATTGAGTTTTGACTGTTTGAATTATTCTTGAAATCTTCGTCAGTTGGATTCTTGGAATCGTCTTGTGATTCTTCTGTTGGTCCTTGTACGACCTTACTGAGCTCTTAAAAGCTCACTCTTCGTTTGACTCCCTTCTTCGATGAGCCATCACCACGGTATAGTAAGACCCTTGCGTGGGTCGGTACTGTTATTTGATCTTAGAAAATTTGATTACGAAGAACCTAAGCTGTAATAGTTTAAGCTAAGCAATGTGATCCAGTGTTTTGAGAAATCTGAGTTGATGCTAAATTAGATGATTTGGAATATGTGTTAGTGAACAGGTCTGACAGGTTTGATGTGATCTGGTAAGTTAACGACCCGAGAGTTCGGAGTGACGGAGCTCCAGATTTCTGGGGCGTTACAGTGTACATGATGACTAATGTGTCTGTATGTGTGATGGTGGTCGTAGGTCTGCGGCCAGTGCGATTGGTGGCTGCCAGCTACCGGCACAACTCTGTGTGTGCATGTGTATGTGTGTGCGCTGATGTGTATGTGATTGCATGTGTGTCGCTTTGTGTGTGTGTGTGTATGCACGCACACGCGCGTGCTGGGGTGGGGTGGGGTGGGGTGGGGAGGGAGAAGAATGAATAGGGGATGGGGGGTGGTGGTGGCGTGGGTGAGAGCCAATGGCTAATCGGCTAATGGCTACTGAGAGTTATTTATGTTAAGCTAGAAACACAGAGTGGAGTGGGACTATGAAATGTTTTATGCAGCGAGAATTCCCCAGGGAAAAACATTAGTCGTGCCTGATCTTTCACCGAAAAACCCAGTAATAATGCTGAAAAGTCATATGCTTCAGGCCGACAGGTTGGTTAAATTTCACTTTGAACTGCAAGTATTGCTACCAACTGGTCCAACACCTAAAAGATGATTTGTTGAAGCAAGTCTAAAACAGGGCTACAAGGAAATGTAAAGACTACCTTCGTGGAAGTTCCTTTTCTCCGCAAGCTGGAACTCGGCACAAATTGGTTTCCCGACAAAGCTTACGCACATGGCGAAAGTGATATTAAGCAAATAAAAACGACATTGCAAATATGCTGATCAAATGATGTCCGGGCAAACACGATGAGCAGGTGACATTCTAAGAAATTTTTTAACAGATGACACAAAATAGGTATTTTAAATAATTAAGTACTTATGATAACATGTTTGATTTTCACAAATTAAAAATTGATGTGTGTGGGTTTGTGCGCGCGTGTGTGCAAGTATGTAAATCATAGGTGTAGAATGACTATTGTTTTATACTTAATTGTAGAGTACACACGTTTTTTATGCATATATCATATTTTGCAAGGTTATGTCTTATGCTCCAGAAAAAACAATTAGAAGTAATTAAAAGGAAATAAGGGCAGCATGTTTATACATGCAAGAATGTTTATGCTTACTTATTTGAAAGTGTTTCTGATATGTAAATTTAAATAGAAGCCTTTTATTTTCATAATGTTATTTCATCTATTCTTTTGACTAATATGAAATGTCGCATAAAAACTTATGTTAAGAGTGTAACAACAAATGAGTCCCACATGCATCCCGTGTGCGCAACAGCTCGTTCAGAATAAAACCACCACCATCATCACCATATAACTACAATTCAAACTGAAACCACCATCACCACAACAATGCAAATGAAATTCAAACCCAATGAGACATTACTAAAACCATCACACCTCAAAATATCGTGTCGTGGGCAATAAAACACAAAAGCTAAGTTCGAGAAAACCTTAATAAAAGACAAATTCAGAATTTCAAACAAAAAGATACCTTAAGATAACGAATTAACAAATTTCTCACGATGAGTATGAGCAGGCCGGTTAGGGAATGTGATGAGACAGAAAATGAGGAGTGTGGTGGACAAAAGATGAGGGGAGATGGTTAGTCTTGACGATATGTTGTTGTGCTGGAGTTGGAATGGGGTCAGGTGATGGTGGTGAAACGGTGACATGGATGGTGAATATATGATGGTGATGCGAAAGGGCATAGTGGTGGTTACTTAGTGAGGGGTGGCGAGATTTGGTGGTCTGAGTGGTGACGGAAGCTGCTTGTAGTGGTGGTGGTGGTGGTGGTTATTGTTATTGGTGACGACGGTGACAGGGAAGAGGAGAAGGCAAGCGAAGAGAGAGATGGGACAGGAAAAAAAGTGTGAAACATTAAATTAGTTGTTGGATTTATTGTATCTATTCTAATTGTTTGACCTAAATGCCCTGCAAAAAGATTCACGTGGAAATTTTTAATGTCCATCCATCATAGAAATTTTAACACGAAGTTAATTTTTGACTTGATTGCTATGAGCTCAAAATGTGAACCGGTTAAAGTGCTACTTTTGAAACTCGAGGGTTTTATTTGCCAAAACGAGTAAATTTTGGGTTGAATGTCATTTAATCTAAATTTTATAAGTTACAAAGTTTTTAAGAAAACTTTCTATTTCTAAGAAAGAGTATTTTCCTCTTTTCCCCTTTGGTTAGATGTCATAATCCACTTAGTCTCTTTTCTTATTTCAATGTCTACTTGGTCGGTCAACCAAAATTTTGTAAATTTTTTAACCTTCCGTACATTTTAAGTGTTAACACGATAAGTTATAGGCGTTGCACATGACTTGCTTTAAACACTAAGAAAGGATACACAATAAAGTAGATAGCCAAATAACAATACCCGCACCCGTAGGCTATAGAACAGCAACATCGTTAAGACAAACATTACCATCACCACAAGCGTCATCATCCTACAAAACCATCGTATCTTCCTAAGTCGCACACCATGTATTGTCACTTGAGGATCTTTAATTCTCTGTTTCTCATGGATCGCACCTCAAACCACCATTAATTGTTGCCTCCTCATGACTTTCATAAAGGCGCCACAATCTTAAAAAAGTCAGCATTGTTAACCTTCACATCCCAGTTAATTATGCCACAACACCACTGCATATCGTATCTTTGAGTGCTATGCTTATGACCATGGTCATCCATTTCTCCAATTGTTACCCATCACCGTCGCACCGAGATCAATTTTTCTCGCCTCCCATTCTCTAAATCGCAGCACCTTGAACTTCTTTAAAAACACAATTGAATATGAACGGTTTTGAAAAAAGAAAACAAAGCTTGAACATAAAGGGGTTCTCGAAGGTGGTTTGTTTGGCTGCATCAATAGCAATGGTTTTATTATTACCGGTTTCTTTAGTATTTTAAAATTAGGGCTAATTACACCTATGTCCCTGAGGTTAGGGGGTAATTACAGTCAAGGACAATAGTTTCGACAAATTACACTTGTGTCCATTGACCAAACGGAACCCTAAAAATTCTAATGATTTTAATGAAAAGACTGTATTGCCCCTAAGTTGGAACCTTATTTCTTTTCCAAGGCCATTACTTCAATTTTTTTTAAAGAAAGACTTTACTAATTAACCCTAAATTGGAATCGTGGAATCAACCTCACCCCACGCCGCCGGCAGAATTGCCGCTGACTTGGTATCCATAGAACTAGATGGAAGCCGAACCTCAATGTTCATCTAGGACTCCGCAATCGACGAGTACACCATAGCGCAACCTGCCGAACATGGTCATCGAGCACCTCCGGCATTGCAGCATCCTCTTCGATGCCTGCCGCTCCCCTCCTCTCCTCCGGCAGCGGCGGCCACTCCCCACACTCGTCGCACCAGACCCACTGGAGGCAGAACATGATACGTCGAACCTGTTGTCTCGGTACTCCCAGGACGAGTTTAACCCGCACTCCAAGGCCATCATCGGCGTGGAGTTCCAGACCCAGAGCATGAAGATCGGTGGCAAGGACGTCAAGGCCCAGATTTGGGACACCGCCGGCTAGGAGCGCTCACTACAACAAAAATGAGTTGTAAGGACGCCTCCTAGCGTCCTTACAAGTATGATATAAGGACGCTTTTGACGTTAAGACATTTTGGACAGCGTCCTAATGCCGCTTCATTAGAGGCCGTCACAATAAGTTATTACAACGCCCACAAGCGCCTCAATAAGGCCTCAATAAGGGTGAGGCCTAACAAGGCGCAAATAAGCGTCCTATAAACCGAACCACATCAAACCCTATTGGGACATTTTTTAGCGTTGTTTTAGATCTTTTAGGACGTTTCTTAGCGTCCCAAGATAAATCCTTTTTTGAAAAAAAAGTTATATAATTATTTTCTGATACCACTTTCAATATTCAACAAATGAACTAACAGTAAATCATTTCAAAATACATAAACTTATAACCATAATATCCACAAAATTATGTTATTTCGCTTGTAAAAAGCACAACTCATAAAACATCTTGTTCGTACGACTCCTAATATGTAAGATTGACAAGTTATAAGCGATAGAATACAAGGTTTCTTGTCTATCATATAGACAAGTGAGCAAATTCAAATATCTATTTGGACAAGACAACATTGTTCCAAACATATACTGAACAGCGCTATGATATCTATGAATGAAGATTACTCCAAATCCCGCAAAGCATCGTCGCGGACTGCAAAATCTCTGCTCAACTTTCAATCGGCATTTACACAACTGTCGAACAATTGAGTTCCACCAACTCAAACTACAAGTAAAATGCAAAATTAGACAAATTGACAAATAGCCATATCATAGTGGATACGATTCCAACTCATAAAGTAGAAATTGATATTAGGACCCATATGACATGCATTACCTTACCATTTGCCATTGGAAGGCTATTGGCAGCTTAATTACAGCACTGCCAGTTTTATATATTCCAGCTAAACATTAATGAATGGACTAAAGACAATAGCATACATGTACAATAGCAGGAGACATCACGCGAAACCTTAACCAAATGTGCTAACTGATTGATTTACGTTCATATTCTCTAAAAGATGCACAAAAATGCCTTTAAGTGGATCACATTAGTTCAAGCCATATACATTTCGTCTCTAAAGTAGTTTACCTCAGGTCTCGAATTTAGAACTCCACTAGACATCCCCACATTTATGTGTCATATGCTATAGTTGCATTTACTGCAGGGCAAGCCAACATCCCAAAACAAATTGTTCAAATGCAGGCCAAAATGAAAAGGACAGATAAAATAATAAAAAGCTCTTAATACATGCTATTTTCAATATAAAGGTCAGCAAGTATATAGATCCATACCAATTCACTCATGTAATTTGAGGAGTATGTCCCACCACCATCGCCTTAGGGTACTGTTTGCAATGTCTCTTCAAGAATAGATTGAATCTGACAAGCAGAAAATTCAGTTCCAAAAAGGACCTTTGTATTAGATGAAAATTTAATCAACAAACTTAAAATTAGCAAAAACTGAAAGAAAAGAACTGAAGTAGCACGATTTTCTCATCCCCCAAATGAATCAAGCATAGTCAAAACCTTTTGTTTTAACTAACGCTTAAGCAAAAACTTTTCAAGCACAGGAGTTCTAAGCAAGAACAGGCCAAAAGCACCATGCTTGATCTCGAGGCCATAGAGTTTCTCAGAGACTAAAAAGGAACTCCACCATGCCACTTGTTCTATGTTGCATAATATGTAGGGCAACATAAATGAATTGCAAGACTCTTCTGTATCACTATAGGTACAGTTACTCAATAAGTCAACATTCTTGTTGAATCACTTATAATGAAAAAGAAATATGAACATAACTTACGTCAACATAAGCAAGATTAATTAACCGATATCACAAATGAATTGCTGCTAAACTTACGACTGAAGTAAAATCATCATCTAACAATATGATATCCGAGCTCTCTTCTGCAACTTCTGTCCCACTTATGCCCATAGCAAGACCAATATCAGCCTACAATCCATAAAAGTGAACCAGATTAGTTCGATGAAGCAAGAAAATAAGACCAAAAGGAACTGAAAATAAAGGTTTTTAACCCTATTATTTGAACATAAAAAACCCGAGATTGTCAAGCGCAAAAAATATATGCATATAGGGTCTCATCCAAAATTAGTTACAAAGTATTACATCCTAATCATACAATTTCATCCAATATCAGTTGAAAAGGGATAACATACAAACATACTTTCATATGCTGGTAGTTCATAAATTTGAAGCCACCATTAACAAACGCCCAGTACAATGCTAAACTCATATAGATCAGATTCAACGAGCCAAGCCAACAAAAACAGATAATATTTACCCATTTACTGTGTCAAATAAATGGTATACAATTGTTCATTGTTCATATCAGCAATAGATTTTACATCTCAAATCCACAACAACACTCCTTGACAACAATTGCACAACCATCTACTGAAGAATTCCCTCAACGCAATTCCTAATCTCATGAATCACAATATTCCTAATCTAAAAGGTCAAATCTGACCAAATTCTACCCTTTGTGGAAAAAGCCCCAAATTTCCACTAGAGGGGGAGGAACCCTAAAGGTGATACAAACTAAAGAATGAGGACCGTCTATAGGGTTCAATAGTAGAAGCATCTTATTTGGAATTTCATTATCTAGAATTAACAAAATTAACCTAGAATCATTGACTAATGCAACCAAATATTGAAACACTAGGAATAATTTGTTACAAAAAGAGATGGTGATTACCTAATAGTTGTAATTCGACCACAGATTGAGGAAGATGTAACTAAAAAATGGTGGTTCTTGGAGGAAGAGGTAATTGAACCCCGGATTAAGAAGAGGACGGCGGCAGCGACAGTATTCAGTTAACTTCTTGCGTAACTCTTTGAGGAAGGCGACTTCGGAGGCTGATTTACCTGTGAATAGATAGGAAGAGAGGGTTTATTTGGAGGGTGGGGCTAGTGGTGGCGGTTGCTGTTTGAAGCTGGCCTTATCGTCGTTGAGTAAGAGAAGGGCGACTGGGGCTGTGGAGGCAGGGGAGGAAGTGATGCGGTGGGGTTTTGGTCGTCAGGATTCGGGGTGGAGAAGGAGGAGAAGAAGTGGAGGAGGTTAGGGTTACGAACTGAGAAATGGTGGATTTCAGCTTGGCAAGGAAAATTTCGATTTGCGATTATGGGACATAGGATTTCGGAGAGATGGTGGCCAGATGGAATCAAAATAGGAAGATAAGGGAATTGGGGGATATATATTTAGGGTAAACACTCAAGAGGCAGATGTTCCAAGGACCTTTATTGAACCGATCAATTTAGGGCGCGGCAAAGCGTCGTATTATGTATGAGAAATAAGGACGCTTTTAGCTGAGCGTCTTATAACGGACTTTTTAGGACGCTTTTTATAAAACGTCCCTTTATACGCGTCGTTATAACTAGATTTTCTTGTAGTGGCTTCCGCGCCGTGGCTTGCCGGCGTGGTGGGGTGGTTCTGCCGGATGGTGGGGCGAGGGGGGCTACTGGCGGAGTTGGGCGGGGGAGGGGGGCTGCTGGCGACGGAGGGGGGGCTGCCGGCGGTGACTTCAGATCTAGGGTTTAAATTGTGGAGAGAGAAAATTAGGTATTTACCATAATAAAGTACAAGGGGTAGTATCGTCATTTTAAAAATATGTATTGATGACATTATAAAAAAGTATACTTTTTGGACGGAACCCTGACGGATGGATACAGATGATACATTTGAAACACTTTTGGTTACGAAATGTTACATTTTGAAATTTGTGTTATTGACTGTAATTACTCTTTAACATTATGGATATAGGTATAATTAGCTCTTAAAATCATGTAGTACCCAAAAAAAGAACTAAGTCGATAAATAAATATATATATATATATATATATATATATATATTATCAAAACGAATCACAGTAGCAAACTTGAAGGAGTCAGGAAAATAATCTTCAGAAAAGTAAAAGGAAAAAACCAAAGAAAGCGTGTGATATAACCGTCACCAAGTCAGAATCCAGCTTGGTGGCGAAACAGTTAAAAAGAAAACAGAGCAAAATGACGCGAGTCCCTTATGTAATGTCACTACTCGTACGTCGTTATCTGACATCAACCGACCGTTTCTGCCATTACCCAGAGACGAGACCAGACCAGACCCCACCTTTTCTCAGCTACCTGCAACCGCTAGCCACTGAACTTGCACTCTACTACCCCCGCTCCCCCCCTTATATTCTTTGCCCCTTTTCAAGCCCAAATATTCTCTTCATTCTGCCCGCAGAAAAAGAGAGAAAATGACCCAGTTACATCACCCTCTGTTCTTCCTCGCTTCTCTGCTTCTCTTTTGTCGTCCAACTTCGCAACAATTTCATCACACGCAGCGCATCAGCCCCATCGATCTTGCTGCTCTGCGTGACATCAAAAACTCCCTCACCGACCTTTCGTCTCGCTCTGGTACCACCTTCTTCTCCACCTGGGACTTCTCCGCCCCCGACCCTTGCTCATCGTTCGCCGGCGTCACATGCTCCGTCGAACCCGGTTCGGTTTCCGGCCAGCGAGTCACCACTCTCACGCTCGGCACCGGCCTCTCCGATTCCCCCGGCCTCTCCGGCTCCCTCTCCCCTTCCATATCCAATCTAACCGAGCTGACCCAGCTCATTCTCTTCTCCGGCATTGTCACCGGTCCCATTCCGTCCCAACTGGGTTCACTCAAGAACCTCCGGGTCATTTCCCTGACGAAAAACCGGTTAACGGGTGCCATACCCGAAACGCTGTTAACCCTCCCGAATCTTCACACTCTGGATCTCAGTTGCAACCAGCTCGCGGGGCCAGTCGCAGATCTCTCCGGGCTGACTCAGCTGAGGGTGCTGGTGCTAGCCTCGAACAGGCTACATGGGAATCTCCCCGAGCTCCCGGCTCAGCTCCTCCACCTGGACTTGAAAAATAACGGCTTATCGGGGACGCTGCCGAACCGGATGCCGTTGACGCTCCGCTACTTGTCGGCATCGATGAACTCGATGTGGGGCCCGCTCAACGGCTTGGAGTCACTCTCGGAGTTAGTGTACCTCGACTTAAGCATGAACAGGTTCAGTGGGACCATCCCGCCCTCACTCTTTCGCCCCTCCCTCTCATCAATGCTCCTCCAACGGAACAATCTGTCCGGCGGGGTCCCACCTTCCCTCCTCCCGAACCCGTCATCACCGCCGTCGATCTCCGTTTCCTCCTACGGCTCAGGATCCATCGTGGACCTCAGCCACAACTTCCTCAAGGGCGAAATATCCAGCGTTTTGGCGGGAGTGGAGACCCTTTTTCTGAACAACAACCGCCTGGTCGGGACGGTGCCGGAGGAGTACGTGAACAGCGTGTACAGCGGCAGCACCAAGACGCTTTACTTGCAGCACAATTACATAAGCCGGTTCCCGTTGGAACCCGGGTCGGTGCTGCCCGAGTCCGCGTCCGTTTGCTTGGCTTACAATTGCATGGTGCCACGGGTGGGGCTAACGGCGTGCCCGGCGAGTGCGGGGGGTCAGCTTTCCAGGCCGGTGCACCAGTGCTCCGTGTTCAATAATGGAAGCTCCATTGGTTAACTTTGATAAAAGTAATATATATATATATATATATAGGACCACCTACACTTTATCCGTTTTCTTAATTTTTCCTTTTTGCCTATTAATTAATTGGTCTTAAAACTTTATAAGGGTTCTTCTTAGTTTTCTTTGGGTGCCTTTGGAGAGGAGCGTGGAGGCTTTTACTAAATTTGTTCCTTTTTTTCTTTTTGTTTTTCTTTTTTTTCCCGCTTGTTTGGGCCGGAAGATATAGATATGAGCGGTGTTATCACCGGCCATACTGAATTATGTTGTATATAGAGGCGGCACCCTTGTATTCTTAATTATCAAAACTTGTTTGTATACAAATGGAAAGTATGTCGTGCGAAAAAATGTTGTTAATATTATTTGCTTTATTTTTTATGGGTTAGATTCGAAATAGAGGAAGACAGAATGTGAAGACGTGAAGAATTTTAAAGTAAATGTTGACATTTCAAAACATACCCATTTCAGACTACACCACCGAGTGTAAATATGAGTAACTAATACATGTCAGGTCTGTAGACTAATTAAGATGAAATTAAGGCAGCCAGCCCATCTTCCATTGTCAGGAACATGTTAAAAATTAAGCTCAATTGCTGAGAAGGACAAGCCTTGGGCTATATATATATATAGGGGCCCGATCCACACCCACCGGTGGATAAAAAAAATTTCTCCACCCAACCGCTTCTCTTACATGCGGTTGGGTACTGTATCATTTTCTCGTGGGCCCCACCACAAAAAGCACTCATTTTTTTTTTGAGCCCAACCGCATGTAAGAGAAGCGGTTGGGCATGATTATTTTTTTGACATGGGCCCACCACAAAAAACCACTCCACCCAACCGCTTCTCTTATACGCGGTTGGGACAAATTTTTTTTTGCCCAACCGCTTCTCTTAGAAGCGGTTGGTAAGCCCCTTTTTTTTAACCATTTCGTTAAAAAACCAACTGCATCTAAAAGAAGCGGTTGGTGGCTTTTTTTTGGGTGGCTCCCACACAAAAATTTTCAAATTTTTTGCTTGGCTGACACACAAAAAAAAAAAATTTGAGCCAAGGCTGCCACGTGGCCTCCCCCGCTACTGCCACGTGGCAAAACCGCGTGAAGAGGCGCCGGTTGGGCGATGGCCCTGCCACGTGGCCTCCTCCGCGCCTGCCACGTGGCCCAACCGCGTGAAGGGACGCCGGTTGGTGCCACGTGGCCTCCCCCGCGCCTGCCACGTGGCCCAACCGCGTGAAGGGACGCCGGTTGGTGCGATGCCCTGCCGCGTGGCCTCCACGCGCCTGCCACGTGGCCACCACGCGCCTGCCACGTGGCCCAACGCGGGAAGGTGCGCCGGTTGGTACGATGGCGGTGCCACGTGGCCTCCCCCGCGCCTGCCACGTGGCCCAACCGCGTGAAGGGGCCGCGTGGGTTGCCCTCTCCTTCTGCCACGTGGCGCCCCCCCCCCCCCCACGCGCCTGATGCTCCCCGTGACTCTGTCCTTCCCTCCCCGTGACTGTCCTTTTGCAGTCTTTTTTTTCGCGCNAAATTTTTTTTTCTTCAGAGACCACTCACGGGTTTTTTCTGCAGAGACCCTTTTTTTCTTCTCTCTTCCTTTTTCTTCTCTATTTATAATCCCCTCCCCCCAACCATTCTTCTCCACATTTCTGCTCTGCTCCGCACTTTTTCTCCACAAACCAAAAAATTTTAGCGCTAGAAGAAGATCGGTGGATAATCGCTAGAAGATCGGTAGATTTTTCTTCAAATACATCAAGTCACAACAAGTAAGTATTTTGAATTTCCTTATAATCAATGTTAGGTTTATACAAATCAGCGTATTACACTTAGCGTATTACATTTATAGCGATTCAAAATAGCGTATTACATTACATTTATAGACAGCTTTTTCACGGATTTATAAAAAATAGCTAGAGCGAGATTTTGCCAAAGTACAAAAAAGAGACCCTAGTTATTCTGAAAGGATCTGTATCAGGTAAAAATTTCAGATTTTTCCAAGGACTGTAGAGGGGCTAACTGATACGGGGAACCGTGTACCTTCGCAGTCTAATTTAAAATACCAAGCTAGCGCGATTTCGCGCGAAACTTTTACGAGAACCCTAGGATGTTGGGAAGTTCCATTCCCCAGGATTTCGCGCCATTCCGGAGCCGTTTGCTATTTTTTTGCCCGAACGGCCCTTTCAGCACTCGCCCTTTAATTAGACAGCTTTTTCACGGATTTATAAAAAATAGCTAGAGCGTGATTTGGCCAAAGTGCAAAACAGGGACCCTAGTTATTCTGAAAGGATCTGTATCAGGTAAAAATTTCAGATTTTTCCAAGGACTGTAGAGGGGCTAACTGATACGGGGAACCGTGTACCTTCGCAGTCTAATTTAAAATACCAAGCTAGCACGATTTCGCGCAAAACTTTTACGAGAACCCTAGGATGTTGGGAAGTTCCATTCCCCAGGATTTCGCGCCATTCCGGAGCCGTTTGCTATTTTTTTGCCCGAACGGCCCTTTCAGCGCTCGCCCTTTAAGTCAAGTTTTTAAATGTATTACGTCAATTATATACCCAATATATCAGGAAAGATTTTAAAGGGGGAAAGTTACCAAAACACCCGCTACTTGTGCAAAATACCCCCTGGCAGTCATCGCCGGTGCGTCACAAGTTCCTGAATTCACCCGGGACAATAAAAGTTTTTGGGTGTCTGACACCCTTTGCTGAACTAAAAGTTATTTTAAGGTATGTATCATGAGGCTGGATCCTTCCTAGCAAAATAGTCACCGATGAGCGGCAAATTACCGAAATGCCCCCTGGGGTTCACTATCACCCCAACGCCCCCGAACCAGCTGCAAAACAACAGTTCAGGTTCTGTGATTATATTTCTGGACTAAAACTGTGTAATTAAAAACTTGGCGCGGGAAAATTACCGAAACACCCCTCGCGGGGTGGCAAATTACCGAAATGCCCCTGGCATCAGGAAAAATCTCAAAGGTGCCTCGAAATGCTACTTTACGCTTCGTGAGTTCATCATTGGCCTAAAAAGTACTTTACGGATTTTTCGCGCAAAAATCGCGAACCGATGTACAGGGCGAGCGCTGAAAGGGCCGTTCGGGCAAAAAAATAGCAAACGGCTCCGGAATGGCGCGAAATCCTGGGGAATGGAACTTCCCAACATCCTAGGGTTCTCGTAAAAGTTTCGCGCGAAATCGCGCTAGCTTGGTATTTTAAATTAGACTGCGAAGGTACACGGTTCCCCGTATCAGTTAGCCCCTCTACAGTCCTTGGAAAAATCTGAAATTTTTACCTGATACAGATCCTTTCAGAATAACTAGGGTCCCTGTTTTGTACTTTGGCCAAATCACGCTCTAGCTATTTTTTATAAATCCGTGAAAAAGCTGTCTAATTACATGGTGAGCGCTGAAAGGGCCGTTCGGGCAAAAAAATAGCAAACGGCTCCGGAATGGCGCGAAATCCTGGGGAATGGAACTTCCCAACATCCTAGGGTTCTCGTAAAAGTTTCGCGCGAAATCGCGCTAGCTTGGTATTTTAAATTAGACTGCGAAGGTACACGGTTCCCTGTATCAGTTAGCCCCTCTACAGTGCTTGGAAAAATCTGCAATTTTTACCTCATACAGATCCTTTTAGAATAACTAGGGTCTCTTTTTTGTACTTTGGCAAAATCTCGCTCTAGCTATTTTTTATAAATCCGTGAAAAAGCTGTCTATAAATGTAATGTAATACGCTATTTTGAATCGCTATAAATGTAATACGCTAAGTGTAATACGCTGATTTGTATAAACCTAACATTGAATTATAAGGAAATTCAAAATACTTACTTGTTGTGACTTGATGTATTTGAAGAAAAATCTACCGATCTTCTAGCGATTATCCACCGATCTTCTTCTAGCGCTAAAATTTTTTGGTTTGTGGAGAAAAAGTGCGGAGCAGAGCAGAAATGTGGAGAAGAATGGTTGGGGGAGGGGATTATAAATAGAGAAGAAAAAGGAAAAGAGAAAAAAAAAGGGGGTATCCCGAGAAAAAACCCGTGAGTGGTCTCTGAAGAAAAAAAAAAATTGGCGCGAAAAAAAGACTCTGCAAAAGGACAGTCACGGGGAGGGAAGGACAGAGTCACGGGGAGCATCAGGCGCGTGGGGGGGGGGGGGGCAACGTGGCAGAAGGAGAGGGAAACCCGCGGGGCACCTTTCCGCGGTGGGGCTACGTGGCAGGGGCGGGGGAGGCCACGTGGCACCGCCATCGTACCAACCGGCGCACTTTCCCGCGTTGGGCCACATGGCAGGCGCGTGGTGGCCACGTGGCAGGCGCGTGGAGGCCACGCGGCAGGGCATCGCACCAACCGGCGTCCCTTCACGCGGTTGGGCCACGTGGCAGGCGCGGGGGAGGCCACGTGGCACCAACCGGCGTCCCTTCACGCGGTTGGGCCACGTGGCAGGCGCGGAGGAGGCCACGTGGCAGGGCCATCGCCCAACCGGCGCCCCTTCACGCGGTTTTGCCACGTGGCAGTCGCGGGGGAGGCCACGTGGCAGCCTTGGCTCGAAATTTTTTTTTTTTTTGTGTCAGCCAATCAAAAAATTTGAAAATTTTTGTGTGGGGGCCACCCAAAAAAAAAGCCACCAACCGCTTCTTTTATATGCGGTTGGTTTTTTAAAAAATTGTTAAAAAAAAGGGGCTTACCAACCGCTTCTAAGAGAAGCGGTTGGGCAAAAAAAAATTTGTCCCAACCGCGTATAAGAGAAGCGGTTGGGTGGAGTGGTTTTTTGTGGTGGGCCCATGTCAAAAAAATAATCATGCCCAACCGCTTCTCTTACATGCGGTTGGGATAAAAAAAAAAATGAGTGCTTTTTGTGGTGGGCCCACGAGAAAATGATACAGTACCCAACCGCATGTAAGAGAAGCGGTTGGGGGGAGGAATGTTTGTTATCCACCAGTGGGTGTGGCCCATATATATATATATATATATATATATATATATATTTGGTTGGCGGTGTTTCATATTTGAATTTCTAGTCCGGCAGTGCAGTGGAGCACATGGGCACTCAGTAAAGCTGACGAAGGGAAAGATGGGAATCCATAATTGTTAACATTGTGTCACGCCACTCACTTGCTAGTAGTTACGTAAATGTTGCTGGGGTACACGTCATGTGCATGCAGGTATAATGTTAACCCAGACAAAAGGCGTGACGGCAAGGCTTTCCATAAATATAAATCATCAATGCCTTTGAGGTACTTGCATCTTGAGTTAAGTGCCTGCTTCTTATTAGAGTAAAAATGTCTGACACATGAAGACCCTATATGGGCAAAATAGTTTGTATATGGATAGCTTCATTAAATTTATTTATTTAATTTTTTTGTGTGGTTGGCTAGCTAATTACATTTTTGTGCAGATACGTGTGATTTTACCTTTTGGACCAGTTAATAGTACATAGGGTAGAATACATGCAAATGATTCAATATACAAAACACTGTTGCATAGAGTGTTGATACCAGTTTCTAGAGTTTTTTTTTTTTTCCTAAATAATACAATTTTAATACTTAATTATCTATCTACTCTATTTTGAAACTTATTTACCCACATACCATACTTTTGAAAATCGCGATTTAGAACCACGACTTTAAAAAAGAAAACGTGATTTAGAACCATATTTTTATTTTCTGCATCATTTCTCAAAATTTAAGAAAACTCAAGAAAAGAAGAAACTGTAGGGAAAAAAAATGACGCATTGAAAATGGGATTAGGAACCATGTTTTCTTGTTTAAAGTCGTGCTTCTAAACCGCGACTTCCAAAAGTGTGATGTGAATAGAGTAGATATGTAATTAAGTATTAAAATTGTATTATTTAGGGGGAAAAACTCTCAGTTTCTAAATAGGCTAAACAACATCGACCCGCTAAGTTTTGTCATTTTTTAGAAATATAACCCTGCAGTTTTGATAGGAGCACTAAATCCCCTGACATTATAAATATGAAACATTTGGATCCGAAAATCAGACGGCATCTATCACTTTGGGAGGTCCATCATGTTTCATGTTTCATGTTTCATAGTGGGGGTTATAAGCTAAATTAAGAGATTGAGCTATTTCAGAGAAAGAGGAAGATTTGTTGGCTCAAGCCACCCTGCACACCGCCAATCAAGTCGTTATGAGTATGCTATCCATGTAGAGGGTGGTGTCACATGACAATGCCTCTTGGGACAAATTAGGGGTGAAGACCTAGGCTTACGATGAGATTTCAAAGGTTTTGATGAAAGGGTAGTGGTAGCCCCAATGGGATGGCAGAGCAATTTGGTGAGGGCTTGGATGATGCATAGGCCAAGGCATAGAGAAGCAAGTACACTTGAACTAGTGATGCATGGAGGTCCCATGCCTGAGGCGCTTGCACCAAGGCTTGGCATAAGCAGGAGAGATGCAGATAAATAGAAGAGAAAAAGCTTGTAGCTTGATGACAGTTATAGTGTGCATGTTGAGAAGTCCTTGTAGAGAAGTCGTGCTCTTGAGGTACTCGCACATCCTCCTTCGGCAGGTGGTAGAGTTTCAATAGCCTATGGTGGAGTTTTGACATCTGTTACTTCAAGTGGACCACTAGAAGCGTCTTTTATCGTCAGATGAAAATGTATCGTGGAAGTGTACAAGTAAGAAAACGGGTTGGGTGTTGGAGTCATGTATCCTACCATGAGCGAAATTGTGACCTGATATATTGTCGAAGTCACAAGATGGAAACTTGCATTAGTAACATAAATAAGTAGCATGCTTTTGTACATAGGGAGAATGAGTGTTCCTAAGCCAACTTGAGCTTGGGCAGACAAGGTGTCCTTAAAAGATTAGCCAACCAAAGCATTGTTAGTCAAGCAGTGCACAAGTCTTTATCATATTTGAGTATGAGTCTGTTGCTTGTATTCTTGTAAGGAAACAAGTTCTTTAGACCATTCAATCCTACAAGCAGCCAACAGCCTACGGTAGGGGTAGTAGTTAAGCTTGATTTTGTCTTCCTCAGTCTAATTAGTTTTGGGGTCAGGGAGGATTACAAAGTTAACTTTAACCCAATCCTTGAGAAGATCTTCAATTATGTTCAAGCAACATCCGTAGTCAGATCTGACTACGCATTATGCATGTGTTCAACTAAACTTGCATGCGTTCAATTAAACTTTGAATCATCGTACTCAGTTTGGCTTGCCCCGCAATGCTTTGCTCTACCTCTTTAAGAAGACTAACCCACACAATACTGGTGTGGCTTGCTAACACCCTGGTTCCAGTCACCGGTCCAATAACATAACTAAGTCCACTAAGGTGTTAAGAGACGTGGAGAACTTGATAGCATCAGGGGAGGCCTGACTCCTGACTACCAGATGGACTAGGCCCAATGCCCTTTAAAAAAATGTTCCCTTCTCGGAGCAATCTGAAGGTCATAATCATTTTGGGTGCCAATGAAGAGCCCTAGTGCAAAACTATGTTGACAAGTCATGAAGTCTCCTTCATAAGATAGTGTTCGAAACAAGCTGCTTATGCATTGAGTCCAGAACGCACTGAGGCGGTGTCTTGAAGGAGCTCTATACCTAACAGGCCAAGGTAATGGCTCAAAGGCATCACTTACCTAGCAGAAGAAGAGTCCTTACACCAGAGCACTAAGAGCTCCCTGACATATATGGTATCCTAAATGAGTCACAAATCGCGTGATGAGTCTTTGTGTAATAGCACTTGGAGCACACTGAAGTAGTATCCAAGAGGACTTAACTACTCAATGAGTCAAGGTATTTTTCCAATGCAGTTGCCTACCTAGTGGATGAAGAGTGCTCTTTTTAGAGAATATGAAGCTCTCTGAGGTAGTTTCACATAGGAGTCATCTACCCAAAAGGATAATGCGTACTCTACAGAGTGGGCCAAAGCATGTTTTGAAACCAAGGCTAAGGGTGCATGGTACGGTAAGGATATGGAACAACACCGCGGTCATAGTAGTATGATGGAGTGTCAATAGCATATCTGTATAAGTAACATGGAGCACGAGGGTGACAAGAGGTAGACTTAACTAGGGTCACGCTATATAGAGGCGCGAATGGGTGTGATCAATGGGTGTTGTGTGGGATGACACAAAATGAAGGTGGCGCATGCATGCGGTTAATGGACGTAGTGCCAAGGGCATGTAGCATGGAGATGGCATGCAAGTACGATCAAACATCATAATACAAGGGTGTGGTGACCGCTATCATGGTGCACGGAGCCTTTAAGAGTCGTGGTTTGGCAAACTAGGAAAGCCTTCATTTAGTGTTCGTGAGATGATCCAAGGAAAGGAGATAAATCGTGGGGGTACCCAAGTACCCAAAGAGAAGGGGTGATGGCATAAAGAAAGGTGAAGACCGAGACAGAGGTGAAGAGAGGAAGGGGGAGTGAACACCCTAGGAGAGGTGAAAGGGTGAAAACCCTCCAAGGTGAAGAGACCATTTCTTAGAAGAGGGGGAGAAGGACCCCAAAAGGAAGGCTTTCTTAATTAATCCGAAAGCGGTAACCCCGACCTACATTACAGTCGACCCCTATGGGGCACGCCTTATCTGACCTCTCCATAGGGAAGACAGACTATTCCCATAGAAAGAGAAGGTCAAGTCGACCCTTGAGGGGGAGAAGGCCCTTTGAACCCAAAGGGAAGGTGTTTTACATGTCAAAAGCTTTAGTTTTTTTTCTTTTTTTTTTAAAAAGAGGCGGCATTTAAAGAATGCGCTTTGGGTTAATTGGTTTGGTGGCGCTGAAATCTGACTGTTGAATGTTTATATATGTGCTTAATAGTGGGTGTCCAATGCAGTCAAACGTGACGTAGCCATAACGAGCTAGCAATAATGTTATTAGGTTTTCCTTTTCCAAAGGGGACCTGCTTGAGAGATATGGTACATTTATGATTGTATGGGATTTTCTATGTGCATAAGAAACAATATAAGTAATTGCGAAAGATTTACTGGTATTACCCGTGTACTTTGTTCAACTGAACACGTGAGGAGTACATCTTATTTTTTCAGCATGTCCATCATTCTGTACTTGTGGAATCAAATCTGAAATGTGAAAGGCAAGGGACTTAGTTGTTGGGAACATTGCTATGAGACCAAGAATTGTCATTGTGTATGCTTGTGTGCTAAGAGCAGAGCGATATTTTTCTCTAGGCCGTTATATTAGGAAATCTAGGAGCTGAGAGTTAAGCTTAAGCTATAGCAAGGATTATTAATACGTCTACGTCCTAGGAATATGACTAATTCGTGACTCCACTATTCAGAACTCCAATTCCCATGTCATTCTATCCCGCTCTTACAATCCAGATATCTGCAATTAGGCTTTGACTGCAGACTTACAGTTGGTCACTATATTACAACAAATGATCATAGAAATTAGTTGCTAGAAATTAAGTCGATTGACTTATATAGTTACATAATTTGAGTCTTTTGTTGCTATAGACCACGTTAGCAGCCAGGTGTTATCATGTCGTTGAACTCCCACCTATAAGGGATCCCAACTCTCTCTTGTATCACAAGCAGAGAAACACCATACAAAAATGCAAATTACTATGTACAAAAGTACCCTCCAATAAATGTAAATCGATGAAATGAACCTCCACATATCAAGGTAAGAGCTTTGTGGGGCCATAACGTCATTAGTGTTGTGAAACTAATGTGATTCTATGATTTGCCAATTATACAATAGTAAGAGGATTGCATAATCAGCAGAATTGAGATTGGAACCATGCTTACCATTGCTTGGGGTCGGGGCATGGCAATAAGGGGTGGCATGTAAGAGCCATGGCTACCACCAAATACTTAGGATCGTTTGTGATTGCTTATTTAATCTTCTTTACTCGAAAATTGGTTATTTGTATCTATGAGAGTCGTATTATCATAATTGCATATGTATTAATCCTTTCGTCAAGGCAATATAGGTTATTCTAATCTCCTAATTTGAGTTTATCTAAGGGAAAACTAGAATAAAGCGCTGAGACAACTGTCAAATGTAAGGATGAGCACCAAACATTTCAAACCGATCTGAGCCACTCAAACCGATCAGATTGAAACAATCCGAACTGATCCGTCCAAAAATCTTAACTGTTGGGATTCGCATTTTTTGAACTGACCTTGATTCGGTTCGGTTTAATGAATTATTTTTTAAAATTTGAAACCGATCACAAACATATGCGAACCGACGTGCGATATCTTAATTTATTGTTAGTGGTAGTCGTTGACAATTTTCACATACATGGTACTAAGCAAAGTCAAATAAACAAAACCATGAAATTTAGAAGAGAAGAAAATAAAAGAACACTCACAAGACAGAAGTCTAGTACTCAATATCTCTCCCGGTATCACAACAAGGCAAAATAAGGCATTGTCTTCCTTATGTCCAGCATTCCCGACCTGGTTTTTCTCCACTAACTAATTATGTTACAATCATTTATAATTACTCATTCTTTCTCGAACATCAAGACAAAAGCATAATTGAGTTTTCATTGTAATATAATGCTTATATCTTGTGTTGGCACGAGCAACTAGATAGTAAATGTAACAAGATTATGTGCAGTTTAGATAAACTATAACTTAAGTTTCAAATACCGTTCAAATCCAATAATATGTGTGCAAAGGGGAAA
Source organism: Escallonia rubra (assembly GCA_033065855.1). Lineage (NCBI taxonomy): Eukaryota > Viridiplantae > Streptophyta > Magnoliopsida > Escalloniales > Escalloniaceae > Escallonia > Escallonia rubra. Next base: position 162,754 of record JAVXUO010001910.1, read on the forward strand.
CTTTGTTAAATGAGTATAAACCAATCCAAATCTGACTGTTTAAACGAACTAAACCGAACTGTCCAAACTGATGTTGTTAGATTCGGTTCAGTTCAAACAAATTCAGACTGAGGGATAACAATTTGGCTTTTACAGTTTGACCCCCAGACTGACCGTATGACTTATGTCGTCGACCATCTAATTGTAATAGGATTATGAGGCCAAACCACCCTAACCTATGGCACTTTTGCCAATTCCTTTCTACATCTTCTATTTCTTACACAAGCTTCCTCTAAAACAGCCAGCGTCAGAGGATCCAATGGATGCTTTTGCAACACCGACTATGTTAAGTGAGGGCATTTTGGTAGAATAATCAATTTTATTTTAGGATTAAAGTTTAAAATTTGAAAAAAAATTAAAAAAATTAAATCTTATTCATCTGCCAAAAGAGAAAACTCATCACTGCAAAAAAATTATTGATCTCATCTCATCGACTAGCATTGAATTGCACAAAATCAGCCACTACTATCCCAACCCCTCATGACCCAAGACCACCCACCGATACCAGAATCACTTGCCCGCTGATACAATGACCCGTGTTTTTGGAGAAATCCAAACACCGTACTTGCAAAGTTTTAATCATTCCAATTCTATAAGTACCTTTAATGGTACGGCAGTGCAATCTATAATGTATAGAACTTCCAATCTAACATCACTTTCATATTCATCAATAACCAAAATCTGTATGAGTAAATCATTTCAAAAGATAACAAAGGCTACTTTGGTCATTTCTTACAATTAACTTATCTGACAAGCAATACAAAAATAAATCCTTCATTAGAAAGGTTCTTACTTAGTTATGCCTTATAATTCTTTGCACAACTCCGAACACTTCCTACTTACCTAAAAGTAAGGGAGTTGAGCAGAGAGGCTAATAAAGATAAGCACATGCACTCCCACGAGGCAATATGGTGCCTTTGGAGGCCACCTCCTCTAGCCCTTTAACATGTACCTTTTTAGCTGCCCAGAGTTGAACATTATTGTTAACTTAGTAGATTGGTTTATTGACTCGTACTACTGTCTGTGTGTGCGTCAATAACTATAGATTTTCTTGTTGTTATCAGAATCACATAGAAGATATGTGAGCATGGGAAATAGAAGATTGGCCAGGGTACTAGGAGAAAGACAAGAAAAATAGAAGTTGTCTTCTGGGAAGTGTCTTACCATAGAAGAAGTCTTGCATGTTCCACAATTTAGAAAGGATTTGATTAGTATTAGGGTTAAATACACATTGGTACCCTAAAATTATCCTGAAATCTCACCTGAGCGTCTAAATGTTTATATTTTACACAAAAGGGTCTGTAGTTTTAAATTCTCAATAACTAAGGACTTCCGTCCAAATTCTTAATGATCTAGCCAAAACCGTCAGGGGTAATTTTGTCACGCCATATATTTCTTTTGGTTAAATACACTTTAGTACCCTGAAACTATTTCGAAATCTCATCTGAAGGTCCAAATGTTTAACTTTTACACAAAAGGGTCTGTATCTTCAATTATGCAATAAGCAAGGACTTTTGTCCAAATTTTTAACGTTGTAGGCAAAACCGTCAGGGGCAATTTTGTCAAGCCATATTCATTTTTTTAAAGACCTCATTTGAAATCATCTGTTCCACGGCCCAAACCTTTTAACTACCCCAAGTCAAACTGCAACCTTGAAACCCTAATCCCGATCGACATCACGACTGTCGAACAATCACCAAGCCGTGGTGTCGCTGCCATCAACCGACGGCACCATCATCAAAAAGTCGAGAGAAAAATTAAAGGAACGAGGAGGCAAAAGCAACATCGACGTCTCCAGTGCCAATCGGCACAACGGCTGCTCGTCGTCCACTGCCATCGACGGTCACCAACACCCACGAATGATAACGCCACTCCGCTGTCTAACTCCCATCAGCAGATCGGCCGCTGAAGGCCTCAATCACTGCATAACCACCATGGGTGAATAGCCCAGTCACCACTAGGACGATTTTGAAAAAACATAAAAGTTGGCTTAACAAAATTGCCCCTGACGGGTTTGCCTAGAACGTTAGAAATTTGGACAAAACTCCTTACTTATTGGGTAATTAAAAATACATATCATTTTGTCTAAAAAAAATTAACATTTGGACCATTAGGTGAGATTTCGGGGTAGTTTCAGGGTACCAGTGTATTTAACCCAAAAAAAAATATGGCTTGACAAAATTGCCCTTGACGGTTTTGGCTAGATAGATAGGAACTTGGACGGAAGTCCTTACTTATTGTTAATTTGAAACTACATACCCTTTTGTGTAAAAAAATAAACATTTCGACCCTCATGTGAGATTTCAAGGTAGTTTTAGGGTACTAATTTGTAGTTAACCCTTAGTATTATATTGTTAGTTCAATGTGGCTTTAAGGTTGTTTTTTAATCCAATAAAGTAGTAGTTACTAAGCTTGGTTGCTTTATCTGGTCTTTTTTGTCTTAATGTAATGAATTTTGATAATACAAGCTTGTTAGTTCCGCTTCTTGTCTATTTTAAATGTTTAATATTCTGATACTTGGCATGATAGGCGTGGACATGTTAATGTGAGAGTTATTGAAAACATGAGGGTTAATGACAAAACTGTCCACTGAGGTATACACGTATTTGCACTTCGCTTCCCGTGTTTACAATTTTGGCAATAGTGTTCCTTGAGGTTGACAAAACCATTGCAACAGCTCCAAAAGTGGACGGCCGTTGAAATTTGGGCGTTAAGTCCGCATGTGCATAGCACATGCGGTTTTGGCATGGGTAGATCGGTCATTTCTGATACCCATTTTCCCTCTAACTGCCTCATTCCTATTTCCCTCCAAAATTTCTCTCCAGTATCCATGTATATGCGGATCTAAGGGTTTCTTCAAGAGAGGAGAGAGAGAGATTTCAAGACAAGGGAGAGAGATTTCAAAAAACCCATCTCATGGCTTATGTATTGTAACATCCCAGAAATTCGGAACGTTAGACACTCGCTCGATCACTTATACTAAGACAATAATATCCTCAACCTCATCAAAATAATACCACAAATTGTCATAACAACTAAACCATCAATCAGCGTATCACCCTCAGTGTAAAGACATAATTGGTAAACTAAATTTAAAACTTGAATTCCCGGAGCGTTAAAACAATCACTACTTAGAGACATACAAATCTCGATTCAAATAACCAACTTTAACACTTAGATCATAGATTCTAATCATTACAATTCCTCAAATCAATTTAAATCTAACCAACAATCTAGAGAAGTTTACCCGCGCAGGGGTCTTATGATCAATACTAAAAATTAAATTCACTCGCTCGGCTCTAATCCATACTCAGGTAACCTAATGCTGGATATCACCTACGGAAAGGAAGTCAAAGGAGAGCGAGCTTTTGAGAGCCCAGTAAGGTCGATTAATGATTTAAAAACAACAAAACGATTCGGACAATTTTTCATATAGAGTCAAATGATAGTTTTTAAAAGAATTTTCAAATAAAACATAGCATTTCAATATAGACGAACGATTCAAACAATTTTACATTCAAGTCAATAACATATTTTCAAAGGATTTTGCTTTTGATAAAATCATAGCAATTTGATATAAACATAGGGATGAGTATCATCTCAATCCCATAAATCAGTAGTCATTCAAAACACTTCAAGTATAATAAAAAGAGATAGGAAATATTGAACATGAGCAGTACACTATAACAAAGCCACCCCGGCAGTGCTGAATACACTTTACATATGCATATGTACACTAATTAGTCTATTTAGGTACTAGTTTAACACAACCAACAGACCATCCTTATAACTCCAACAATACGCACTATCCTTATAACTCCCAGAATTACTAACTCATGCCAACATTTAGAAGAAATAAATACAATTGAAAATTGAAACCAATAAAATAACCCTAGAGGGGGGGGGGTGAATAGGGTTTTAAGACTACTTTAAAAATTAACGAACAACAAACCTCAATCTCAATAACTCAAATAAATAATCAACCAATCTCAATACAAATGTAAAACGATAATGTAAAGAGAGAAGGGTTTAGAGATACTTGACAAGGAGAATTAAATGGTTCGGCTTGATATACCCACAAGCCTACGTCCACTCCTTCAAGGAAGTCCCTTGAAATGCCCTAGAATCCACTAGTATGATCTTCCTTACGGGTCAAGATCGAACCTCTCACAATCCCTTGATGTTATGCCCACATCAAGAACAAGCTTTGACAAACCCAAAGCTCCAAAGCTTGACAACCCCAAGCTTTGATACAAGAACCTTTCAATGAAGAAATGTGTACAAGATTTCACTCTCAATAAGTAGATGAGTACAAGTTGAAGTACTAGAATAAGAGAGATGAGTGTATGATGACTTATGAAAGTGTATATCTCTCAAATGTAAGCTCACAATAAATGCTCTCTTGAAAAGGATGAGAAATCAATGAAAACAAGAGAGATTTGAACAATTGCTTTGATTTTTGAGAATATGAAAGATAAGAGAGCTTTGAATGCAATTGATGAATCAAACCAATGCCCAAAATGAGTATTTATAGAGGTGGGAATAAATATGACTGTTTGGGGTTAGGTGGAGCATTAAATGCGCCAAACGGTAAATGCAGTCGACTGTAATGCCCTATTGTAGTCGACTGTAACCCAAAAGTAGCCGTTGGAAATTCAAATTTCCAACTTGCAGTCGACTGTAATCCAATGCAGTCGACTGTAATAGGCTACTGGAAGTATTGCAGTCGACTGAATTCCAATGCAGTCGACTGTAATACCTCACTGCCCAACTTGCAGTCGACTGCATTCCTGAAAATGCAGACATCGTGTGTGTTTCGGAGCTCCATCCCACAGTGGCTCTTCCGCAGCTCTCCCGCAGCTCTCAACAATTCATAAAACTGATGAGCCCCCTCATTCGGCGGTTGTGGACTGTCGTTACCCCAGTCAACATTAGCATGCCCAGCATCCATAATCATATCTCGGTAATCATATCATGCCTTCTCCCTAACTTCAGTTTGACTAGTCGAGTTGGACGACAATACTATTGTTTCCCCGTGCTGCGTCCACCTTGTGTATCCACCCATAAAATCGTACCGACGAAGATGCCATTTTACTTCAATTCTTTTTCTCCAGTGCAATAACTCACATCTACCGCACGGACACCTTATCTTATCAAAGTCAACATGTGCAGGATGCGCATAAGCGAAGTCGAGAAATTCGTCAACGCGACACTCAAAATCTTCAGCATTCTTCCTTTTCATCCAACTTCGATCAACTGATATGACGACTGAATTATCGTACTGTATACCACCTTCAATTATGACCAGTCATTAGGCATTGTCGATGTAAATATGAATGCATGAATGTTACAACATGTCTATATATTTTCCCTCCACTCTCTAACATGTAGTGGTCTTATCCCACTCAGAAAAGCACATGTTTATAAAACAGTGAATAACTCATGCTTAGTCCCATGTTTGCGGAAAATTCGGCAGCACCTCCCCGTATTTCTCCAAGTACACGACATCGATTAGGTGTTCTAACATTCATCTAACCTTGCCTTGCAAGGTTTGACGGATGTTAGAACACCAGATCTGTATGCACCTAGAGAAACACACGAGAACGTGTACCAAATATCCACGACATAGAACACAAAGCATGAGTCAAAACACTATTTTATAAACAATTAGCTTTTCCAAATTGTCCAAACTGGACATCCGAAGGCTCATTACAAAGCATTACTTTGTAATGAGTACCTTTGAACGGGAACTAAGGGTTTTTATGCATGCATGCGTTCAGAAATTGATAACATATGCAAAAATCTTTCTGAAATATCAAAATTGCAAAAAGATCGTTGCATATGTTACCAATTCCACTTTTAATAGAATTCGTTGGCAACGAGTTGAACCATCTTGCCAATGGACTTCGCAAAACAACAACGAATATAAAGAATGCAGGGTTTTTAAACAACGAGTGACCGCTTTCATCTCTGGGCTAATTAGTGTTAATGAGGATTACCTTGGGCTAATTATAGCTAATTAGGGTTGATTGAGAGTAATCAGGGTTATTTTGAGCTAATAGCCGAGTTTAATTGTGCGGAGTAGTGTTGATTAGTCTTAATTAGGGCTAATTAGGCTTAATTGGGTTATGTTAGGGCTAATTAGTGTTAATGAGGATTATCTTGGGCTAATTATAGCTAATTTGGCTTGACTAGGAGTAATTAGGGTTATTTTGAGCTAATAGTTAGGTTTAATTGTGCGAGTAGTGTTGATTAGTCCTAATTAGGGCTAATTAGGTTTAATTGGGTTGTTACGCTTAATTGTGCGGAGTGGTGTCCGACGCCTACCGACACGTATCCGACACCTTCGGCGACGTGTCCGACACCTCCGAACACGTCCGAAGACATTGATTTATTTTTTAAATATCAGACACCGTGTCCGTCACCCCTTGAAGAGGTGTCCACAAGTATAAAGCCAAAATGTGACATTTTTCGGTGTCGGTGTTGATCGGACAGAGTGTCCGTGACCTACCGACACCTCGACACCTCATCGACACATCCGAACACGTGTCCGACACCTCTCAGCGGTGTTCGAAGATATTGATTTATTTTTTAATTGCCGGACACCGTGTCAGACACCCATTGAAGAGGTGTCCACAAGTATAAAGCCAAAATATGTTGTTTCGGTGTCGGCATCGATCGGACGCGGTGTCCCTATCCGTGCTACCTAACGGGGATCTCAATCCAATTGGGTCCCATCCTCCGTCAACAATCTCAATTCTCAATTCTCTAATGCTCAATGCAATAAAAATTAATAAAAATCACACTATAAGTCCAATTGAGTCCCACCCTCCGTCAACAATCCCAATTCTCAATTGTCAAATGCTCAATGCAATAAAAATTAATAAAAATCACACATTCAATCCAATTAGGTCCCATCCTCCGTCAACAATCTCAATGTCTCAAATGCTCAATGCACAATTAACAATCCAATTGGGAACAAATTAAGGATAGTTAGGATTTATCTGGGCTAATTATGCTTTAATTAGGGTTTATGGTTTAAGGTTAAATGGTTCAAATAGGTTTAATCGGAGCTAATTACGGTTAATTGGTTTAATTAGGATTAATCAAGGCTAATTAGGGTTTATTGGTTCAATTAGGGTAAATCGGGATTAATTAGGGCTAATTGGTTCAATTAGGTTGAATTGGGGTTCATTACAATTAATTGGTTTAGTTAGGGTTAATCAGGTTTAATTGGGGTTAATTCGTTCAATTAGGGTTACGCGGGGTTAATTACTGTTAATTGGTTAGATTAGGAATGATTATGGTTTGATTAGGGATAATTGGGAACAAATTAAGGATAGTTAGGGTTTATCCGGGCTAATTATGCTTTAATTAGGGTTTAGGGTTTAAGGTTAACCGGTTCAATCGGAGCTAATTATGGTTAATTGGTTCAATTAGGATTAATCAGGACTAATTAGGGTTTATTGGTTCAATTAGGGTAAATCGGGATTAATTAGGGCTAATTGGTTCAATTAGGTTGAATCGGGGTTCATTACAATTAATTGGTTCAGTTAGGGTTAATCAGGTTTAATTGGGATTAATTCGTTCAATTAGGGTTACTTGGGAACAAATTAGGGATAATTAGGGTTTAATCGTTACAATTACATTACAACAAATTAAATACAATACAATACATTACAAAAAATTTAATTTAATTACATTACAACAAATTAAATTCAATTATATTATAACAAATCAAATACAATTACATTACAACAGATTAAATACAATTACATTATAACAATAGATTAAATGCGATAAATAATTTCTAGCAGACAATTACATTATAACAACAGATTAATTTATAGCAGACAATTACATTATAACAACAGATTAATTTTTAGCATATTTGAACATATTCAATATGATAAATAATTTCTAACCGGGAAAAAAAGTGAGTTCGGGCAGTGGTGGTGCGAGGCGGATGACAACAGTGGCGCACGGAAGGCAGCGGCAGCGGCAGTGGCGCCCGAAAGGCGGCAGAGGGTGGTGGTACGGTGGAGGGGGAGGTACTGTGGCGATGGTGGTGCAACTGTGAGGTGGCTGTGGCAGTAGTAGGGTAGCTGTGGGGCGGCAATGTGGCTATGGGGACGGCAGATGTGAGGGGAGAGGGAAGGGCGGTGTGGTGGTGGCGGGGGCCTGGCGCCGGCGTGGTGGTGGGGAGGAACATTGAGGAGGTGGGTCGCCGTGAGGGGGGATCGCCGCAGGTGAGAACGCTGACAGAGAGAGAAACGAAGGACAGAGAGAGAAACGGGGGGAGAGAGAGAAAAATATGTGTATTAAAGAACTTTTAGCGACGGAATCATCCCGTCGCTAAAGGTCCGTCGGTAAAAACATTTTAACAGACGGATATGTTTGGCGACGGTATTATTCCGTTGCTTAAAAAATTTTAAAAAATCATCAAAAACTATAAAATTCCCTAAATATATTTAGCGACGGTTTATACCCTCGTTAAAAGCCAGTCGGTAAAAGTCCGTCGGCAATGTTTTTACCGACGGAATAATCCGTCGGTAAAATATTTTTTTGGACAACGTTTTTACCCACAGAAATTCCATCGATAAAATCACCTTTAGCGACAGAATTACTTTCGTCGCTAAAAGCCTTTTTCCTTGTAGTGATTGGCATCCTAACACTTCTGCTTTCGCTTACCCTTTGCACCAGCCTTTGCTTGTCCTTCACCTTAACTCCTTGCAACTGCTCTTGATCTTGTACTCATTTGTCCTCCATCATCAACTATTTGTCTTTGAAGTTGAGTCCATTTCCCTTGTCTTTGACCTTCCTTTGTAGTTGGATTTGGGTGTCCCTTGATAATTGTATTTTCATTCCTGTGGCTTGGACCTTCCTTGGCAGTAGCCTTTGATTGTCCTTTGGCAGTTGTTTTCTTTTCCCTTTGCTCTGGCCACCTTGGCTTCTGGACTTACCTTTGCCTGAGCCCACTCCAACAGCTGCATCTTTCAAGTTTGACAAAGTAACATACCTCTTACAATACCTCTTACCCCCTCTCATTATGAGCGAAGTGTCTTGGCATGACGTTGGTGGTGGCTCTACCATGCTTGGTATAGGCCATGATGGTCTTCTGGATCTTGATTGTGGAGTTGGCATAAAATCTGCTGGTGTCTGCTCTGTTACAGTTGAGCATGGTGGGACACCTTGGCTTGGTTGGGATGCAGTTTGTTGCCTTCTAGGCTGCACAAAGACAAATGCAAGTAAATACACATACAAGTAAATAAAATTCATATTACATGGTTTTAGTTTACATAGTGATAACTTTTGCTGCCTTGGAGCTCTGCCCTCCCCTGTTTCCATATCTCCATGTGGTGGAGCTCTGCCTTCCTCTGTTGGCACGTCTCCCTGTTAAAGAGGTTAACAATACATTAAGCTAAATTTAAAACAACAATTATTCTAATAAAATAAAATAAATAAACACTGTCTCAAGCATTGCTTACTGAGGAAGTATTATGTCTCTTGCTCTGACATTTTCTCCTATTGTGTCCAAGCTGATGGCATATACTGCATCTAGTTGTTGCTCATTTCCTTGACATCTTTCCAGTATTTGTGTTCTCCTCATCTTCATACTTTCCTCTTCTCCTCAGTTTCTTAGGTCTGCCACTTGGCCTTTTATAAGTGAGGAGGCAGAATGAGTGGTAAATTCCTTGTAGGCCACATACTTGGAACATTCATTGAATTAATAATTGGTGCATAAGCCTTCTTCTATGTACCAATACTGTAGCACTCATGAATGAAATTCTCTACCACTAAGTTTTTGAGCCAAATGCATGCAATGGCATGATGGCAGGGAATTCCATTCATGTTCCTCCTCCTATAAGAAGAAGTATATTACTTCAGATTCATAGTGAACTCCTCCCTCCATGGACATGATACCTGAAACCTTAACTCCCCTGAGTGTGATAGTATCCCTTCCCCCAGCATACATCTTCAATCTCTCAATTATTGTAATACCCCGATATATTTAAACGACTTAATCTAGCATTTTTAACGATGAATTTTTAACTTTTAGCATCAATGTATATTAGCGACTTTTAGCAACGATTAGTAAAGCAGTGTTATGTAACAACCCATTAAAATTTTTTCTAGTACGTTAATTTATTGTAAATAGTTATTTTGGGCCTTTTCGTAATAATAGGAAGTTTCGGGTAAATTTTGAATAACCATCGAAAATTTAGGAGGGGTTTGGGTAGTTTTCCAACCTAGGGTTTTATATATATATATATATATATATTGAGGTGGCCGTCCAAGCTCCCTTCTCATCTTCCTCTGATATACATATATGGTAAAGAGAGATAGAAAGAGTGAGAGAGCTTGAACAAGGAATTTTTCCGACGATCGAATCTATTTTTCGATAAGGTTTTTTTTTAAGCCTTTTCTCTCTATTTATTTAATGGCTTACAATTTTAAGGGGGCATGGAAAAAGTCGTGAGGTGTTTTTAGATGGGTTTATGGTTGTGAGAGAGACGGGTTGCCGCTAGCAACGTACATGCGGGTTTCAGTGGGCTGTCGTGAGTGAAATAAGGGTGGTTCAAGCAAGTCACAGCCATGGTGGTTGTGATTGTGCACCTATGTATGTGCGTTTCAGGGACAAGAAAGGAGAAACCTATTGTAAGGCAATATATGTGGGTTTTCTGGGTGTATGGACAAAAGGAAAGTCTGAAACTTCAGCCGTGTGCATATGTGTGTGTTTAGTGTGACCGTGGGGTGATGGCTGCTTTGGAAGGAACTGTGTGCGCGAGAGAGAGGGCATTTGTGTGTGTGAAGGGCAAGGGAAGGGGGTGCTGCCATAAGGCACTACACCCACGTGTATTATGTGTGTTGTGTGTGTTCGTATGTGTGTGAATTGTGTGTTTTTTTAGTGTAGTAAGTGGGTGAGTGTATGTGTGTATGTCGCATGTGTGTTCATGAGAATTTGTGTGTGTTTGTAAAGGAGTGAAGGCTGCCGAGGCAGCTTGTGTGTGTGTGTGTGTGTGTGTGTGTGTGTGCTTGTGCGCACGCCCACGCGAGCGCCATGTGCCTTGAGAGTGTGTGTTGCGTGCGTGTGTGTGTTAGGCAAAGAAGAGAAGCTATTGTCGTAAGGCAGTAGCTGTTATAGGTGTGTGTGCATTATGTGCATGTGTGTGTGTGCGTGTGTGCGCGCGTGTGGGGGGGTGTGTAAAGTGTGTAAATGTGAGTTTTTGTGTGTACCGTAGGTGGTTAAGAGTGTGATTTGAAGGTGTGTCAACTCATGTGGGTGAGCGGTGCAAAGGATGTGTGTATGTGTTGTGCAGTGGGGTGTAATGTGTGTTTATATGTGTGTGAAATGGTTGTGAAAATGGGATGGAATAGTATGTGTTTTTGTGGGTTGTATGTGTGTGTTTGAGTGTGTGCAAGGAGAAAATGAAGGGTTGTTCGTGAGAATGTGTGTGTGTGTGTGGGTGGGTGGGTGGGTGGGTGGGTGGGTATGTGTGGATAGGAGTGTGTATAGTGTGGAATATACAAGTGTGTAAAAAAAGGTGTGTTAATGTGCGTAAAGTGTGTGTAAGTGGGGTGTGTGTGTGTGTGTGTGCATGTGTGTGCATGTGTGTAGTGTGTATAAGGAGTGAGTGAGTAGGGGGGAGCAGTGTGTGAGTTTACTCTAGGGAAGAAGAATGTGTAGGGGAAGGAAGAAAAGAAGAAGATGAACTGGAAACTGGGTATGTGCAGTTGGTGGTACATTGTGCTTGCACAGATATACGTGCATTGGGTAGTTCACAGAGATTATTAGCCGTGAAATGTTACAGTAGAAAGCTACCTTAGGCTATATTAGAATTTCTGGCAAAATTTTATAATTTTCTAAAATCGTTTCTATTTTTAATATTTTTTATAAGCTCAGAATTGTAAAATTCATTTGGAGTCTTTCTAATTCATGATAAATTCTGGAAAAATTATAGTAAAGTTTTTATGACATAACTAAGTCTCAATATAAGTTTTATGATTTTTAGAGTTGATTTGGTGTCAATACTGTATCCAATTGAATTTGGAAAAATGAATAATTTAAATATGGTTTTAATATCTTTTAAATTATAATTTCAATTTTTATAATTTTTATATATTTTTTAAAGTTAGGGCTAATTACACTTATGTCCCTGAGGTTAGGGTATAATTACAGGTAAGGACAATAGTTTGGACAAATTACACTTATGTCCGTTGACCAAACGGAATCTTAAAAATCCTAATGATTTTAATGAAAAGACTTTATTATCCCTAAGTTGGAACCTTATTTTTTTTTAATGCAATTACTTCATCTTTAAAAAAAAGAAAAAGAGATTATTGCCATTACTCCCCACCCCCCCCCCCCCCTCATACCCCCCAACCTCATTTCTGTCACTCCAACATGAACGGGTCCTCATCGGTGTAGAAGCCACACCAAAGCATCGATACAACCATCGATCTTCTTGTGCTCCTCACACGAATATGAGAGGATCAATTCATACTGTCAAACAACGGGAAAGCAGGGAAACGACAACCAAGAGCAGGAGAGTGGAGATCATGTTGATTTAGCGAAGTGCGAGTGTTGTGCCTTGACGAACGAGTGCACAGCGGGATACGTGCGGCGAGTTCGAGAGGAGTACAAGGGGCGGTGGACATGAGGCCTGTCCGGCGAGGCGGTGAAGGAGGAGGCAGCGGCGATCAGCATCGGAAAAGGAGCTTACGCGACTAGTTCAGATCTTCCGGTCCGCATTGGACCCGCACACGTACTCCAGTTGTGATGCTGCCGCACGCCTCGACTCCCGCTCCGGCCAAATTCGACTCTCCACCGTCTCATCCTGCTCCTCTGCCAGCCGCATTTATGTCAATCTTGCACGAACGGGTCTTAATCAAAAGTAGCGATGCATCTGATGGTCCATATACAACATTGATGGTCAATCTACCGGCGTGGGGTTTTGAAACCCTAATTGGCAGATTAAGACCCTTTGAGAAATTGCAGATTGAGAATAGACTGCAAAGATAGAGAACAAATTAATTTTAGGGTTTTAAAACCCTAATGTTTAAATTAAGGCTTGAAATCTTAATGTAAAATTTCTAAAATATTCTGTATATAAAGTATAAGGGGTAGTATTGTCATTTTAAAAATATGTATTGCTGACATCATTAAAAAAGTACACTTTTTGGACAGAACCCTGACGGATGGACACGGTCGATACATTTTAAAAGTGTTTGGTCACGGAATATTACATTTTAAAACTGTGTCATTGACTGTAATTACATCCTAACCTCAGGGATATTGGTGTAATTAGCCCTTAAAGTTATTACTAAGATTATGGGACTTTATTTTCAACTAAAAACAATTACGGCTATTTATGGATTTTTATTGCATTTAAAGATATTATTTTTAATTCAAAAATACTCAAAAATTGAGAAATTATATATTTTTATCTCATATGATGTTTTAAGCTATAAACATATTTTATGAGAATTAATATCATTTTTTGGTCATTGTTGAGCCTCGATGAGTGTGTCAAATTTTCGGTTAGATTAACCGTGTGCGGGACTCGCTTTGGGTTGCGTCATTTCAGGTCTATGGACACGGCTGATATGTTGTGGGCAGTTGATATTAGGTCTATAGCCTAACAGTGTAGATTGTGTTCTAATAAATAAATTGCCAATCTAGGTTGATTCAGAGGACTTGATCGAAGTTGTTTGGCATCGTTTAGCTTGGATCGAGGTAAGGATTTCATCCGAACCTTATTTCATCGTTTTGACTTCGAATGCTTTATTATAACAGTTTTACGAACTATATTGAACTTTGATTTTATGATTGATATAAAAATATTTGGATTTGCCCATGAACCCCTAACTTGAACCTTAAAGCGATCGTTTGGAATTCTTTACTAATTCTCATATGTTTCATTAATTCGATCATCGTAAAAGGTTTTGAATTGTATTTATTTCTTCTGAATATTGAAATGAGTTAGTAAATGTGGGAGTTATAAGGATGGTGAGTATTGTTGGCATTATAAGGATGGTCTGTTTGGTTGGGTTGAACTAGTACCACTACAAGAAAAAAGGCTTTTTAGCGACGAGGAAATCCGTCGCTAAAAGCCCAAAATCTGTCGTTAAAATTTTTAGCGACGGATTTACCTTCGCTAAAAGTCCCTCGTATAAAAGTCCGTTACTAAAAGTTTGGCGACGGAATTTTCAAATCCGTCGTCTAATATTGTACTTTTTGCGACGGAGTTATTTATTAATTAGCGACATAATATCCGTCGCTAATTATATTTTACGTATTTTAATTTCTTTTCTGTTATGTGAAATTAGCGACGGAATAAATATTTTAGCGATGAAATATTCCGTCGCTAAAAAGCTTATAGTAAGAACACTTTTAGCGACGAAATTAATCTGTCGCCAAAAGTCAAAAATTTTTAATTTTTTTTTTCTATTACACAAACCTGTAATAAAAAATTCATTTCTCAACAACAACGCATAATAATCAATGCACAAAGAAATATATATAATCAATACACAAAGAAATATATATAATCAATCATAAAAATGTTTATTATAAAAAAAACTCATGATGTATAAGCCGGGAACCGGATATAGCCGGTGAGGGGAGGGGAGAAGAGTACAAGCCGGGCGAGAGGGGGACAAGCTAGGACCGGGCACGAGAAAGGGCTCATCAGGGGTTGCCGAGTCTCAGATCTGGATCTTGCTGATCTGGGGCCGGCTCGGCATGTCCAGCAGCGGTACCCTGCTGATCCTGCTCCCTGATCATCCTCAACACCACAGTAGCAATGCGTTGGATCTCCTCGTCGGCCAACGGATGCTGAGGAGCCGGTGTCTGTGGAGGGGCAACGGGGGGTGGGGACGATCCTATCACGGCACGTGCAGTCGTGCTAGGCAGGCCGCATTTGTGGCCTTTCGGCCGATTGACAACCTCCTGTACATCTAGCCAGTGCTTCAACTCCCCAGTACTCGCACCCGTACTAGTGGACGCTGATGGCTGTCTGGACGCCTGCTCGGAGCCCCTAAGCTGTTCATACGAGGCCTGCAAGAACAGTGAGTCAAAGATATATTAGTGCATTAATTAACGCAACAAACATTGAATAGAAAGACAAAAAATTAACTTAAACAAATTGACTTACATCGATACGCCAGGCAATATCCGAAACATAGTCGCCCGCCCGGTACGCCTCGTCCTTATCCTTCTTCCACACGTGCGTCTGATTATACGTCAGAGCTATGACCTCATCCTCCTCTTGATCCGGGTTCTGGACCGCATTCATGTGTCGGACGATGTCGTGTGCCACCGACCCCCCCATGTGCGTTGGATCTCTGTTATGTCTATTCTCGGCCCCGCTCTTACTCTTGACATCATAGCCTGGATCTGTAACCCACAGATCTATCATCTGCTCCCATACGGTCGGAGATATCCAATGTGGGGGATATATCCTCATCTCCGTCATCGGGGCACCCTCGGCCAGCATCTTCTTCGCCTGGTCCCATGCGTCATGGAGCCATCGGCAGTAATTCTTGTCGATGTAAGCAAAAAAGGCATGCCGCCCCAGCGCCTGCTGATCAGGCGAGTCGAACGTGAACCCCTCCTGCAAGGCATTCAATAACACAATTAATTTAAATACTAAATTCTAATTAGACAAAATACTATCGCAGAAAAAAATACTTCAACGTACCAGCCACTCCTCCCATAGGGACTCCCTCGCATCGGCATCCCAGTCCTTCCAGTACAGGTGTGGCTCGAAGAATCGGCCCTTCACAAGAACACCGATCTTCGTCCTCGCCTGATTCTGCAGGATCCTGCCAAATAAGTAAACAAATAAATTAATACAGTTCAAATATAAATTAACACTCCAAAATTTTAAATATAACGCATGATGTGATTTTGTTTTACTTATTGGCCCTCCTGGGTGAGCGTAACTCTCTGTTTACACTGGAGGTTGATGCGTACCCCGCGTGTCGGGCCACGGCCTCGTCGAGATCCTACAAAACATAGACATTAATACAGTTCAAATATACTTTAAATAAGATAAGCAAAATTTGACTAAACACTGTTATCAACTATACCTGAGGTAGAACCCACGGAAGAAAGAGAATCAACGCGCGTGTGGGATGAATCTGCGACGGGCTTGGGCGACGGCTAGGGCTGGGGCGACGGCTGGGGCTGGAGCTGAGGCCCCGCCTGCTGTACGCGACCACTCTGTGCCTCGTCATCAGTGGTCGATGACGACGAGGTGGGACCCACCGGGGAGGAAGCAGCTCGGCGTCCACCCTGGCCACGAATAGCCCTTATCCTGTCCATATCTGACTTCATATAGATAAATTGCAAAGACATTAACACATTAAAAACAATAATATGACAGAAATCATCTTCGTCACTATATATATGAACGGAGCTGCAAAAACACATCAATATGAACAAAGTTCTAAAATGTTACTACATTTTAGAGAACATGTTACAACATTACAAGTCAATCCTTTTTTTTGGGAGTCATCATCATCTTTATCACTAGACTCGTCGTCCTCTTCTTCGTGGGACTCGTCGTCCTCTTCATCTTCTAATTCATCCTCTTCATCAGTAGACTCAGTCACATCATCTCCAACACTTTCCACGTCTTCCGCGTCATCATCTACGACTTCTTCTCCAACATGAAATGTTGTTGGAAGAGAAAGATTGTCCTCCTCGTTATTGACCTCAACAGGTAACAAGACAGGTAGTTGGTCGGCTTGAAAGGTGTCTACCTCACAGTCATATGTCATGGACAATTTCTTGGACTTGATAACTGTATACCAATGAGATTTGGGATTGGCGATGTCTTCTGCGTAAAAGACTTGTGCAGTTTGACTAGCAAACATAAAGGGCTCGTCTGATGCAAGTCTTGACTTGACATTGACATCTACAATCCCTTGAGAGCTAACACGGATTCCTCTACTGCATGTGATATCGAACCACGTACACTTGAACATTACCAGGCGGTTTTGGGAACCCAGATATGTTAGCTCAACAATCTTATCTAGCTCTCCGTAAAAGTCCATGCAATTCTCGACATAACAGTCACCGTTGACCAAGACTCCACTGTTTTGGGTTTGTTTTGTTCGATCATCATCTTTTACGTTAAACCTAAACTTGTTGATGATATAGCCTCCATGACATGATGCTTGTTTGTTAGGGCCTTGAGCTAGTAATTTCAAGCAGGAGGCCACTGGTCTATCCATTGACTGAACCTATTGTAAATGACAGTAAAAATTAAGGATAAATCAGTAAACTAATTGGCCAGAGAACTGTATATAACACATAATGTAATTTCGTTAAAGACTTACACGCCTTCTGAACCACTATACAAATTGTGATTTCCGATGAGATTCAAGTCCAGCGGGATCAAGTGAATTACAACATTAACTTACTCAACAAATGCCGAAACTTCATCGCAATTTAGAAGGGCATATATTGTTGCACCACTGTCCTCTTCATCCGTTAGCCATCGAGTATACGTTCGGCCGAACGGACTACCTGATAGCTTGAATATTGACAATTGCCCATCCGAATTTGTGCTTGATTCGGGGTCATTTTGGCCTAGTTGATTTAACCTTGTATCAACATCAGGCCTGAAATATTGACTACAAAAGTTTAAAAGCTCTTCCATTACGTAAGCCTCCGTAATTGAGCCCTCAACCCGAGCCTTATTGTGAATTTTTTTTCTTTAAATGGAACATGAACCTAGAATGACGGCGTAAAAGAGTTAGGTGGAATATCAATGATAACAAGTGTCGCATTAAGTGTAAACGAACGACTGTAACAATTTAAAGATTACCTCTCGAAGGGATACATCCACCGATATTGTACGGGACCACCCATCTTAGCTTCATATGCCAAGTGAACAGGCAGATGCTCCATTGAATCAAAGAACGATGGTGGGAAGATTTTCTCCAGCTTGCAAATTGTCACCACAATGTTCTTCTCAAGCACATCCATGTTACTCACCCGGATCGTAGAAGAACATATATCTCGAAAGAAATGTGATAATGCAGTCAAAGTCTCACAAACAACCCATGGCAACAGTCCCCGGAAGGCAATAAGAACGAATCTGTCCATGAATACGTGGCAGTCGTGACTCTTCATCCCTTGGAACTTGCATTCTGATACATTTCAACAACGAGATATGTTGGACGCAAACCCATCAGGAAGCTTCAAATTCTTATCCACTGACAGACTTTCTCCACTTCTTTCTTGTCTAGACAATAAGGTGCTTTCGGAAGTATCGTCCTCCCGCTGACTGTCCGAGGATGCAATTCACGGCGTACACCCAACTGTTGTAGATCCATTCTCGCTTTAAGGTGATTTTTCGATTTCCCCTTGACATTCATCACTGTGTTGAACACATTATCAAAAAATTTCTTCTCAATATGCATCACATCCATGTTGTTTCGGATAACGAGCGTCCTCCAGTAGGCTAACTCCCTGAAGATACAAATTTTTTTCCAGTTGTGCTCTTTGCCCTACCCTGGAATCTTTTGTTCTGGCACACCCTTGCCATGTGGTATGTCAGTATCAAGTGCCTCCAGGTGTGAGAGCACTTCTTCACCATATGGGTAGTCCAGTGTGACAACCTCACGCTGATTGTCCCGTCAAATTTATCATTATGCCTACGAAACTGATGGCCCGGTGGAAAGCTTACGGTGACATCCGAACCACGAGGGCTTTTCGATGTGCTTCAACGTATGACCGGGGTTCACGCCCATACAAGCAGGGCATGCTAGCTTCCCATGTGTGCTCCAGCCACACGTCATTCCCAATGCGGGAAAATCATGTATCGTCCACATCAAAGCAGCCCTCATCTGAAAATTTTGTTTAAGGGATGCATCATATGTTTCGACTCCATCATTCCATAACTGTTTTAACTCATCAATCAACGGCCTTAAATACACATCTATGTCCTTGCCGGGACTCTTCGGCCCCGGAATAAGCAACGACAAGAACATGTACGGCTTCTTCATGCACATGCCTGGTGGAAGGTTGTACGGGACAATAATAACAGGAGTAAGGCATGGTAGACTGACCGAAAGGGTTGAACCCATCGGTTACGAGACCAAGTCTAACATTCTGAACCTCCTGGGAAAAGACTGGATGCCTGCGGTCAAACTTTTTCCACGCCTCTCCATCAGCTGGGTGTGTCAGCACATCGGCATTGTTGCTACGAGTCTCACGGTGAGCCCTCATATGTTCAGCCGTATTGGAGGAGCAGTACATTCTCTGAAGTCGTGGTGTGACCGGAAAATATCGTAATATCTTCCATGCAATGTTTTTCTTCTTCCCTTTGTTCGGTTTGTACCTCGAATGATCACATACTGGACACCGTGACAACTCTTTATTCTCTTTCCAGAACAATACACAATCGTTATTGCACACATATATCCGCTCATAGCTCAACCCAAGTTTCCTCATCATCTTCTTCGCGTCATAGTACGACGGCGGTAGCCGTTTACTTTCGGGCAGAATTTCTTTGATGAAGGTAACAAACTCGTTAAAACCTTTCTCACTCAGCCCGTGGTCTGATTTCAACTGTAATAACCTACTAACCGCAGACAGCCGTGTGTGTTTCGGAACTTCATCTCACAGCGGCTCTTCCGCAGCTCTCAACGTTTCATAAAACTAATAAGCCCCCTCGTTCGGCGGTTGGGGACTGTCGTCACCACCGTCGTTACCCCAGTCAACATTAACATGCCCAGCATCCATAATCATATCTCGGTAATCATACCGTGCCTCTTCCCTAACTTCAGTTTGACTAGCCGGGTTTGACGACAATACTATTGTTTCCCCGTGCTGCGTCCACCTCGTGTATCCACCCATAAAACCGTACCGACGAAGATGCCATTTTACTTCAATTCTTTTTCTCCAATGCAACAACTCACATCTACTGCACGGACACCTTATCTTACGATAGTCAACATGTGCAGGATGTGCTTAAGCGAAGTTAAGGAATTCGTCAACGCGATCCTCAAAACCATCAGCATTCTTCCTTTTCATCCAACTTCGATCGACCGACGTGACGACTGAATTATCGTACTGTATACCACCTTCAATTATGACCAATCATTAGGCAAGGTCGATGTAAATATGAATGCATGAATGTGAAAACATGTCTATATATTGCCCCTCCATTTTCTAACAGGTAGTGGTCCTATCCCATTCAGAAAAGCACATGTTTATAAAATAGTAAACAACTCATGCTTAGTCATATGTCTGCGGAAAATTCGGTAGCACCTCCTCGTATTTCTCCAAGTACACGACATCGATTAGGTGTTTTAACATTCATCTAACCTTGCCTTGTAAGGTTTGACTGATGTTAGAACACACCAGATCTGTATGCACCCAGAGAAACACACGAGAACGTGTATCAAATATCCACGACATAGAACACAAAGCATAAGTCAAAACATTGTTTATACACAATTAGCTTTTCCAAATTGTCCAAACTGGACATCCAAAGGCTCATTACAAAGCATTACTTTGTAATGAGTACCTTTGAACGGGAACTAAGGGTTTTTATGCATGCATGCATTCAGAAATTGAATACATATGCAAGAATCTTTCTGAAATATAAAAATTGCAGAAAGATCGTTGCATATGTTACCAATTAGGGTTTAATTGTGCGGAGTAGTGTTGATTAGTCCTAATTAGGGCTAATTAGGCTTAATTACGACTAATTAAGCTATGTATAATCAATATGCGCGTAATTGGGTTCATTTGTCGCTAATCAGAGTTTAGTTAGATTTTAGGAGTTTAGGGTTTAGGGTTTATTTAATCTAATCACGGGTTGCTAAGATATGAGTAATTAGGGCTAATTCGGGTTTAATTTGGGCTGATTAGTGTTAATTAGGGCTAATTTGGAGTAATTACAGCTAATTTGATTTTCATTGGGTTCTTAGGATAAATTAAAACTAATTAGGCTCGTTAGACACGTGTCCGACGCCTACCGTCATGTGTCCGACACCTCTGGACACTTGTCCGACGCCTACCGACACGTGTCTGAAACTTCCAGACACGTCCGAAGACATTGATTTATTTTTTAAATGTCGGATACCGTGTCCGTCACCCCTTGAAGAGGTGTCGGACACTCTTGAAGAGATGTCCACAAGTATAAAGCCAAAATGTGACATTTTGGTGTCAGTGTCGATCGGACGCGTTGTCCGTGACCTACTGACACCTCGACACCTCATCGACACATCTTAGACACCTCCGGACATGTGTCTGATACCTCTCAACGATGTCCGAAGATATTGATTTATTTTTTAATTGCCAAACACCGTGTACCCATTGAAGAGGTGCCGGACACCGAACTAAGGGTGTCCACAAGCATGTCGCCAAAATATTGCATTTCGGTGTCGCCGTCGATCAGACGCAGTGTCTGTGCCCGTACTACCTAACAGGTATCTCAATCCAATTAGGTTTCATCCTCCATCAACAATCTCAATTCTCAATTCTCAAAATGCAATAAAAATTAATAAAGATCACACGTTCAATCCAATTGGGTCCCATCCTCCGTCAACAATCTCAATATCTCAAATGCTCAATGCACAGTCAACAATCTAAAATCATCATTCAACAACCCAAAATCATCAATCAATAATCTCAAATGCTCAATGCACAAGTAACAACCTAAAATCATAATTAACAACCTGAAATCATCAATCAATAATCACAATTCTCAAATGCACAATTAATAACCTAAAATTATCAAACAAATAATCAATGTTCAAATGGAAAAAAAATTGTTCAAAATACATATATCCGATGCGCTTGAATTATTTTAGCTTTTGGTAAATTTTTATTTCACTGCAGCTATTGTTGGAAATTTGGAATGAGCATTGCAGTTGTCAAAGTACAGTTTTCTTTATTGTGCATAGGTGCTTGAGTAATTGTGCTAGTCAATACTTTTGAATTGAGTAGGTGTTCTATCACAATGTGAATTGCTTTACTGATGTTAAAGATATTATGCTCTGCGTGAAGGGTGTATCTTACTGCATCTTGACTTGCTTTTCTAGAATTTTCACAACTAAATATCTCAAATTGTTGTGTTTTTGCCAAAATCTTATTGCATAATACACTCTAAACAATTGGTTTTAATTAACAGTTCAAATTTAATTCTGGAGTTATGGTTTATCAATTGAATGTATTACATGCTTAAAACTCATTTCTTGTTTACATCATGTGGCTTGTGCAGTGGGCAACAGTTCTATTGGCATTAGATTGATTCTGAATTGGTTAAGTTGATAGAAAATCACAAGAGATTAAGATTTTATATTTCCAAGTCTGTATAGTTCATCTCAGTTAGTGCCACTATGGTATGGTGGCAAAGCACCGATGGTTCGTATCCACTATATTTCTGAGATGATCATTGGTTGGTTTTATTCCCCCCTGTTGCTGAACTCTAAAAGTTAGGGCATCTAGGTTTCAAGACTAAGCCATTTGCGTACAAACCTACATTGAGTCATTGCTATTAAAGTGCAATTAAGTTTATATTCGTATTGTTTGCTAAGTCAAACTTCTTGTGTTGAGCAGACTAAACCAAAAATATAGACAATGGAAGACTCGTAATCATCCCCAACTAAGCCAAGAGGGAACCAACCATTATAAATATGCTGATTATCGAAGACTCACAATACACTTAGCATTTCGGAACCAAGTTATAATTGAGGAGAAGTAACTCTCGCCCAGAAGGTGTTCGCCTAAAAAGACCTCTCATGCCAAATACCACGAAATGTCATATTCAGTCACTTCGATATGCTTCGGCAGCTGCACGCACTCCTCTAACACCCTCACACACACTTGTATACACACCCAAAAAAACACACGCACACAGCTGTCTCTTGGCAACTACACACACACATATGGGCACACAATGCACACAACTCTCACACACATACACACATAGCTGCGTAGCAGCTTCACTCACACACGCAGCACACAAAATCGTGCACATACACACACCTATGCACACAACCCACACAAACGCGCACACACACCTAAGCAAACAGGCTACCTGTTGCAGCCTCTCTCCCTTCACCCCATGTATCCTCAAAGCCTGCCCATTCCTTTTACCCATTGCACACACTCAGCACTTTACACTGCACCACCTACATATATAAGTACACAACACACTATACGCACACACTGCACTTAGAAAATGCACTTGCAGTCACGGCTGCCATCACCGCGACTCCATAACCACCTCCTCAAGGACAGCCCAAAACACACCAACCCGCAGCCCCTCTCCTTCTCTCTCTCTCTCTCTCTCTCGGCAGGGCAGATCAAATCAACACCTCAATTATTTTAATTTTTTTTAATATTCAACCATAGTTTTCGAGATAACCAGTCAAAACACCATATAATTAAACAAAGTAGCATGATCTAATCCCAAAAATTACAACAGTGGGTGCTAAATCTTGACATATGTACCATGCCAAACCAAAGAAAGTGGACAGTGGGTGACTTACCTTCTAAATGCGGCTGACGAATAGTGGTTGTCAGCGACAGTGGAGGGCGGCGGTGTTGGTGGCGAGGCGACAATGGAAGGCGGCGCTGGCGCGGCGGCAATGGTGGTATATATTGGTCTACCGGCATCGGGGGGAGGATGCGGTGTCGCCAGAGGTGGGGCACCGTGGAGGTGAGAACGGCGGTGAACCATGGAGGTGAAAGTCGCCGGCAAATTTTATTTTTCCAAATTTTCGAAGAAAGAAACGGGGAGAGAGAAAAAACAGATCTGGTTGTTTTAAACGATGGCTTTTAGCGACGGAATTATCCTATCGCTAAAAGCCCGTTGGTGAAAGTCGTACTTTTACCGACAAAATTATTAGTGACGGGGTTATTCCGTCGCTTACAATTTTTTATTAAACCCTCCAAAAATAAAAATAAAACTAAAAATCTTTTAGCGACGAAAATTCTGTCACTAAAAGACTGCCGGAAAAAGCCCGTCGCGAAAAACTTTTTTCGACGGATTATTCCATCGCTAATAATAATTAACAACGGAATTTTGCCGACGGTTATTTCCATCGGTAAATGCCCATTTAGCGACGGAATCCAGTCCGTCGCTAAAATTCCGTCGCAAAATACCTCTTTTCTTGTAGTGTACCTAAATGAACTAGTTAGTGTACATATGCATATATAGAGTGTATCGGAGAACTGCCAGGGTGGCTATGTTATAGTATACTGCTAATGTTCAATGTTATATGTTTATGATTTATCATACCAGACATGTTTTGAAATGACTATTGATTTGAGGGATTGAGTTGATACTCGTCCCTATGTCTATGTCGCAATGTTGTGGTTTCATTTAAAAATCCTTTTAAAAAAGTTATTATTTGACTTAAATCTAAAATCGTTCGAATCATTTTGTTTTTAATCCTTGATCGACCTTACTGGGCTCTCAAAAGCTCACTCTCGTTTGACTTCCTTTCTGCATGTGATAACCAGCATTAGGTTGCTTGAGTATGGATTAGAGTCGAGCGAGAGAGTTTAAGTCTAGTATTGCTCATTAGAACCCCTGCGTGGGTAAATTCTGTTAAACTCGTTCTGTAGAGAACTCTAGTCTCTTTTGTTTATCACCGTATGTATTAATGATTTGAGGAATTGTGTTGATTAGAAGCTCTGATATAAGTGTTAAAGTTGTTTATTTTAGTCGAGGTTGGTTTCATGCCATTAAATAATAATTGTTTTTAATGCTCTAGGAGTTCGGGGTGTTAAAGCTCTGAATTTTTGAGGTGTTACAATTAACCTCAGTATTGCAGGACAAATTTCACCATTTTATTCCTCAGCTTGTTCCCTTGAAAACCTCATCCTTGCCATTAAAGTATTTCTTACTGTTTCAAGACAAGTAATGATTAATTTATCTCTTACTTCCTTTAGCATTGCATTCAAGCTCTCACAGTACTTATTCAAAAGAACATCACATTTAACATTTGTACTAAAATGTGACCTAGACCATTCTGTAGGTGCCTATCATCAAGCCAAGCCACTTCCTCCTTATCTATCTCAGCCATGTCTTCCATCTTATGTTGCCATCTCATCACAGTAGCTGCCTTGGCTGCAGGCCTGCAGCAAACAAAGCATCACTCAAAGTAATTTCAGTAAACCTTACTGCCTTGAAGTTTGCATGTAACTGCATCACATAGAACATGTGGTCGGTACAAGGATGCAATGTCTCTATGCTCCCAACCAACCCTTTTTTCTTGTCAGACAAAAATGTTCTACTCAAACTGTCTTCTATCTCTACGTCATCACCCAAAAGCTGAACAAACCAACCCCAAGAGTCTCTGTTTTCAGCCTCAACAATAGCATATGCCACATGAAACATTTGGTTGTTGGGATCAATGCCAACTGCAGTCAAGAGCTGACCCCTAGTGGGAGCTTTCAAAAAGCACCCATCTAGCCATATTAATCTCCTTCACCCAACCTTGAACCCTTCCTTTAATGCACGAAGGCAAATATAACTCCTTTGAAACCTGTACTCACCCTGCCCTAGGCCTGCTGGTTCATACTATAGATCCACAGTAGTGTCAGGATACTTCTCCTAAGTTCATCAATGTTAGAGTAACTGTCCAAACTGTTCCATTAAATTACCCTCAACCATCATTGCTGCCTTCATTTTGCTTCTATAAATTGTCCAAATTGGCACATCTATTCGGTGATCACTCATCAATGTATTCCTCAAAGTACCAACTTTCATTTGAAGATTTAATCTGAACTCTCTATTCACTACAAGAAAAAGATCTTTTAGTGACAGATTTTTACCAACGGAACAAAATCTGTCACTAAAAGTGACTTTTACCAATAGATTTGCCCATCGATAAAAGTCTGTCGCTAAAGATTTTTACCGACGGAATATTTTGTCACTAAAAATCTTTAGCGACGAACTTTTACCGACGGACTATTACCGACCGAATGTTCGTCGCTAAATGTGATTTTAATATATTTTTTTAACTTTTTTGTGTTTTACATATATATTCAAAAATGATTTAGCGACAGACTTTTAGCGACGGGTAAATTTCGTTGCTAAATTGTATTAAAAGAAGAAAACCCTACCTATCTTGTTTCCGCCCGCCGCACCTTTCCCTCTCTCTCTCTCTCTCTCTCTCTCTCACACACACACACAATTACAATGCTCATCTCTGTCGCCCGCCTCATCCTATGCCACCCATCCCCAACCCGACATCCGCTGTCGCCCTTCCCCCCTTCACCCACAACAACCTCAAGAATGGAACCCCCAAGTGGGGATCTCCTCCCACTAGGAGCCCACTACCGCTGAGCGGCCACCGGGGCAGCAGCCAATGGACTATAACTGGAGAGGCGGAGGCAGCTAGTAGTATAGGGAGGCACGTGTACACCTGTTGCCATCCAAATATGTTGCTTACAATTTTGCAACAATGAAGCCAACTGGGTAGAAGATCGAAGGCAAGTAAATGCCCACTTCCACCACTCAATACGGCAAATAGCAATGTGATAATTCTTTATTCAGTCATCTAAACTCATCATCTTGGAAATCCAAAACTTGTTCACCATTTCTTAGATCTATCTTGAATGTTTGTAAGGATTTCATTTATGGTGACGGTAGTATTTCGTTTGTCTCATTGTCAAAGTTTACGATCGAAAAGATCTGGATTGTTGAATTGTTTTTTCCCATTTGTTAATTAAGGAATGGTTAATGGATAAAATTGATTGAAAGAATTGATGGAGAGAAACCTAATATTAGTGGAATCAAATCCAACCATTGGGCTTACATTACCAGTAGTTTGGACTTTCAGTAGTCTTACCTTGTAATGTCTTTGTGCATTAGTAATAATTTTAGTTCGTCTCTTCTCACTTGTTTGTCCAGCATATCAAAAATCATTATCTAAAGTGGGGAAAACTGGATATAAATTGAGAAAGAGCTACATCTTCAATACTGTTACACAAACTTTTGCATAGGCACATTTGGATGTAAAACCTTTGTGTCCTCCTTAACAATGGGAAACATGAGCTTCAATAGCATGCTTGTAAATGGCTTCAAAGATTGCGTGCATGTGCGTGCGAATATGTGTGTTTGTGTTGGGGGGTGGGGGGTGAGACTGTATGTGTGCAACTACAAGGTAAAATTGGTAAATATTTGTGTGTGAAGATTTTTGGTGTCTATTTATGTGCGTCTGTGTGCAAGAAGAACTAATAAGTTTTGGTAGATTACATTGGATTACATATTCAAGAAAAAATTTCGATGCCATGTCTGTAGAATCGTTGTCTATCTTGAAATTAATACACTAGTCTTCTGATAATTGGTTAACGAAATACTAGTACACTTTTGGAATGGTAGAGAATGGAGACAGTTTCGCAGGAGATGAAAAGAGAGCGAGGGCAGATGAAAGAAAATGAAGAATTTGCGATACTAATGAAGGGGCTTAGGGGCCAAAATTTGAGGGCTGATCAAAAGTTTGCTGACTACAGTGTTCAGCTTCGCCTGGTTGAGGTTTGCCACTGAATTTTACTACATTTAGTAGATGTTGTTGTATATTTTGTCTTGCGACGGTGATAATGCATACATCTATTACATAGTCTGGCAATGCGATACTGGTAGGACTTTAGGAGTATTTCTAGTTTAGCATGGTGAATTTTGAAACAGATTGAAAAGTCAAAATGCTACGAATGATTATGTTGTCTATTCGAGGTTGAGCCAAGTTTCTGTAGTTGAGAATTGACTAAACGTTTAATTGATTCTTAATCTTCTATCTCTGAAGCATAAAACTTGAAGCTTTCCACTTAGATTGGGTTTGTTCTTCTTTCAAGGATTTATTACTTCAGGTTGATGAAAGCAGCGACTTTTTACCTTTGGTGTACAATCCTGATACCATCTCTGCAAACTTAATGAGCAGTCGATTTTTGACTAATTAAGAAATGTTGTCCTATGAAACCTTATGTTCGATGTATGTGTTATATATTTGTTATTTCAATCAGGAGACAAAAAAAGGGTTCTTAGTTTGTATTCTTTTGACCTTAATCTTATTTGCATTACTTGAAGCTTGGTAAAGGATGTATGCTAGTTTAAAAAATTAACTTGATGTTGGATTGGTTGATTAGGGTTGATTGTCTTAAACAGTTTAAAATTTAAAAGAAACAATAAAAATAAAAAACAATTTTTTTTTACTTTATAGGTGGACTTTATGGGACGGAATAGACTTTTAGCGATGATTAAATGTTAGTAAATACTTTTGCAACGTACTTTTAGTGACGGAATTCCGTCGCTAAAAGTTTTTTACCTTTTTCGTGAGAAATTTAGAAATTATGAAAAATATTTAGAAATACCTTTAGCGACGGAATATTATGTCGCTAAATGTAATTAATTTCGTTGCCAAAAATAGAATTTTTTCTGACGGATCACATAATTCCGTCGCTAATCTTTTAGCAACGGGGTTATTACCAATGGACTTTTACCGACAAAAAATTCATCGGTAAAAGTTTTAGCAACGGATTTGTGGTCTTTAGCGACGGAGATATCCGTCACTAAAAACCTTTTTTGTTGTAGTGACAGTATCTAGCAGCTAGCCAAGTACTAGCCACATGTTTATTCGTGTGAACCCTGGTACAAGTGTGCTAGCTGACACAAGTCTTCACAATCAAATCAACCTCATTTTCTCCTTCCATCCTAGATACATACACATGTCATTGACATCCTTTTGAAGCACACTTAGCCCTAACCCTCCCTAGTTATTTTTGGGGAATACCACTTGTTTTCCTTCCAAAATAGAATGTTGCCTAACAGCCTTCTTGAATACTTTGTTGTCTTTAAACACCATACCAACCCTAAACCTAGGCTGCCTCATGTCTGATTTAGGGTTAAATTTCCCAATTAGTTTCTTATTTTTTACATTCTCAATTTCACTCTCAGAATCTGAGGGTGGATGTTCCTGTCACTCATCAAAGTCATACTATTTCTCTTCAAAATTTTCCACTAAGGGTTCCTTACATTTGCTGCTACTACCCACTCCCTGTTCTACTACATTCATGTCAACATTCTTCCTATACAGTCTATCATCCTCATCAGCATCATGGTCACTGTTAAACAAAGATGGGCAATATGATTCCTCATCAGAATCAGTGTCAGAACCATTTTCCCTTTGTCCCTCAGTACCACCTCCCCTTGGCCTTCATTAGCATCAGTACTGCTTACCCTTGGACCCTCAGTACCACTTCCCATTGGCCCCTCAGCACTATTTCCCCTTGGCCCATCAGTACCACTTTCCTTGTGTATGTTATCTTCACTGCCCCTTGATGCCCTAGTCATCTGGTGTTTCTCATCCCCCTCAGTGCCCATTATTGCCCTATTGCTCTGGTTTCTGTTTCCCTCCCCCTCAGTGCCCACATTTACTGAGGTCTGTGTTCCAACCCCATCATTACCAGTATTGCATGGACCTTCTAGATTTAACCTAAATATAAAACCACCTCTTTCCCCATCTGTACTTTTTGGCCCCTACATACCTAAGCTCCAAACAGGCACAGTACCCCCTATAACCACATTACCTACATTGCCTACATCATCAAGTTCTTCAATAACCACACTAGACCCCACAGTCTCTTTAAGCCCTAATTGACTCTCAGTAGATTCCATCATCTCATCCGTTGACAAACTTTTCAAATATATTTCTACTTGGCCCTGTGAATTTATGAAGTTTTTCAATGCCAAAATGTCTAAGTCTTCAATTATCTGCACTAGTCCATTGTCAAGGGTTAACTCAAGCTTCTGATAGTAATAGTTCAAAAATTCTACAGCTTCTACACTCTCTACCATGTTATCAATCTCAATACGGCTTAACATGTCAATGTCACAGTAATCAAAGTAGTTTATTTTGCAACGGTGTAAACCTTGCGTAGAATGTTCTTAAATTGACCCCCATAGTACAGTTTTACGGTTAACAAAGAAGAACAAGGATCTGTAAAAATACAAACAAACCCAATATGCACAATAATAGATTAACTAATGTAAAAACATAAACTAATTAAAAAAAGAACAATATTCAAACTTCAACACATTATTCGATCAATAAGCAATGCGAACAAATAAACAACAAAACTATAATAAAGACATTATTTAATTAGCACTATGATTATAAAATACTTATAATGCTATGAAAATCAATAGTTAATTCTTTACTTTAATCGCAAAATCCTACTTTAATCAAACAGTGATAAAAGACACATTTTTTGAACTAACCGTAAATGGGCTGTTGGACCTTGCTTTCTCGGGGTTGCCAATCCATTTTCAATCGTCAATCTTCCATGCTTGATCTTCTTCGTCTCAAAATAGGGTAAGGATTTGCAAGTAGTGATCGCACTTTCTCTCTATGTTTCTCTCTCTTCAATCGTGTAATGGTTGGGATTTTTCAGATTGGTCATAACCGAGGGAAAATGGGTATCAGAAATGACCGATCTACCCATGCCAAAACCGCATGTGATGTGCACATGGGGACTTAACGCCCGAATTCAACGGTTGTCCACTTTTGGAGTTGTTTGCAATAGTTTTGTCAACCTCAAGGAACATTATTGCCAAAGTTATAAACACGGAGAGCGAAGTGCAAATACGTGTAAACCTCGAGGGACAGTTTTATCGCTAACCCAAAAGATGAATAACTTGGATTTGTTCCTCAGTCTAATGTTAATATAAATGAATAGTGTCAGATTTTCCTTCAAGCTAAACAAAGTAAAAACCCTTTTAAGTTTACTGAAAAGCATGCCAACTTGTTACAATTGGTTCATAGTGATACTTGTGGTCTTAAAAATATTTGAAGGCGTGGAGGCAAAAGATATTTTATTACCTTTTTTAACGGTTTTTCATAGTTTTATACGTGTACTGAATTAATTAGAAAAGGTGAATTGTTTGAGAAATTCAAAATTTATAAGGCACATTTCTAAGTCAAATGGAAAAGAAGATCATAATCAAGGCGTGATAGAGGTGGTGAGTTTGCACCTACTAAAATGGAAGTTTGTGGTGAAATGCACAGTATTATACATCAAAAGCTTATACCTTATTCACCCCAATCTGTTGGAACTTTGATAGACATGCTTAATGCAATGTAATTTCTGCGGTGATGCTTTGCATTCAGCATGTCACATGTTGAGCAGAGTTCGTACTGAGATTTTGACAAAACAACTTTTAAACTCTAAAACAAAAACCTTTTTTGAAATATCTTTGAGTGTGGGGGAGGTTTGGCAAAGGTTTTGGTTCCACCAACTAGGAAGAGAAAGTTAGGACCTAAAAATATTGGTTATCCGTTTATTGCCTTATGTTTGGATACTTTTATTTAGAGATTTTTGGTTACAAATTCAGAATTTTCTAACCTCTCGAACAACACTTACGAAATTACTTTCTTTGGAATTACTTTTTCATATAAAGCTAAACTTCCAAATTTTGTTGGTGAGTGTTCTAACTCTAGTTCTCCGTGGATCTCAAGAACAACTAGAACTTTCGAAAAGCAAAAGAGCAAGGATTGAAAGGGATTTTTTGTGATAATTTTCATACATTTTTTTTATGGGAAATGATCCTAAGACCTATAGTGAAAGCTTTGATCTCTTCAGAAGCTCCCTGTTAAAAAGATGCAATAGATAGTGAAATAAACTCTTTCATGTCTACTAATACTTGATTTCTTTTTTATCTTCCGTCTGATTGGAGGACAATTGGTTATAAATGAATGTTTTTGGTTGATACTTAGAACTGATGGAACAATTTAACATGTTAAAGTCAGGGATGTAGCCAAAGGCTAATCAAAAGAAAGAAATAAATATCTTTGATACTCATTAGAACTTTGATTGCTATTTCTTCTGCTTATAAGTTAGAAATACATCGAATGGACGTGAAAACAACGCTCTAAGTAGTGAAGTAGACGAAGAATTTTATATGGACCAATCATAAGGTTTAATTGTAAAAGAGCAAAAGAGAAAAAAGTTTGTAGACTTGATGAATCAATTTATAATTTAAACAAACTAGAAAATAATTCACCTCTTAAACGGAAACATAATAACTTCTTTTCCGTTATTCATACCAAGTTGAACCAAGACCTCTGCTGTAATATATACAACATGAGACCACCTCCAGGTGTGAATTTGACAGCATCCTTCACGGTAACATTAACAACAGGAGGCCACCTTGTTACGAACCAAAGTACTATTCCTTCTTGCAAATAATCATCCTAACTTTGCCTCCGAACGGGGTGACATATTCTTGAAGTTAGTGTCTAGCTCATAGTTTACCACATCAACTGAAAATCAATTTTGTGAAGCATATATTGCTCATATCCTTACCCTTTCTTCTTTGTAAAGCCTAATGTATAGGATGTTTGCAGATTGTATTTCGTCCAAACATTTCAAGAGCGCACAAAATGTTACAATGCTGTTGGCGGGATATCTGCAGTTATGCTTACTTTTTAGCAACCAAAAACTACAAACTAACTAGAAGATGATTCATTATCTTGTCTTTTTTTTTTTTTTTTTTTTTTTTGTAATAAGAGAATTGCATTGATAGAGATAAAAAAACTACAGGGAATAAAGTTTACAGCCTTAAGGCTTTACAGAACCATTCTGAGCGTAAGTAAGTGTAATAAAAGTAGTAATAAACAATAGCAAAAGAATTTAAACAAAGATACTACCTACTAGGGACTCTACAAAATACTCCATCATATCTGAAGATCATCAGCTGTGCAGGGTGCCACTTACCCAATCTTGGTAGACGGGCACCAATTTTGAGTCTGTTCGTCCCCGAAGGAATACGGACTTCAAATCACATAACTACGACCATAAAAGTTAATTTAAAATGTACTAAATTGAGCCCTCGACTATCAACCGTGTCCGACCCCCCAGATGGTGCAGCAATAATTAGCTTGTTAAGGCACTTTTCAACCTAATGAGATGCATTAAACTCGCAAAAAGTACAAAATTTGCACACTAAGAACAACCCATAAGCTCCCCTAATCCTCGTAGCTGCACCCTGTGACTGTCAGGGTAAGCCAAAGAAACCCATAGATCACATATTGTACCATTCCATCCAAAGTGCAAAGGTGGGGAGCTATATGTTGCACCTAGGTACCGCAACTACTTGCCAAAACAGCCTTGGACTACTGAAAAACTGTCTCCTTTGTTTTACTCAAAGATTTACGCAATGTCTCTAGCTCAACAAGTAGGATCTCCCCTTAGCAACCAGATCTTGAAACTAAGCACAGAGCATGAGATGCACCCACAGCTACGGAGAGCACATTATGGGTCCCAAGTCCATCATCCTCGGTTAGAAAGTTAACTTCAACCGGAGATGACTGCACCTCTGGCAGACCAGGAGCACCTAATTGACAGTCCTTTGCATTTCCCCACATGTACAACTTCCCTTTATCTGTACATATTACCAAAAGTTTTTCTTCAGTCATTCGTATACATGACACGAGGATCATTTAAATCACATCATTTATAAAATCATTGTGAGTGCAAGGACAAGAGTCATAACATAAGGTATTTGTAACACCCCGATATTTTTTCGGATTTAATTAAAAATTTTAGCGGCAAAAATATTTTACGAGCGACGAAATTTTAATTAACATCGATATATTTTTTGTTTGGAACTTTAGCGACAAATAGTGTAGCGGGGTTTAAGTAACAACCTATTAAATTCTTTTAGTACATTAATCTTTCATAAATAACTATGTTGGGCATTTTCGTACGTAATAAGAAATTTCTGGTAAAGTTTGAATAACTAACGAAAATTTAGGGATTTTTTTGGTAAATGTCCAATTTAGGGTTTTATATATAGATATACTTGTGAGGCAGCCGTCATTTTTTTCATCCCCTTTTCTGAATATGGCTGAGAAAGAGAGAATGAAGAAGATCGAGAGAAAGAACAAAGGAAGGAGATGATGAAGGGGTTTTCCCGCGAAACTTTTTCGGTTAACTTCGAAGATTTGATCGAGAGTGTTTTTAGCTTCAGCGCTTGGATCGAGGTAAGGGATTTCTTCTTAAACCCAGTTTCCTCTATTTGTCCTCATAAATATTTTTCTGAATTGCTATCGAAATTTCTTTGAACTCCGTTATAGTTGAAATGTGCATCGTTTGCCTTTAATGCCCTGTTTTAAGCCTTACACGTTTATTGAAAATTCTATTCGATAGTCTATATTTGTTTCTCGTTGTACATCAACTTAATCATTGTATTATCGTTTATTGTCCATCTGTTAAATTGACATGAGATTCTGCATTGGTGTGTTTGGCGGGAGTTGGTGCATATTGGAGGATATTGGTGTGGGCTAGTACATTGATGAACTAGTCGGTGTGTTGGTGTGGGCTAGTACCTTGACGGACTAGCCAGTGTATTGGTGTGGGTTAGTGCCTTGATGGACTAGTCGGTATAAAGGCTTTGCTAAGTGATTACCCAGCATTGCATGTGTGACTTTGCAATTACCCATGTTCAATAGCGTTTGTGATTGTTTGCATCGTATCTGAAAGTCATATTGATATATGATTGAATTATTTGTAATCGTTGTGAAAATTCTGGAATTTATCATCGAATTGTTTCTTTGAACAAAATCATCATTGTTTTGCATTTGTAAATTATTTCGAAATTTTTTCGTTTGAGCGACCTTACTGAGCTCTCAAAAGTTCATTCCCCGTTTGACTTCTTTTTCACAAGTAATAATCTACAATAGACTGCACTGAGTATGGATTAGAGCCAAACGAGGCAAAGAGAATTTAAGTTTTAGTTTTGGTCATTAGAACCTCTGGGTGGGTTAATATTGTTATTTAGAAATTTTTACTTAGTCTTGTCATTTCAATTATGGTAGTACACTAAGAGTACTATATTATTCAATGGTTTAGTGGCTCTGACTGGCTAATGAATCTAAATTGGTTGAGTTTGAGGGTTTTATTACCTTAGTGTGAATGACCGAGCGAGTGTTAACGTTCCGGAAATTCCAGGATGTTACAGTATTAATGGAAGGTATATAGTATGTGGCAACTATTTTATTCCACGCGGACATATCTTAATAAACTAGGGATTTTCCTTCGTCGTTAACACTTGTAGCAAAAATAACATGGATGTGTACCGTTGACATAAATCAGGTCACATGCCAATCAATGGTAGACACAAACTTTCCTCAGGACAGAATACCAACTACCTTCAGAACTTATTTATCCACCACAATGCAGAAAGCACACTAGCTCAATTATAGAATTCATCATTGAACGTATAAAAGATTCATGCAATAACTTGATCAGGAGGTTCTTGCACGATACTTCCAATTTATGACCTCTCCTAATTATATATGAATATGAAATAGAGGACAGGATCCATTACACTTTAAAACAAGTACAGAACATACGCTTGCCTATTAGTAAGTACCTTGCTGATTTATTTGGGTGTGGAGTGCTGCTTGCCGGTTACTTCTTTACGCCTCCATTAGGTGGTTCTTAAAAAAAGTGGCTTGTTGGAACCCAGTGGAGAACAATTTAGAGATGGTTGGCAAGGTGGAAGAGACAGTACCTCTTGAAAAGGGGGAGGTCAGCTCTCACAAAAAGTACTCATGTACTTCAGGTCTCATATGGTCATTCCTATTTCTATTAACACAGAGGCTGGAACAACTGAAGAGGGTTTTTTTACGGAAAAGTTCTGCGGAAGAAAGGAGGTATCATTTACTTAATGGAGTGCTGTCTGCTCTCAAGTTTGTTTTCGCTTGGGGATCAAGATTTTGACCCTCTTCAATAAAGCACTCCTTGGGGGCTTTGGAGATAAATGTGTGAATGGGTTGAGTTGTGGAGGAGAGTAGTAAATGAGATGCTAAAGGAGAAACTTTTTAGTCTCCCAGGGGGAGTTTCATAAACCTTATGGTTCCAGCATGTGGATTGGTATTAGCAAAGGGTGAGCGTCTTTTGTTGCTCATACTTGGTTCAATTTCAGAGATGGGAGGCAGGTTATGTTCGTTTGACCTTTGATGTGGTGATGTTGAGGCATCTCATCGTTCCCGTCTCTCTTCAGTTCAGCAAGCATTAGAGAAACTTTGCTGCCGGAGATTTCATCTTTCTCTCCAGCTGGTTGTGCTTGGAATCCGGTGTTCAGGAGGAACTTTCAAGATTTGCAGGTCATGCAAGTGCTGGCCTCGATGGAAAAGTAGTATGCTACTGAGGCATGCTTAAGGAGGGAGGATGTGGTGGCATGGAGGGATGAGTCTAGGGGATGAATTTCTTTGAAGTCCTATTATGAGGCATTACAGACATGTAATCCTGTCCAATTCCTAGAAAAACATTTAGAAGGCAGCGGCTCCATCAAAAGTTTGTTTTTTCACTTGGAAGGCTGGAGAAAACCTGAGAGTACAATATACGCAAACATTTCAAGCACAAAGAAAGGGGAGGCGGACAGGAACAACTAAGTGGGAATGACCCAGGTCAACTGGTGCGGTGTACAAACAGGATGGGGAGATGAACCACCTCCTTTATTGTCAGGTCGCAAGAGGTGTGGAGCATGACTTTCTGCCTTCTGGGCCTTTGCTGGGTAATGGCGCAATCACTGATAGATCCGTTGAGGTCTTGGTCACTCTATAATAGGAGGAAATAGAAGAAGTGGCATTTAATTCCCCATTGGTAATTTGGTGTTTATGGCTGGAACGCAGCCGAAGGGTGTTTGAGAGTGTCGAATTACCAGATTTAAGAATTAAGGCCCTTTTTTTCGTCTATTATTCGTTGGGCAGGGAGGGAGGCTTCAGATACCATTAAGCTTATGAATTATTTTTGTACAGCTTCTTGCTGTATACAGATTTGTACCAATTTTTCCCCCGCCGTTTTGGCCCTCTTTTAAATAATATGTTACTTATCCAAAAAAAAAAGCTAACTACATATGCTGCAATCGCAAGAAAACAAGTAAAATGGATGAGATGAGTGAAAGAGATTACTACATGTATGCTGGTGTATCTAGACAAATGAAGCAACTCATCTCACCAGTTATAGCTGCTGATGATGAACCTCCACAAGCAATATAAACAACCTTCTCATCAGCTAAGGCCTCAATAGTCATGGGAATGGACCGACTCTGAGTAGAGGAATGGCCCAACTGGCCATGCCCACCATGGCCCCATGAAAAGACTTTGCCTTCGTCTAAAATTACATAAAAAAACGAGTTAGATGCTACATTCTTTGTTTTATTAGCTTTTCTGGATGTCAGAAGAATGAGCCCATAACAACAATTAGCTACATGGAAAGTGAAGAAAGTTGAAGGTCAAAGTTCAAAACCATAAGGTTCTGCAATCAGCATACCAGTCAACGCCAGAGAGTGATATCCCCCACTTGCTATTTGGATGAAACGAATATCTTCAACACTAGGAACTTCTTGTGGTTTCCAACCGCCAACCTTGTCACCTCTTCCAAGCTCATAGTTGGAGTTTGCTACAGATAAAGAGAAACAAAGTGCTCTATCAAGACATCTGTATTCACCAGACAGAACCTATCAACAGCTAATAAATCTATACAATTTTTGTATAATTTTGCTTTTCATGGCACCCCAGTGGACAGAAAAGTCTATTTAACCTAGCACAAGAAAAATAATCAACCCAATGTAAAAAAGAAATTTGATGCTATTTCAAATATATGTTTCTCCAACAGGAATTTGATTGTCATCGCTTTATTTCATGCACCTCTAATCAGCATATAAACAGCGAGAGAAGGGGAGAGTTCTACTTTTAACAAACTTCAGACATCAGGGTCAATTATTTGTCAAGCAGCTTTGAGTTTGGTCTTATTTCAGTTCGCGCCCGCTAATTTTCTAGTACTTCTAAGAAATTTGAAGCCTTCAGCAACCTTAATGCACCATTACGCTTGGTAATGTTCAGTTTTTTCAGATTAGCAGGAAAGATAATAAAGAGGAAAAACAAGCCACCCAATACTGGAGATAGAATTATCACCTCCCCAATTCCACAGCTTCCCCTCCTCAGTGAGCGCCATAGTGAAAAAAC
Organism: Escallonia rubra; assembly: GCA_033065855.1. NCBI lineage: Eukaryota > Viridiplantae > Streptophyta > Magnoliopsida > Escalloniales > Escalloniaceae > Escallonia > Escallonia rubra. The sequence goes on from JAVXUO010001910.1 coordinate 200,806, forward strand.
CCCCACAAGAGACGGCAGATACAGGCACTGTTAATGCTTTCACTTTGGAAGGAATGCTAAGTCCGCCTGCCTCATCTGGGCCGCGACCAGGACCAAGCCCCAATCTACCATCCCCCTCGTCTCGACCCCAAGTATAAAGTTCACCTACCCAAAATTAGAAAATTCAAAATAATATAAACAGTGGTACATAAGCAAAAATCTTAACAATCATGCTGACATAGATACTATAATTTCTAAGAATAGGGGACGATAATTGTACGTACAGGTACCAACGAGATACAGGTACCGTTTTGCAGTTTACCACAATTTCAAGTACTTCTAAATATCTATTCTTACCCGCTACATAGTAGACAAACCACAAAAAAAATCATATGTCAGTGTAAAACGTACCTGCAAAACCAAATATTTAAAACTACAATAACCAGCATTCATCCTCATATTTAACAATGACACATAGTGCATTATCCATGAGCAATATAATAGACAAAGAAAATGATTCGACCAATAAAACCAAGACTAATTCCACGCTGTAGTGGCCAGTACGTACTGGTATTCGTACAGAAATGAGACAGTACTTAGGCTGTATCCTTTCAAAACCAGTATGACATATATCGCCCGGTAAGGACCAGTAAGGCATGCCATTAATAACTACGAAGCAATATCTGTACAAGTTGTAGAGGAGGAGGAGAAGAAGAAGAAGGAGAAGGAGAAGGAGGAGAAGGAGAAGAAGAAGAAGAAGGAGATCTCACCGGCGAACCAAGTGCGGCGCTGCGGAGTGCGAAGAAGAAGAAGGAGGAGGAGATCCCACCAGCGAACCAAGTGCGGCGCCGCGAAGTGCGGCGCTGTGGCTGGAAGAAATATGAGAAACCCTAATGGCTAATACCCTATACGATGTTATTTTTGTGGCTTGAAGAAATTAGAAATGACTTTTCACTTTTGTTATTTCATTTTTGCACCCTAACTTATTAAATCAGCCCCAATACTTCAAAGAAAATAATAGTACAGCACATACAAACTTCATTGTGTTCAGTTATGCACTTTTAATATTTACAAAACAGCCCAAACTTAACAAACTATCACCAATTTAGTTGAAAACTTCAAAATTCAAGAAGCAACATATTAAACTCTACAAATTCCCACTCTTTAGTTGGAATATTTATGCTTTCTACAAATATCTAATACATATAGAGATTCAAATTATTTAGAAATTCAATGCTAAATGTATATATTTAAAAAAATATTTATAAAATCTGCCGTATCCCCGCCGCACCCGTATCCTAAAATTTTCAAAATTGCCGTATCCGCGTATCCGCACCCATGTCGCATCCCACCCGAGTCCGTGCTTCTTAGTTGACACGTTTTTTTTCTTTTTGATACGATAGTTAAAACTGGAATGCAGTAAAATTCATTCAAGTTTAGCAAGTGACAGAACTAGACATAAGGGCGGGAGGCAATGGAAGCATCTAAGACGCATACAAAATCCTCGTGGAGTATTATCACTGTACAGAATCCTTTTGGAAATAACAATTTTTGGATCCCAAATTCAGTGAACAAGCAAATTCAGTGAAATCCATTGTGAAAATAATAAATGCATGTCATCGGACCTGATCTGGCAATAGCAGCAGTATGTGTACCACTAGTTGCAATGTGACTAATTGGTCCATTCCAAGAGCCTTTGACCAATCTAGGGAGAAGTTCTCTATGATAAACTGAATGTCCAAGTGCACCAAAACCACCATAACCCCTGGAAACTTCATTTCAATGGTAAAAACATCAAATTATTACAATTAAAACACGCCAAGTCAAATGAACATATCAGCTTGCCTCAACAACTCTATTAACAGCACTAAAGATGATCTACAAAAATTACGTGAATCATTGAGGATAGAACCCCAAGATGGGAGCTCTTCTCCACATCATCCCAGAAGTTTTAGGGTAAAACTTGATAGGTTTTTCTTCTTTTTTTCTCCTTTGGTTGTATTAAATATTATGCAACCTGACAGAATGATAGTACATATATATTATCCATTTAAGAAGAAATAGTATATATTCTAAAATCTTAATAATTCAAGAACCAAAAGCGTAAAATCGCATCCCAGCGATTCTTCAGAACCCTCCTCAACGAGGAAGAAGCCTCACGAAGACACAAAGAAAGCTACAAAAGCTCATCATGCATAAAGAGGCATGGAAGCACTGAGAGAGAACCCTTTCCATTCCTTGAGAAGACTACAAGCATTCATTCAGTCTGCATCAATAGTTTCATCTGTTTCATTCACCCCCACCGAAATCTCAATACCACAAGCTTCTATCAAGATGTATTTAATTATTCGAGAGTCAAACCCGTGCAGGAAAAGGATATTCGTACATATAAAGAGTGACGACACTCAGTCAGATCCTAGGTAGCACGGACACGGACACCGTATCCAACACCGACACCGATCGGGACACCAGACACTGCAATTTTCAAAAAACCAGATTTTGGACACCCCAGGACACCGCAGAATTATATATATATATATATATATATATATATATATATATATATATATATATATATATATGCGCACACACATCTCAATTGGAGCAACTAAATTTCGTTCAAAATGGATGAGAAAGAAAGCAAGTAACATGAAATAGTCTCAATAGTAACAAGAAAAAAGGTCGGCAACAAGAAAGCAGTTGAATGTCTCAACAGTACCAAGATTAGAGTCTCAACAATAACAAGAGAAGGAAAAAAAACATAAATCCAAAGGCATGAAGGAGAGGTTTTATATAGTCACATGGTCCGTACATGAGGTCGGAGATGTTGACCTATCTTACTCTAGACTGGCAAACTTGGATACTTAAGGCAACAAAAACAAGGAAAAGACAAAGAGATGAGAGAAAGAAGAAGGTACCTTTTGTTGGGTCGATCTAATTAAGGTTTGGCCTAAAAGTTCATTTCTAAAAAACCCCAGATTTATCCCTCAAATTAATTTGAAATATTGTATTTTGGCCCCATACGAGTGGACACTTCTTCACAGGGTGTCCGACACTTCTTCAAGAAGTGTCTGACACGGTGTCCGGTAATTAATAAATAAATAAATTCGGACACCGCTGAGAGGTGTCGGACACGTGTCCGGAGGTGTCGGTGAGGTGTCGAGGTGTCGGTAAGTGTCGGACACCATACCTCGTCCTATAAGAGGTGTCGGTGCTTCCTAGGTTAGATCCAAAAACTTGCGCTCCTAACCTTAGGAGCTTTGTGGGACCGTGGTTCATGGTAAGATGAAAGCGCGAGGGCATGGAAGGCGAGACTCGCACCTATTGCTGCAGCAAAATATCCAGGCAAAAGAAGCAGCAGATGAAGAAGAGAGTCTTGTTAGATATGGATGGAATATAATGAAATAGAGCTACTTTGAGGTTCCCTATGAAATGAGGCATGGAAGGGAGCCACTATGAAGAAGTTCCGATTACTACAATGTCATTTAGGGTTAAAGGGGTTCTATTCCCTTTATGTTGACTTTAATGACACATTGTCATGCTATTTCCCAAGTGACTGGCTTCTTTAATTATATGGTCTACAGCTGGATTTTATTATAAATTAGGTTTTCTTCAAAAATAATCTCTGTCACAGCTCGACCTGGCCCGATTTGTCACCGATACATATATAGTATACGTGTTCAATCCGACAGTTTTGAATGACAAATGCCTTCATGTTACTTTTCAACCTAACGACATATGTGTACGGTAAATGAATTACTTGATTTTGCACCTTGTTTGGTGATAGAACAGAACGACCATATCACGTAGCAGTTACCATTTTTTTATCATCACAATCACGAGTGGGAGAGACGCCATTGAACACCTCAACATAACAAAGTACCTCGTCCGCAAGTGCTGGTTCCGGGGTGCCAAGAGATCCTATTGGACTATCATTGCCAACAATAGCAACAGTTCGCTTCAGCACATTAACCGAAGGACGACAATAGAGAGCAATATGAATACTACCATAACAATTATGACCACACGATGTGAAAGCATTATCCCACGGAATGAAGTGGGAATGAAGTAGTAGAAGTACTTGGTAAAGCAGGAAAGAAAGGTCTAGCAGAGAAAGAACCCGCCAGTCGTTGATCTAAATATCTACTAGGAGAAGTATTCACAGAAGTCTTTCCACTCCGAGTTAGGGAGGTCGATGGAGCCCGCAAAGGAGTGTTTTTCTGAAGTTTTTTCACAATTTGATAAGAAACATAGAACTGTATCGGCAAAGCTGTAAAGCCTACTAGTAACCAAGCTAAATCATTACATCCTCAATCCAAAACCCACCATCGTGTGGCTAGCTTAAAGAACTTTGAAATGTATTTTTGCACAGACATGGAACCCTGAAACGGTCGATGACAGTCCACATGAGCATGTAGCTTGTGATTTGGTGGGCACAAAGTACCAGCTTGTACCACTGTCCATGCCCGCAAGAGTGTGAATGGCCAGGTAGCACGGACACGGACACTGTGTCCGACACCAACACTGATTGGGACACCGAAAACCACAATTTCCAAAAAACTTGATTTTGGACACCGCAGAACACTGCTGAATTTTTTAATATATTTTTATTTTACATATTTGTGTATATATGGATATATGTAAATGGGAGCTGATCGATTGCTCGCGCAGGCAACTTGGGTGAAGTTGTCAGTGCTACCTAGCCTGCCATCCGCGATTCGTGGACGGTCCAGATCTTTTTTTTGCATTTTTTTAAATCCGTCCGCCACATAATGTAGCGGATGATATTTTGACAGAAATACCCTCGAACTTGAGGGAAATACAGTACGCTGCAGTGCCCGTCCGCTACATTTTGTAGCGGACGGCAATTCTTTTCCTTTGAACAAACTCTGTTCTTTTCACACTCTCTTGTGCTAAATGAAGAGATTGAACAGCAAGCAAGGGCGGTGGCAGCAGCTAGCCAAAACGCACCCACCGCCTATTCTTTCTTCCGTTGCGGATCCACCAAGAAGAAGAAGAAAACCAGAGCAGTGATTCCCCACCCCATACCAACGCACCTCGTCACCGATTCAATCACCCCATTATCAATTCACCACAAGCTACACCATCGCCAACCCATCAATTAACCGTCCACACCATAGCCACTTGTCACCGCCAATTTCAGTCAGACTGGGAAGCTTGGATGCTCTAGGTAACAAAAAGAAGGAAAAGAGAAAGAGATGAGAAAGAAAGAATAAGGTAATATTTGCTAGGTCTATCTGAATAGGGCTTGGCCTAAAAGTTCATTTCTAAAAAAACCCAGATTTGTCCCTGAAATAAGTTTGTAATAATGAATTTTGGCCCCGTACGGATGGACACTTCTTCAAGAGGTGTCCGAAATGGTGTCCGGAAATTAAAAAATAAATAAATTCGGACACCGCTGAGAGGTGTCGAACACGTGTCCGTAGGTATCGGTAGGTGTCGGACACCATACCTCGACCTATATGAGGTAATGGTGCTTCCTAGGTGAATGGCTGTAGGAATTAGCTCATATTCTTCCCACCAAAGTCTAATTGTGCCCTTCAACTTGACTTCTGCAAATGCTCTTTCGATAAACATCTGACTAGTCAGCAAATTTAACGTAACTTTCTAACTATTCAATACAAGGATATTCTGGGCTTCATCACCATGATATCAAAAACTTCCAACTAGCATTTCGGTCAACATCAACTAATATAGGATCTCCGGGACAAGTTTATTTAAAATTCAAACCAGACGAGTAGAAGCAATCTTTCCTTGAACATGTCCTTTACCACTTGTAGATTACGTAATTGGATGGACCAGTTTCTCCATGTTCTAGAGATAAATTCTCAAATTTTGAGTTTGATTCATGATTAAACTATTGCTGAATCTGAAGAGAACAAAAAGAGTGAAACTGGGGCTGATAGTTGAGAAGGTAAACAAACAAAGGAGGGTTGTTTCTATTTTTCTTTTTTAAGGATGAAATTAGGTTTAAGTCGTAACTAGATGAAGGTTTTAGATAACTCTGTTGTACCCTTGTGATTGGCAAGTTACAGACATGGTTAGGGTTTGATTTAGTGGCATGTAAGGACTCTTCGGAATCTAGGCACTACAAATAGCCTAATAACAAGTTATAAACTCCGCTAATTCTGTAGATGATGACGTAAGTATCTGGCCCCATATTATAAGGTGTTAGTTAACTGGACAGCACAAAATAAAATCGATGAGTTGGGCCCAGAAAATTGAATGGTACCCAACTGTAGATAAAAAAACTAGGTCGGGTCTATCTAACAACCAATTAAAACCCCAGAAAATTTCCTTCTTCTAGCGATTATGACTTTCTTTAACAGCGAGAGCGGCGCAAAGGACTGGAAAAACCGTTTAGATATCAAGGGGTGACAACAGCAATTGACTGCGCGATTCCATGACTCGTGATAAATGGAAAAGTAGCCGGCGGTGGGAAGAAGTTGGTCAATCTCAGGTCGATCTCTGGCGCAGCGAGATGATGGCGATAAACGTGATGGATTCTAACAAGGACGGCTACAACTGATGATTGCAGCTGTATTTCGTTTTTCTTTCAACTGATGGACGGTAATGATAGGAAATGATGATTTTGAGGAGAAAGATAAATACATGAAGAGATGATAGAAGACACACCCGACGAATCAAGGAGGTCTTTGATACTACTTGATGTGGCACAGATAGAAAAAAAGGGAGAAAGGGAAATAAAAGAGAATAGGAAGAACGAGAGAGAGACGAGAGACCAAGAGCCCAAGGCTTCAAATCTACTTGAAATAACCTAATTATGATTACATCCTAACTTATAGAAGAGTACCCCTATGACAACTTGGACGGATTGAAATTTAGAGCAGCCAAAGTACTAAAACCCTATATACTAATGACAAACAACAAACGACTACCATGCTCCTTTTGTTGTATCAGCTATCCTATTCCTTCCCTTCCAAATGCCGCATAGCTTCCTGCCCTCCTCCCTTTGAACAACAGCCACCTTTTCAATAGCTCCACTACCGATCTGGACCATTGAGGCAAATCTTCTCATTCTCTCTTATTGACAACACAAATAAATCTTGACACCCCTTTCAAGTACAACAATTCCGCACTGGAAATCTCCCCACTTCACCGTCATTGCACCGCATTCAAAGCAACAAAGCAAGAAGTGATGACGTGAATCTATTCAAGGGTAGTTCAGGGGAAATCACTTGGTACTATACGTACTAACAGAATAAATATTCAAAACCTCTAATATAAAGTATACAAACTTTCGAGGTATAAGAAGCAGACCAAAGCCAACCACACAAAAGTCAACTAAGGAGCGAGAGCCAGCCAATTTAAGTTTTTATTAAAAGAAACCTTTTTCGCTGAGTTTTTCTTATTACTTAAGCTCAAGAATTAAAAGTTTAGCATTACTAACCAGCCCCTTCCCACTCTATCAACACGCCGTCACAGCTCTCAATCAGGGTGGCAAGCACAGCAGCCACCTTCCCCACCCCCTCCACCACCCCACAATCTATCTCCACACGCAGCCCGGCACAACCATCAATCGACAAATTGCCTCCACCACATGCCGCTAGAACAGACCACTTTTTAGATTTAAGAAGACTAAGGAAGGGTTTTGATGGTTTATATAAGGTCAAATCCTCAAGCAAAAAACTGATGGTGAACCCTGTATGTGCTTAACTGCTTGGCTTCGACTTTGATATCGAATGCACCCGTGCATACATGTCTAGTACCATTTCTTAGCACCTGAACCATCTCCTAGGAAGCACCGACACCTCTTATAGGACGAGGTATGGTGTCCGACACTTACCGACACCTCGACACCTCACCGACACCTCCAGACACGTGTCCGACACCTCTCAGCGGTGTCCGAATTTATTTATTTATTTATTAATTACCGGACACCGTGTCCGACACCTCTTGAAGAAGTGTCGGACACCTTGTGAAGAAGTGTCCACTGGGGCCAAAATACAATATTTCAAATTTATTTGAGGGATAAATCTGGGGTTTTTTAAAAATGAACTTTTAGGCCAAACCTTAATTAGATCGACCCAACAAAAGGTACCTTCTTCTTTCTCTCATCTCTGTCTTTTCCTTGTTTTTGTTGCCTAAAGTATCCAAGTTTGCCAGTCTAGGTCAACATCTCCGACCTCATGTACGGACCATGTGACTATATAAAACCTCTCCTTCATGCCTTTGGATTTATGTTTTTTTTCCTTCTCTTGTTATTGTTGAGACTCTAATCTTGGTACTGTTGAGACATTCAACTGCTTTCTTGTTGCCGAACTTTTTTCTTGTTACTATTGAGACTATTTCATGTTACTTGCTTTCTTTCTCATCCATTTTGAACGAAATTTAGTTGCTCCAATTGAGATGTGTGTGTGCATATATATATATATATATATATATATATATATATATATATATATATATATATAATTCAGCGGTGTCCTACGGTGTCCAAAATCTGGTTTTTTGAAAATTGCGGTGTCCGGTGTCCTAGTCGGTGTCGGTGTTGGATACGGTGTCTGTGTCCGTGCTACCTAGACCATCTCATATATCAAGAGCAAGGAACGTATAAAATAATCTTCACAAGCACACAAGCCTCAGCAAGACAAGTTCCCAACTTCACTATAAATAACCTCAATATTTTCCTAAGCATTGAAACTCTTTTACAGACCTTAGTCCGTTACAATACCCAATGGCTCGAGGAACTAATCAAACCCTTACGAGTTTGTCTTGGTATTGAATCAACGGTCCTTTCACTATGCCACCTTGATCCTGGATAACTCAATATCTGCCACATTTTCTTCCATAATACTTAATCAGGATAACTTGTGTGCTTATTGCCAACGACTCGGTTTCCTTCAATTTCTTGCGTCCATACATTCACATTAATTCATCTGCACTTCTAATCAGTTTCAAGCATAATTTCCATTAAAGGCGACCCAAGAGAACCTGAGACGAGAGGCTATGTTACATGGACTCTTTAAATGTGCGAAGTACCCGTGTCGGACACTCGACACTTGGATATGGGTATGGGATATGTGTCCGACACATCCCATAGGATATGCCACTAGGAACACTATATTATAGTGTTTCTTTTAGTTCATAATTGCTTTGAGATAATCACAGTTCTAAACTAAAACAATATGCATATCATAAAACAGTACGTTAACTAAGGAATAGCTAAATAGGTGGGAATATTGTGCCGTGTCCCCGTGTCTTGGATTTTGAAAAATAGACAAATCCGACACTTGGACACGTATCCGACTCCGACACTCGTGCCGAGTCCATGTAACGTAGGCGAGAGGCGACCTCAGGCGGCTGCGTGGCGCCTCAACCAGGCCCAAGGAGGGGCCATTTCAGAGAGACAATAAGAGGCAAAAAAGGCACACCTGGGCAAAAAGCCCAACTCACTGGGTAAAAACTTCTAAAAGGGGTCAACAGGTGAAAAACTTCAAAGAAAGGATCAACAGGCCACAGACTTAGAAGAAAACGCAAACAGGCCAACACCTTTAGCTCGTAACCCAATTGTTGGATCCCCTATTTATGTTCTTCCTCTTATCTTTCTTGTCATGTTCTTCCTCGTCATTCTTCTTTTTACTTCTTCCTTTAAAAAGTACCTCATACTGTTTGAGATTTAGATTCTTACTCTATCCAATAAATGAAAAAAAAAAAAAAAAGTTGAACAGAGTCAACTCCTCTCCAATCGCTAACACTAATTTTAAAGCTTTAATTGCACTAGACATATACGTTGGCTTCATCTTTTTAGCCTAACTTTGTGGGTTTTTTCAGAAAGATTTTTGCTAACTGATTTACAATAAACCCATAAGGTTTGTAACCAGTTATACTAAGTTCACCTTACATCACTCGGGAGGCACCTCGACTCTCACCTCAGGCATTTGCCTTTAACGACGACAAGAATAATGCATGTCTTCGCCACTTTGAATTCAGATGTTATTTAATCATTAGGAGTTGATAAATGCAGCTAGGTAGACTATTCCAGACCCACTTGTTCATGGTTATGCTAATAATGGTTTTCAACCAACATGCGGCCATAGCTGCAGTTGTCTTCCATCATCTTGATTAGTTTAGGCACTTGTTATAGTACTTCTACTCTCTTTGTCAACATCTTCTATCATCTTTAACAATACTTAGCATTCTCTCTAAGCAATTGTAGTGTGCTAACAGAAAGTGCGAAGACATTTGCAAGGAGCTCTGCAAAGCATATAGCACGGTGAAAAAGCTACCTAACCATGGAAATAATGTAAGCATGTTCTTCAAATAGCCCAAAAAAGATAAATTAACATGTGAATTCGAAGTTGCCATGAAACCCAACCCAAAACCGAAAGGCTAAACATCATGTCTAAACCCTCTGGGTAGTCTGACAATGCAGAACAAGAAGATCCACATGAAGCAACACTTAGCATAAGCTCTCTCCCATCTCACCTCATTAAGATTAACCAAGCAAGAAATCAGAAATCATGTCCACCTCCCAGGCCTAGGAGGCTAAACAACAGAAAGGGAAAGTGTCCAAAGGAAATAGCCTCTGCACCAATGTAGAACAGGGCACATAAAGTCTTGCTTAGTTTGTTCCCTCACCAAGAGTCCAACCAAAATATCTCCTAATGACCTCCCCAATAAGAGCAAATTACTTTGCAAATCTACCCCACCATAAAATAATGTCCACCAAAAAGATAAAATGATCAACCATATAAATTTCTAGGAGTCTTAATTCTTTTGCAATGACATAATCCTCTCAAGAGATCCCTAAACTTGCTCCAAGCAGCCAAAACCTATGAAGCACGGACACGGATGCTGGTGCGGATACGACACGGGTGCGGATACAGCATTTTCTAAAATTTTAGGATACGGGTGCGGCGGGGATACGGCAAATTTTATAAGTATTTTTTTAATTATATACACTTAGTATTAAATTTCTAAACAATTTGAATCTTATATGTGTTGATATATGTAAAAAGATATTAATATTCCAACTAAAGTAGTGAGTTTTTAAGTTTAATGGGTTCTTCACAAAATTTTAAAGCTTTTAACCAAGTTAGTGAGAATTTCTTAAGTTTAATGGGCTCTTTTATAAATATTAAAATTCTATAGTTGAATTATGTGTGGTATCACTTTTATTTCTTTGAAGTATTGGGGTTAGTTTAAATAATAACTTAACAATTGGGTACTTAAATAAAATAACAAAAGTTAAAAGTCAAAAAAGTCATTCCAGAACATAGATAACATCGATCCTTTTCTTCTTCTTCTTCTTCTCTGGGACTGGAAGCAACGACACGCCCCACGCCGCATACCACACGCTGTCGCCGTCGCCGGTAATCCTTCTCCTTCTCCGTTGCTTGTAAGTCCTCCTTCTTCTTCTTCTTCTCCTTCTTCTTCTCTTCTGTTTCTACCTCTTCTCTCCAATCTTCTCTCTCCTCAGTTCCTTGCCGGTGGTCTCCGGGGTTCCCGGTGGTCGCCAGTGGTCTCCGGGGTTCCCGGTGGTCACAGATCTGCGCGATAAGAGTGTTTTCACAGATCCGATACGCACCCGAGCCGCACCCGTTATTTAATACATTAAAAAATTAATAAAAAATGTTGGACACGCACCCACGCCGCACCCGACTCGCACCCGCACCCGACGAGTATCCGGTGCCGGTGCTTCACCCTAAGTGCCGCACCGGTGCTTCATAGGCCAAAACTAAACTAGACAAAGAACGGACAAAAGTAGGTACTTTTTGGTCAACATCTCCATTAATTGCTAATCCATCCTCAATTGGAAGCTCACATGTGTATTTATACAAACGTATGATAGTGCACTGATCTGCGTGAAAATTAGGAGCGAGACGGCTGAGATGACAAAACACTGAAGGTGGGCATACTTGATCCTACGACAGTGGAAAAAGGTAGTCCAAGACAAGCATATAAATAACGTAAATTTAAAGCTACAGATTGTTCAAAAAAAAGAAAGGGCATTTATAAAATTATATGTCATTTGCATGCACAAACACATGACATTATGACACACACACACAAACTAATCCAAAGCAAAGGTGTTTTGCCCTGTATATAACAATCAACAATGTCTAGAGTGAGACGCTTATTCCTGTCTCCTAATACTGTGTTCGCACTGGACTAATACTAACACAAAACTAGTTGATCACCATGGGTCCTTACAAATTCTGTATTTACATTTAAGCCTTTTACATATTCTTCTCCTCAGAGATTATATGCATGATAAGTGCTTTCCCACGTGAAACACTACATATCGTCCATAAAGAATGCTGATTGGGGCGTCTCATTTAGCTGCTTCATCACAGAGATTTCACACCTTCCCAAACGTACTGATTTATTTCATAGTAGGTCGTTAGCTGTATTTCATCACTGGCAAGATAAGTCTTAGCTTACATGCTATTATTTATTATATGAGCAACTAATAAATGGGTATAGTGCTAACCATGTGAAGACCTGGCCGAGAGAGTCAAGGGCGACAGAATGAAGTCCACCGAGTGCAATGCTTCGGACCGAATCCAAGTTTGGGTTCAGGGTTGGCACAAAAGCGGGGTTCTCATGGCCAAACCCTAAACGGCCTCCGTCGCCTTTACCCCAAATCCAAAGCTTTCCATCAACCAGCAACGCCGAGTGGAACAGCCCGCATGAAATGCCCACCTCCACCGCCGCCGCCGCGCCGTAGTGATTCGGCGGAGGAGTAGATAGAGGTAAGCGACCCGGAATCGAGGAGGATAGGCGAAAAGAAGAAGGGAGGAGGAGAGAGGCAATTGGAGCAGGGTAGAGGCGGATCTCCTCGATGCCGCCGCCTAGTTGGCCGGAAGCGCCTCGGCCCCATGTGTACAGTTGGAGGATGAGGGTGTTGTCTGGTGCGTCAGCTGTGTACTTGTAGATTAGTGGAACTTTTCTGTTGTGCGAGGCGGAGGCGGAGGAGGAGTATATGTGACGCCGCCCATGGCGGTACAAGGCAGGGGAATGGCGAAGCGCCGTCATGTGCAGTGCGTGAAATGGTTCAAATTGGTCTAGGTTCGGGCTAAATGCGGAATAGATTAGGGCAAATTACACTTATATCCCTGAGGTTAGGGTATAATTACAGTCAAGGACAACGAGTTTCAAAATTAACATTTCGTGACCAAACATTTTTAAAATGTATCAGCCGTGTCCATCCGTTAGGGTTCCATCCAAAAATTGTATTTTTTGTATGATGTCATCAATATGTATTTTTAAAATGACGATACTACCCCTTGTACTGTATATATTGAAAAATATTTGTTTATTATTATATATGATTTATTTAACAAATTTTAGTTTTAGGATATTCTTGAAACCCTAATTTACAAATTAGGATATTCTTGAAACCATAATTTGTAAATTAGGATTTTCTTGAAACCCTAATTTGCAAGTTAGGATTTTCTTGAAACCCTAATTTGCAAATTAGGGTTTTCTTGGGTTTTATGTTCTCTCTCCCATTGCCTGTGAATCTGAAGTCCCCGCCGGCCGTCGCCTCCCTCCCCCGCCCCCGCCGTCGGCAGTCCCTCCTTCCCCGGCCCCTCGCCGCCGGCAGCCCCTGTCCACACCACCCCACCACGCCAGCAGTCTCTCCCCGCACCACCCACCATGTCGGCAGCCTCTCCCCGTAGCACCCCACCACGAAGGCAAGCCCATCCCCGCACCACGCTGCCGGCAATCCCTTCGCAAACCCACACAGCCGGCAGCTCTCTCTCTCTCTCTAAAACCCTATTTCGGAAACCCACGATCTCGCTGATCCCGGCAATCCCTTCGCAAACCCACAATCTCGCTGATCCCGGTAATCCCTTCGCAAACCCACAATCCTGCCGATCTCGCCGCCACCCCTGGCTGCTGCCTCGCCGTGGCTGGTTGGCCGCGGTGGGGAATGAGAGGCGCAACAACGGGAGGGGTGGTGGGAAGGTGGTAGCAGCAGTGGAGTGGTGTGCGGGGTGGTGGGGGAAGAGAGAGAGAGAGAGAGAGAATTAATTGAAGAGAGAGAGAATTTAAGAGAATTTAATAGAGAGAGAGAATTAAGAGAATTTAAGAGAGAAAAATTTAAGATAATGGCATTTGAATAAATAGATTTATAACTTGAGGGCAATATAGTCTTTTTATCAAAACCGTTATGTATTTTTGTATTCCGTCTGGTTAAAGGACATAAGTGTAATTATACCAAACTATTGTCCTTGGCTGTAATTATACCCAAATCTCAGGGATATAAGTGTAATTTGCCCTAGATTAATTGCGTATAAAACCTCCAATTTAGGCGTTTCTTTTTCGTAATATTAAAACTGCATTGCATCAAAAGATTGAAGTTTTGACCAAAAAAATCAAAAGATTGAAGTTTACCGAGATGAATATGTACAAGATGAGATCTCATACACAAAAACTCATCTCAGTCACTTAAAAAAAACCCCATCACGCCGCCGATGCCACGGCGTTCTTGCTATATTGCTACGTGAGTCAAAAGACTCAAATTGTACTTACCTTGTTCGCTCCGATTTTGAGTAATGTCTCTAGGTGATTAGCGGCAGTTGACTACTAAATACTCAGAACTACGATGGTCTGATTTTTTCACAAAGGAAACGTAAGAAGCCTTGCAAAGGTCAGACCTTTTGTGTGAGACCTCGCGTCAGTTATATGTGATCCTTTTTGTGTTTTCCTACAATATTGTATTGTTTTCGGTGATGTTCACTTGCATGCGAACTTCCTCACTGAGGCCTCTATAGACAACCCATTTTCGTAGGCTTTATTTGAAGTATTTACTCGCTTTATGTATTTAATCTAGGCTTTATTCAATTTATGTAGGCCTTATTTTAGTTATTTGAGTCCAGGGACTAAGGGTGTGTTTGATAACGCAATTAAACACTTAAAACTTAAAGTTTTCAATGATTTTCAATTAAGTGCGTTTGATAACGCTAAACTTTGCATCACTTAAAAAATTAATTCTTACCAAAAATAAACTAAAATTTTAAGTTAGGGTGGACTTACTTAACGCTGATCACTTAATCCTAAGTGAGATGGTTAAAAGTTCTTTAACATGTTTTTACATAAAAATAATAATTATTACAACGATGCCGCCTCAATAAATTTGTTGGCAACACCGCCTTCACCACAATACAACAACCACCACCACCACAACCATTATTTTATTTTGCTACCACCACCACAATTATCACGACCTAGTCACTATCACCACCACCACCGACAACATCACAAGGGTAACGCCACCTCCACCGTACCGTCGTTGTTGTCACCAGGTCCATTTCCATCAAAACATTTAAAGATCCACCACACTACAACCATTGTCATAACCGCCATGTCGCCGCAAATCGCTATCATCACAATTACCAACACTACGTCTTCACGCATCATTACAGCCACCATTGACACATTTTTGCCGTCGTCGTTGCCGCCGCCAGCACCACCACCACTACTACTCCATCATCACTGCCACCACCGCCACCAACACGATTTTAACCCCCTAAAAAAGTTATAAAGTACATAAACAAATGTATAATTTTGGAAAAACGGATAAATTTGTAAATAAACAACTTTCAAACATCTGTTTTTTGTTTACCAAACATGTTAATTTATTTTTCAGTAAAAATTCAGTCGCTTATAGTTTTCAGTTTCACAAATTAAGTGTTTAACTTTTTCGGCACTTAAATTTCAGTTTTATCAAACAGCATCTAACTCAAGTCAAGGTCTAGATAAGATAGGAAGCCTAGTAGTCAGATTGCCCTTAGTTGGGATTTCTATCCCGATTTCGTGATTATCACGTGTGTTTAACTAAACAAGCAATTTTTTCATTCTAGAATTGGACTTCAAAGTAAGGGACAACTCTAAAACCGTCCATAACCTATAGGTGTTTAGTCAGCGTCGTCCTTCAAATATCTTTTTAACCAAATTCATCCCTAAACTATTATAAGTGTATTCACTAAGTCTCTTCGTAAGTCGGGGTCAAGAAGTTGTTGTTAAGAGCCTGAGAATGATGGGCAAAACAGTCAGCTCATCTCTGTACCCCTTTATGCATTAATTGAATTACAAATAATACCCTGAAGTTTGTTTGGAGTTTCACATGAACCCATAAAGTTTTAATTAAAGCACATAAGTTGTAAAATTACAAAAGAGGTCCAGTTGGACCTAATTTGCAAATTCTAAGTATTTTTAAAGGGATAAACTTTTAATATCAACAAACAAAATTTTCATATAGATAATAACAACTCGATTTCATGTTTTAATTTTTCCCTATATTTTTTTTTTTTTTACTTTATCAATTCAGCGTATCTATTAAGAGCCTGAAAATGATGGGCAAAATGGTCAAATCATCTCTATACCCCTTTATGCATTAATTGAATTACAAATAATCCCATGAACTTTGTTTGGAGTCTCAAATAAAACCATAAAGTTTTAATTAGAGCACATAAGTCGTGAATATTACAAAAGAGTTCGAGTTGGACTTAATTTGCAAATTCTAAGCATTATTTAGAGGGATAAACTTTTAATATCAACAAACAAAACTTTCATATTGAAAATAACAACTGAATTTCATTTTTCATTTTTTCCCTATCTTTTTTTGTTTACTTCATTAATTCAGCATATCCTCCCCCCCCCCCTGAAGATACCATAATCTCTTAACCATATATATGTTTATGCATCCTCTTCCTCCTACCATAATGAAACCCTTTAAGATCTAAACCTAACTACCACCAACTTCAATAACGCGACTACGATATAATTACCACTCAAAACTTTTAGAAATAAGAAACTTAAACTAGATAAATGTAGGGTTTGATTCGTAATTCTTATTTCCAATACCCTTCCCCTTCATTCCGCCCCCACCACCCTTCACGCTGTCGAGCAGCCGTCACCACCTTCAACCACCATAAGACCCCACACCACCCAGCCATAACGACCATCACATAACCCCACCCAACCTCTGTCCTACTACCTAGCTATGTGACCACCAGAAAAGCCCATCCAATTGTCGCTGCACTACCGAGTTGCCACGACCACCACAAGACCTCACACCACCCAGCCATAATAATTACCACATGACCCCACCCAACCGCCATCCATCCACCCACTCATCATGACCACCATATGTACCCACCCAATCACTACTGCACTACCTAGCCGCCGCAACCACCACAAGACCCCACACCACCCGGCCACAATGACCACTACATGAGCCCACCCAACCGTCATCCTTCCATCAGCCATTTTGACCACCATAGGAACCCACCTAATAATTAATGCACCACTTAACCATCGCGACCACCACAAGACCCCACATCACCCAGCCATAACGACACCATATGACCCTACCCAACTGTCGTCCCAGTCACCATGACCACCATAAAGACCCCGCCCAACCACCGTGACACTATAAGACCCTCATCCAACCGTCGCGGCCCTACCCAGCCGTCGCAACCACCATAAGACCCCTCTCAACCACCACCCCACCACTCAATCACCATGACCACCAGAAGACCCCACCCAACCACCTTCACGCACCAAACCACAGCGACCACCACATAAACTCCCACCCATGCCAAATCCACTATTAATGGTTAAACAAACCAAATCTGGTTTATTCAACCAATTTAAGCTTATTCGTATTTTTCAGGGCATAAACCATCAAATTAAGCTTTAGTGGAGATGGGGCAGCGATTGGTGGTGACGGAGAGATCTGTGACCGGTGGCTAGGAATGGAGAGAGGATAAGAGAACGGTGAAAATTAAGGTTTGTAGTTGAAGGTGATCTGACTGTTTTACCCCTCATTTTAGGTTTCTTAATGGCCATTTTCTAACCCTGATTGACGGAAGGCGTAGGTGGACCCACTTATGATAGTTTAGGGACGAATTTGGCTAAGATATAGTTTAAGGACGATTATGGCAAAATGTTTATAGTTTTGGATTGTTTTTTGTAATTGTCCCTGAAAGTAAATTAAGAATGGAATGAGCACCGACAAATTTTTTGTCTAACACAACAGTTCTTTTCTAAACCAGTCAGTTCTGCTTTAAGTTTTAAGTGTACCAACTGGTAAAGGTACTTTGGTCTATTTTCCTTTTCACTTTTTAGACGGTTAGGGTTGCGGTTAATTTTTTTTTTATAGCTTTTCTACAATATTAGACCCCCATACCCTTGAATAACCAATCACAAGCTGCCCCACAAGAGGCAGGCAGTAAGAGAGAGAAATATCTCCAAAGGCTGCTAGTTTTTCGCGATAAACAAATTAGCAAGACACACATAGATAGACGAGAGTCTTTTCTTCCTTATACTTGTGTGTGTTCATCGTTCGTGTATCACTTCTAATTGTGGATAATCCAAAGTCAACAACTCGCTAGCCCAAATCAAGAGCTGTAATTCCATAGTCTTTTACTTTTTTGTATAGGACAATAGTCAAAGATCATAGTAAAACCCTTCCCCACAATCGAATTATGCTTCATAAAGTGTCTGGATAAAATGTTTTCTTACAATAAGAAGTTGATTTGAATTAGATTTATAAAAATTATAGACCAAGATTTAGGTTGCCTCCCCAAGAGTCTGAACTACATGATTTTGATCCTGATTTGTTCGATCAGGGACGTAGGCTATTCAACCCCTATTATGAGTTCAAACTAAACTGGTTTAATTGAGGATTTATGCTTATTTTATGTGTTTTAATAAAGTCATTGACAATCACATCACAACAAACATCGACCTTCTTAGGGTATGATGGGGTGCCCAACACCTTCCTATCATATAAACTATTCCCAGAATCTGAATCTCGTGATTTTGTAAATTAGAAAGCTTTATTGTATATTAGAGTCAATTTTTGGGTTCTTTTGTTGTCCCAATTAATTATTGTAACTAACCCTAAAAATATGATGGCGGGTCAAAAAATTTAGTCTTTTCCGAATATGCACCATCTTACTTTCTTAAAACACAACCGATGTGGGTATCTCCATCCATTTTAGTACACAGCAAGTATGTGATCTTGCAAATTTGATGAGCAAAAGGATGATAATATGTTTGAAGGGGATGAACCTTAAATAGATGCAAATAGCAATGCTAATTGTGAAGATGTTAATTGTCACGCGCCCAAAACTCAAGGCACGGCTTGCAATCGAATACAATCAGTATTGATCCTTCAGTTGAAGGCTCCCCTTCATCAACTTTCTATAAAAAGATCCTCTTAAACGTGTCACAATTTGATATGGGATGATTTATCTTTTGATGACGTACATAATAGTTGTTATTTTCCTTTTCTTTGGACTCGGTTATTTCTCAACAAGATATAGCTATAATTGTCCCTATTTTACCCACTTTTCTACAATTATAAGCCTTCTTTAATGGGGCAAGGTAAAACCTGGGGGTCATCTTGATCAAATTTCCTCTTTTCCCACCTCATCTTTTCTTTCCATGAAAGGGCTTGGTCTTATGAATCGAGACTTGGCATTTCTTCAATAATGAAATGACTGTTAAGCTTGTGAACTTTGGATCCTATTAACTTCTTGCCTCTTCTAACATTGCACTACGTCGTTCAAATTTCAAGCAACTTGGGTGAAAAACCTGTAGTCAGTAAAGTTGTATGTATGATAGTCTTAAGGTAGTTAATGTAGCTATATTACCTCGAAGGGGATTGAGCAGAGTAACGCTACCTCTTGACCTTGACCCATCAGTAGCTACATTGCTTGGACCTTCTAGACTTAAACTAAAGTTGAAACCATTTCTTGACCATGTGAAATCAATCTTACACCTATATTATCACATGTGATTAATAATACATTCGTCACAAATTCTTTAATAACCATTGTTGACTCCCTAGCCTTTTTATTCCTTAGTAGTCTCAAGCTCTTCCATCATCTTATCCATCGACAAATTTCCAACGCTTGCCACTAGCCATATAGAAAGTTTTGTAATGCCCGTACATCTGATTTTTTAAACATCTGCACTAAGCCATTAAGAAGGTTTACCTTAACTTCTTTATTGAAATAGTTCTTGAACCCTACATATTCAACTCTTTTTACTATCCTATCAATTTTAAATAGGTTTAAAATTTCAGAGTCGTAGTAGTTAAAGTAATCAATATTGTAAATGTTGAATGTTCCTGAACGGACCCTTATAATGCAGTTTTATAGTCAATAAGGTAGAGCTATCATCTGAAATTAAACACAAACAAGTACAGAGATCCAAAATTATCGAGTTTTTTAAGAATAAAAAGGACCACAATGTGAAAGATACATAAAAAGAAAAAAAAAGGAAAAAAGCCTTAGCCTACACAATATGCACATAAATTAACATATATCGAACTATAGTATACACTTCAATTGAAATAAAGATGTGACCCATTGTTCTACCAATGAAAATGGACAAAATTCTCATTCGAGTAGATAAATAAAAGGAAATAGGTTAAAGAGCAAATATAATTTGACAAACTGAACAAATACCTATTGTAGATACCTCTTTTTATAAGCATTTTTTATTTATTAAATAATGAGCTTCATTATTAATTAAAATTCATTATTGAGTATGGACATAGTGATGTAATTTAATTATTTAATCCAGTCCAGTTTTATTTTAATTAATTTGGTCCAATTTAATTGTCCAGTTCAGTCCCGTCTAGTTTAATTTTCCAATCCAGTCCATTGCATATCCAGTCCAATTGCATTAATCCAGTCCACTGCATTAGTCCAGTCCATTCAGGTCAAGTCCAGTCCATGGTCTATATTATTCTAATTAATGTAATTTGTCTAGAGAATTTGGAAAAACAATCCATGATTTATCCTTGATATGAAGATCAAATAAATCTATTGGTTACGAAATGACTTATCCTAAATCTGGTACATCTCATTTGTGATTTTAGAGATAATTACCAAAATTAGGGTTAGATAGTAACCCAAAATTTGAAACAAATATTTTTAATAAATGGGGTGAACCGGCCGATTACTTGACTTTTGTCAATATGCGATTTTATCATTTATTCTAACTTATCTTCAGCCAGGCACATTAACATTGCCAATCTTATCTTATTCTACAACCCTGAGCACTATAAAAAGGGGTCTTGGCCTTCATTTTTAAGAGATCTATAACCTTATTCTCTTTAGAGTTTGCATGCCATTTTCTTTGTGAAATGACTTACAACCTCTCTTGAGAATCTTAGCCATTCAAATTACTCTAAAAACGTCATTTGTTTTTGCATCGTGGATACCACGGAGAACATCCCTTTGTCTTCAAGGCAAGTAGCATCGCGAGGTAACTTTTACCAGCTTTCTTAGGATAGAAATTATATAGATTCTCTCCCATTTTCCTTAGTCACATTTCATTAAAAAAAAACCCCAAAAAAGAGTTTTTTTCCAGTTACATTCTTTGTCTAAGTCTAGGTTCGAATTGTAGACTATTTCCCATAAGACCAGAGTCAAACTATGGTGGTTTTTATTCAAATTATCCTGATCGGATACGTAGGCCACTTGTCCCATGTTGTCGAGTTCAAGCCAAAACAATAAAAGTTAACATAGGGTGAGTCTTGTTATATTTTGCATACTATGTGTTCTTTAGGCAAAAAATCATTAAAAATGAGTAGTAGAGACCGAAAGGGCATGGCGGGTGCCTAACACCTGCCCGTTGCATAACTCAGTCCCCGAACCCATCTCCCAGTTTCGACAGAGTAGTCGCCTCTACTCGGCCAAACCAAGTAGACGAAGCCCTTAGAGGCCTCTACTCGGCCAAGCCGAATAGATGAGCCCTTCAAGGCCTCTATTCGACCAAGCCGAGTCGACGAGCCCCACAAGGCTTTCACTCGGCCACGTTGAGTAGACAAAGCCTTAGAGGCCTCTACTCGACTAAGCCAAATAGACAAGCCCCCCAAGGCCTCTGGCCGAGTAGACGAAGCCTTTTACCAAAGGGAAACCTCCACAAAGCGAGAAATACCACCTTTAGCTAAAAGTTTCTAACGCAGAACACCACTTCGATGATAAACCACTCATCCTAATTCCATATTCAAAAGAACACGGAATGGGGGACAAATGCTAAAAAATACCACCAATGGGAAGGTGACACGTGTCACCACCAGGAAGCACCAAAACTGCCCCATAATTCGTGGAGAAGTGGGAAGTGGCGTTTACCCGCTCTCTCACTATCCCACTTTCCCATGATGGGAAATTATTTCCCACTAAATCCTGGTAAACTCTCATTAACTTTGGTAACTCCCCATTAAGGAGAGATAACTGACCCATTAATGGGAGCCCTATATAAAAAAAAGTTTGGGAAATGAAAGAGGTAAGTTCCATAATCCAAGAATACTTCCAAGTTCTCCCTCAAACACTTTTTGACTTTAGCATCAGAGATCCTCCGAGGGAAACATTTTTGGCGAGTCATCGGTGTTATTTGTGCTGTGTAGGTCATTCACGAGCCAATCTAAGATTGTCCCGGATTTCATCCACGACAACCACTAATAGGACAAAAGCTTCATGTTAATGGTCTAGCTATAATTCTTTGTGCTGTGTAGGTCATTCACGAGCCAATCTAAGATTGTCCCGAATTTCATCCACAACAACCACTAACAACATAAATGACAAAGAATTATAGCTAGACCATTAACATTTAACATGAAGCTTTTGTCCTCTTTGTGGCTACTTTTGAGCTTTTTGCTTCTGTCTAGGAGATTGCCTTTATGTAGGCATTTTTCCTCTACCACCTTGCACTGCATCTTGACTATTTTGTCATATATCTTAACTGTTTTGCCTTGAAACTTGAGCATCTTTACAACTGTCCCTTACAACTTGAACTGCCCTAAGTTGAAGCTTAGGGAGCCTGACTTAGAGGTTGAGCAGCTTGCTTTAGAGCTTGACTGCTCTGACCTTCAATTCTCCTCATTTTCTCACAAGTTCTTCTATTGTGTCCAAGTATCCCACATAGTTAAGCATTCACAATGTCATGTTTTAGGGTAAGCCTGAAGCATTTTCGAGTCTCTCTTTGCTTAATGTCGATTATATGTTTCGTTAACTCAGTCCAATGTCCTTTCCTAGCTAACTTGGTTCCCCTAGTGACACAAGATTTATTGGAGACAAGACTAGGAGTAAACCAGTATAGACCAACTTGTCTTTACCACTTAGAAAATGCACAACTTATTCATAAGCTTGCATGCATTTTTTTTTCCTTAAAACAACTATGCACATAGTTGTTAAGATCTTTATCAGCCTAATATGGCTGCCACAACATGGAAACAAGGGATGCCTAGCAAATCCCGCCTCTTACAACTACAAGTTCCAAACTCCAAATCAACTATTTTATTGTGATCGATTTATCAATCCTAGTTCAAACTCACCATTAGCAAATCCTGAGGCCTTACCAGCCCAAGCAATTGAAACTCAAATTGTACCATCACTGCCAAAGTTAAATATGGTTCAAAGTATGTGAGGATTCCAGTTCATGGATATGTTGTTTTCAATGGACTGGGCTCCTACTGGGGGAAGAAGAAACAAAGACTCTCATGGTTGTGTCAGACTTCTGCCATGACTGTCAAGGTGTTGTGGAAAATGATATAGATGAAAATTTGAAAACCTATGGACGCAATCGATTTGCATGTTGTTAATAACGTAGGATCCGCTTGCGCCGTTATCGTTAAACGCCGCCCTTGAAGTGTTTTCAGTATGTGAAATGACGTGGTAGCACGTGGACGACTAGATCTACTTAGACAGTTAAGAATAGAATTACAACACCTTCAAAATAATTCTAAAGTGCAACATTTGATATTACAAAATGGTCCTTTGAGTTTGCTCAAATGTTCAAAAGGGTCCTTGTAATATCCAAAATTCTGGGAGCTGTTTAAAATAACTTCGGTGACCCGAAAAATAAACGGACGATAATTTTGAGCAATGCTCAGGTAGTAGAGAATGGAAGTTTAAAAGAGTTTTGGGGCAAAAATATAATTTTAAAAACTTTTGGGGTCATTTTGTAATTTTGGAGAACTTTGGGGGGTATAAATGTAAATCATAGTTTCAGTGATGAAAAATGATAAAATGAGTAATAGTATATATTTTTAGTAATGTTTAGTTAAATTAATAAGGATTAGAATAAGTTTGGGGCTGAAAGGTAATTACACAAAGTTTGGGGTTATTGTGCAAATATGAAAACTTTGGGGGCTGATTGTAATTTTTGAAAATTATGCATTATGTGTCAAAGCTTTAGAGAAAATGATTCTAAAGATGCCACCTCCTGCATGGTTGTATGATGACTAAGGAAACTTAATTATAAACTAATGGATTGGATAAAATTGAAACAAGGAAAATAGAAAGGGAATTCGGGGGAGGGAAATGCAAATAAGGAACGAGCAAAAAGAAAAGAAAAGCAAAGAGAAAACAGCAAGAACATAGAAAACAGAGAAAGAGAGAACAGGAGCAGGGGGTGCAGGGAAGAGGGAAAAACCGGAAGGAAGAGAGAAAACCAATCCAATTCTCGAAGGTATTTCTTGTCCTTGTCCTTTACTGTGTTTAAATTAGTGTGTGTGTGTGCGTGCCATGAGAATAGTCTGTGTTCTACTGGGTGTACCACGGTGTGTGTGTGTCCACGTGTGTGTTTGGTATAAGAGGGCTTTGGGTGTGGATTAGAGAAGAGTGATTCGTGTGTTTTAGTGTGTGCATATGGGTTTTAGTGTGTGCTTAGCATGTGTGTGTGTGATTAACTAGTGGGTAGTGTGTGTCGAGTGCGTGTGGGTGAAGCACAATACTGCTACAGCAGTAATGTTGCGGGTGAGTGTGGGTACTTGGATGGTTTAATTGTGTGTATATGTGATATGGTGTAGGTAACTGTATGTAGGAAGAAATTTGGGTGAGGTTTGTGTATGTGTTAGTGTGTGCCGTACGGGTTTGGTGTGAAAGTGTGTGTGACAGTGGCAGTGGGTGTATGTGTCTGGGTGTGTGTATATGTGTGTGTTTAGAGCCCGTTTGGGATTGATTAAAAAAAGTAGATTCTGCTTAAATCTTAATCAGTTTTCAAAATCTGATTTAATCAGAATCAGTTTGCTGTTTGACAAAAGTAGTTGTAAATTAGATTAAATTTATAAAAAGTGTTTGGATAAAAAGTACTTAAATCAGTTTCACTATGACAAAATGACCATAGAGGGCATTCAATAAACAATTTTTATAATATCCAAGCAACGTTAACATAACTTTTATTCGTAAATAATTATAATACCCAAGTAAATTATGAAAATAACTATTTTCACGTCCTACAAAAGTTGTTACTTTTTATTTTAAATTAAAAGCATAAACAATCTCACGTTATTGCTTATAGTACGATAACATCCCCAAATTACAAATAAAGTTTATCTTGAGCAAAAAAAAAACTTATCTAGCAGAAATCGCATCACAGATAGCATCACGAACATTAGTATGGAAAAGAGGTTAGCAGAGAAGAGATAAACTCCAGCAATTATCTTATTAATTAAGGGGTATGAGAGGTCTTTTTATAAAAAATATAGGGATAGGATGGTAAATTACATGGTCAAACCTGATTATGGAAAAAGTGATTATTTCATAATCCTCACTTTTGAGGATTATGGATTAAATCAGTTTTTAGCTTTTGGAGATGGATTAAATCTGTTAATCTCTTTTGCCAAACACCTACAAACCTGATTTAATCTAGATTAAATCAGGTTTGACCAAGATTTAATCAATCCCAAACACCCTCTTAATGTGTTAAATAGGTGTTTTAGATTTAACAATGTGTATCTTACGGATTCTAGTGTGTGTGTGTGTGTGTAAATGGATATAGTGTGTGTAAAGTGTGTGTGTGTGTGTGTGACAGTGAGTGATTGAAGAAGAAGGTGAAGTGTATGTGTATTTGAGGTGAGATAGTAGGTGTAGTAATTTAAATAGTGACTGTTTTTGTCACTAAAAGTAGGGAATTAGTTAGGAAGTTTTGCCACGAATTTTATAAATAATTAGGATCATAATTGGACAAAGTCTAAAACAATAACCCCCATTATTTCTACGAGATGTATGCTCTGAAATGTTTTGGAAAATTTCGGTGTCTGCGAATGATGCTAAATTAGGACATCGATTAAAAAGAATTAGCGATTTAATTAGCACAACAAACTAAGTTATTTTAATTTGAAAATTTTAAGAAAACCTTATTTTGCTGAGATGTTTCACTATCTAAAATTTCGTGTCATTCTGAAGTCAATTGTTATTTTTAGCAGAACTGACTTCTGAGCGCTCAGTCCAGACACCAGTTCGGGATTTTCAGGCAAATTTTTTTTAAAATACTTTCTAGCTCAAAAATGACTTCAGCATGCTTAAAATTTAAAGTGTTTCTAGGATTTTTCCATGCTGGGAACCCCTAGGGGGTATTTTGGTAATTTGTCACTCCGATGGGGTATTTTGGTAATTTTACCTATAAAAGTATTTTTAAGTAAATTCACATAAATAAGGCTATTTTAGCGATTTTACTCACGAAAAGGCCGTTTTGTTGATTGAAGTGCGAGAGGGATATTTTGATAATTTTACACATAAGGGGCATTTTGGTAATTTTGCGTACCTGGTAAGGGGGTTGTTCTGGGAGCATGCGCGAGTCAGTATTGAATTTATGATATCGTAATCTATACTGTATACTAATAATTGGATTGTTCCGTTTAGATTAAAGCAACAGACTTTCCGGTTAGATAGCTTAACTTCGGATCCAGGTAAGGGTTTCTATCTGAACCCTGAGTAAGGACTTTTGTTCGAACCCTTATTTTGATAACTTGTACTCGTAAATATTCTTTCAATTCGCCTATAGCTATTGTCAATCACTGAGATATGTATTTGATATCAGCATGTTATTACCAAGAAAACCCCAATATTGAACCTGAATCAGTTGTTTGGAAATCTATCAATGTTCGTATGTTATTACATGCTGAGAAAATTTGGTAATTGTTTGCATTCTTTCTTCAGAATTGTTATGCTTAAAATCGATAACTATTTGTATTTATTCTTGCCATTGGTTGGTGACAATTCTTGTGTTCTGAGTGATGAATTTGATTTTGGTTATTTGAGTTCATGTTAATACTCGTTGTTATTGTTGATTTTGTATTGAGCTGGAGAATTGTACTGTGGGGAGGCGTTATAAGGCTTGTTTGAATCCTGCGTGGAACGCAGGCTAGTACCCATTAGGACTAGTATTCGTACATCATGCATGTATACACTATGTTATGCATTGCCTGAATGACATTGCATATTGGCTTTGCCTGAATGACATCGCATCTGCCCAGGATCAATATCTTTGAATTTATTTACATTGTATCTTACAGTGATCGTTATGGAAATGACTGGAAAGGATTGTCTTTGATGATTTGTGCTTGTTTGAAATCCATCCCCAGATTGTCTTTGAACTCGTTTTGAAAGTCTTTGGAAAATCATAATTGTATTTTGGATTGATGACTTTAAAAATGATCTTTTGATGATCGTTTTGGAACCTGTCGTGATTGTTAATGTTTATTTTAAAATGGACTCATTTTTGAATTATAAAATGAAGCCAATAAAGGGAATTCAGATAACTCAATATACAAATGACAAAAGGGGATTAAATAACTAGTAAACCAAATATCAAATACTCTACCCCTCCTGAATTATTTGATCAAGTTTGACTTGCACGTTTATTTAGGATATGAGTCATATCTTATAACTTTTTCGTGCTACCCGGCGCGGGGGGAGGGGGGGGTGGAGTGGGACAAGAGAGAAAAAATAAGTTGGTGAAAATTAAATTTGGGGAGAGCAATAGGGAAAAAAAAGTGTAAAATAAGGTAAACATGAAAAAACACCTATAGAATATTTCTTAATTTAGAAAGTGATCAATCTTTTATGGGACAATATAAAAAGAAAATATGATCAATTTTTTTGGATGGATGGAATACAATTTATGGGATCTAGTTAGTTTCAAATACATATGTGATTGTTATTAAGCATCAGAAAATCTTGGTTATACTACGTCAAATATCGCAACTGGCACATCACATAAAAGTTACTATTTTTAAAAGTGACTTTAAAATTCAAATATCACCAAGACTCGTGTAATTTCACAAATATATCAAGATCTTCATTCAAAATCTAAAAAAAAAAAAAATCATTATAGACTAAAAGTGAAGATGGTGAAATTACAAACCCAACAAAAAAAAAATTAGTTTAATCAGAGATCAAATAAGTAAGATTTTATCAAAAGAAGTTTAGTGTGAGAGTTAAAGCCACATAAACGGGTGAAATTCTCACAAGAAAAAGGACTACCTAGAAAGTGACATGTGGCATCATGATCACATGTCTAAAGTAGAGGTTGGGAGTTTAGAAACAAATTTTGAGAACATATATATAATGTAACACCCCGAGTTATAAAAATGCCTAGTGGTTTAATTTATTTTTAAGCGACGATTTTCATATGCAATACATAGGTTGATTTGCAAAGACGATATTTTGTAGGTAACCTTTAGCGACTAAATTTATAAGAACCATAAGTTGGTAAATTATTGATAGCCATTATAAGTGATATTGATTGATGTATTTATTGATGATTAGCGTGACCAAATTTTTATGGGCAATCTTTTAGCGACGATATTTTTTTATACTTTACGTCGACGTGAATTTTTAGCGGCGAACCATCTAATTTAGCTTTCGAGATACGTTTGGCGACTTTTAGTGTCGACTGTGGAAGAGGGGGAGCGTATTGATCATATTAAATTTTCCTTCCATGGAAACTGTAGTAAATAATATATTTTTGGTCTTTTCGTAATAATAGAAAATGTTGGGTAAACTTTGAATTACCAACAAAGATTGAGGGGCTGCCTTTGGTAATTTACTATTTAGGGTTTTATATGTAACCTACACATTCAGTAGCAGCCGTTTTATACCATTTCGCATCCTCAAAGTTTCGGCAGAGAGAGAGAGGAAGACGGATTTACTCCGGCAATCAAGATTTTCCCGGTAAGATTTCTACCTTTTCTCCAAAATCTTTTATCTTTGGGATGTTGTCTGTGGTTTACGGCAGTGAGCCATGCGGTGTTGGGTATTGTGGGTGTGAGTTGCAATCGAATGAACGTGTGTGCATATATGAGTATAGAAGAGGGATGGCTGTGGTTTTGAGAGTAAGAAGAACCAGGAAGGGAATATTGCATAGGGTAATATGTGTGTATTTATGGGTATAATTTAGGATCTGCCGAGAGAGTTTGTGAGAGTGCGTGAAGTGGGGGCATGGCTGCCGTCGTGTGCGTGCGTGTGTGGGTTTGAGGGAGCTGTGAGATTTGGTCTTGGTTGTAGGTCTAGATAGAGAAACCATGGACCGTGCAAGAGAGAAATGATGGGTGCAAGTGAGAAGGAGAGGCTGCCGTGTGTAGTGTTTGATGTGGGTGTGTTGTGTATGTGTAATGTGTTTGTGAATGTGTATAAGCAGCAAGGCAGGAAGAGTGTTTGTGATGTGCGATTGAATGGTGCATGAAATTTTATTGGGAGATTGATGGAGAAGGCATATCCTAGATGGGTTGCGTGTGGGTGTACAGCATGTGTGAGTGCTATGTGCGGTGTGAGTGGTATGTGCAAGTAAGGTGTTTGCGGTGCACTTTGTAGCAAATGTGTGGTGCTGTATAACCTGTGTGAGGGCTGAATGGGGATTGAGAACTAAGGTGTGTGGATGGAGTGAAATAGTGGGTGTGCAAATGTGGAGTGTGCATGTGAAAAAGCTGTGTACGTGAGTGGAGTGAAAAGGGAAGGGGAGAGTAGCAGTTGTCTGTTGTGTAGTGTTGGACTTGCATACGTTGTTGTGAAGAAAGTGAGTGTATGATTAGTGTACATTTGTATGTGTGTAATGTGTGTGTTTGTGTGTGTAAAGGGGAAGAGGAGGGACAGCCGTGAAGAGTGTGTGAGTGTTCTGGGTTTGGACAGCAGAGACGAAGAAGAAGAAGAAGGAGGTTCAACAGTGATGGGCCTCACCAACAAATGTGGTACACTGTGCATGAACAGTTGTACCACCTGGCTGTTGGGCATTGCATGCTTGTCCAAACATTCTGAAAATGTACAGGATGATTCTCAGTACAATATTATAATTTCTGTGAAAATTTCATAATTTTCTGATATTGTATGTATTTATTATTTTTTCTGCAAATTCGGATTTATAAAAATCTTTTAACGCCTTTAAACCCATGAAAATGTTTTGGAAAAATTAGGGTAATGTTTTTATACTATAAGAAAGACTCAGTAAAAGTTTGATAATTTTTGGAGTTGATTTATTATCATTTTTTCCCATATCGCATTGAGTTTAGCAAAACGAAAAAAAAATAAAAATAAAGAAATAGTTTTAGTGCCTTTTAAATCCTGATTTTTATTTCTATAATTTGTATACATATATTAAGGCTTGTATAAAAATTATGAGTCCTTACTTCCAGCTATAAGCAATTATGGAAATTTAATGATTTTTAATGTATTTAAGAAAATTATTTTTAATTCGAAAATAATCAAAAATATATATTTTTATCCCATATGCTCTATTAAGCTATACATAATGCTTAATGAACGATAAGAATATTTTTGGGATGTGTCAGAGCCTCGTGGAGTGTGACGAGTGTCGGGTTAGGTTGACCGAGTGGGAAACTGCTTTGAAGTTCGTCGTTCCGGATAGAGAAATGAGTACGTTGTGAGTAGTTATATTAGGTTTATAAAATATTAGTGTGGATAGTGTTCTGATAAATAAATTGCACGACCTAGGATAATTCAAAGGATTTTGGATCGAGGTCGTTTAGCAGTACATAGCTTGGACTGAGGTAAAGGACTTTTTCTGAAACCCAGTTTCCTCTATTTGTCCTCATAGATATTTTTCAGAATTGTTATCGCTATTCTTTGGATTCTGTTATTTTGATAAAGTCGCATTGTTTGCCATATGAACCTTTCATTGAGCCTTAAAACGTTTGTTGAAACTCTTATCGGTGCTCATTAATTCTTGTCCATTGAGCATTGAATAACATGTTGCATTTATCGATTTATCATTCTGCATATTGACATGAGAGTTTGCATTGGTGCGTTTTGGCGAAGTTGGTTGGTATGGGAAGATTTGGTGTGGGCTAGTACCTTGATGGACTAGCCGGTGTATTGGTGTGGGCTAGTGCCTTGACGGACTAGCCGGTGTATTGGTGTGGGCTAGTGCCTTGATGGACTAGCCGGTGGAAAGTGTTAATGAGCATCGCCTTTGTGGCTTTGCTAAGTGATTACCCTGCACTGCCTGTGTGGCTTTGCATTTGCTCATGTTATTGTATTCGTGATTGTTTGCATCGTATCTGAAAATCGTATTGATGTCTGATCGAACTTGTTATGATTCTTCTTTTTTGAAAATCCTGATGAATTGCATCTGTAATTGTTTCGTAGTTTCTTCATTTGAGCGACCTTACTGAGCTCTCAAAAGCTCACTCCCCTTTGACTTCCTTTCCGCAGGTAATATCGAACAATAGATCGCATTGGGTGTGGAATAGATCCGAGCGCAGGAAAGAGAATTTAAGTTTCAGTCTTAGTCTTTAGAACCCCTGCGTGGGTCATTATTGTTATTTAGAATTGTTAAGTTAGGCTTGATGTTTCAACTATGATTAAGTCGATGGATTAGTTGCTCTGACAAATTTCTATTATTTGGTTGAGTTGAGGAATTATTATCTTAGTGAACTGATCGATTGAGCGTAAACGTTCCGGAAAATTCCGGGATGTTACAGTTGGTATCAGAGCTTAGGTATATGATTCTGTAGACTTTAGAAGCGAGTGAGGGAAAGCTTAAGTGTTGACGAGAAGGTTAGCGAAAACTTTTATACCTTAGTTGAACCATAGTAGTGGCTAGATAGCAGAGCGCACAGTGA
Source organism: Escallonia rubra (assembly GCA_033065855.1). Classification (NCBI taxonomy): domain Eukaryota; kingdom Viridiplantae; phylum Streptophyta; class Magnoliopsida; order Escalloniales; family Escalloniaceae; genus Escallonia; species Escallonia rubra. The sequence continues at coordinate 232,664 of JAVXUO010001910.1, forward strand.
AAGCACATTGGTTACATTGTTTGATTTGAGGCATTGATGTGTAAGTACCTATAGGAATTGGCTAAATATTCGAGGTCCGACTTATTAGTGGGTTAAAGAGTGTTAAACGTGTCTCACCCTGTTTGATGCTTTAAGGTCTTTAGTGCATGTACCTGTAAAATCGCTTCAGATTATATCTGGCTTTGGTTATCAATCATTTAGATGGAATCAATTGTGTGATACACTTGAGGTGTTATGTTGGTGGTTATCTCAGGTTAAACATGATTAAGATCAGCTGTGTAAGGAACACTCAATTTCGAGGACGAAATTTTTATAAATGGGGGAGAATGTAACACCCCGAGTTATAAAAATGCCTAGTGGTTTAATTTATTTTTAAGCGACGATTTTCATATGCAATACATAGGTTGATTTGCAAAGACGATATTTTGTAGGTAACCTTTAGCGACTAAATTTATAAGAACCATAAGTTGGTAAATTATTGATAGCCATTATAAGTGATATTGATTGATGTATTTAGTGATGATTAGCGTGACCAAATTTTTATGGGCAATCTTTTAGCGACGATATTTTTTTATACTTTACGTCGACGTGAATTTTTAGCGGCGAACCATCTACTTTAGCTTTCGATATACGTTTGGCGACTTTTAGCGTCGAATAAGGAAGCGGGGTAGCGTATCGAACACATTAAATTTTCCTACCATGGAAACTGTAGTAAATAATATATTTTTGGTCTTTTCGTAATAATAGAAAATGTTGGGTAAACTTTGAATTACCAACAAAGATTGAGGGGCTGCCTTTGGTAATTTACTATTTAGGGTTTTATATGTAACCTACACATTCAGTAGCAGCCGTTTTATACCATTTCGCATCCTCAAAGTTTCGGCAGAGAGAGAGAGGAAGACGGATTTACTCCGGCAATCAAGATTTTCCCGGTAAGATTTCTACCTTTTCTCCAAAATCTTTTATCTTTGGGATGTTGTCTGTGGTTTACGGCAGTGAGCCATGCGGTGTTGGGTATTGTGGGTGTGAGTTGCAATCGAATGAACGTGTGTGCATATGTGAGTATAGAAGAGGGATGGCTGTGGTTTTGAGAGTAAGAAGAACCAGGAAGGGAATATTGCATAGGGTAATATGTGTGTATTTATGGGTATAATTTAGGATCTGCCGAGAGAGTTTGTGAGAGTGCGTGAAGTGGGGGCATGGCTGCCGTCGTGTGCGTGAGTGTGTGGGTTTGAGGGAGCTGTGAGATTTGGTCTTGGTTGTAGGTCTAGATAGAGAAACCATGGACCGTGCAAGAGAGAAATGATGGGTGCAAGTGAGAAGGAGAGGCTGCCGTGTGTAGTGTTTGATGTGGGTGTGTTGTGTATGTGTAATGTGTTTGTGAATGTGTATAAGCAGCAAGGCAGGAAGAGTGTTTGTGATGTGCGATTGAATGGTGCATGAAATTTTATTGGGAGATTGATGGAGAAGGCATATCCTAGATGGGTTGCGTGTGGGTGTACAGCATGTGTGAGTGATATGTGCCGTGTGAGTGGTATGTGCAAGCAAAGTGTATGCGGTGCACTTTGGAGCAAATGTGAGGTGTTGTATAACCTGTGTGAGGGCTGAATGGGGATTGAGAACTAAGGTGTGTGGATGGAGTGAAATAGTGGGTGTGCAAATGTGGAGTGTGCATGTGAAAAAGCTGTGTACGTGAGTGGAGTGAAAAGGGAAGGGGAGAGTAGCAGTTGTCTGTTGTGTAGTGTTGGACTTGCATACGTTGTTGTGAAGAAAGTGAGTGTATGATTAGTGTACATTTGTATGTGTGTAATGTGTGTGTTTGTGTGATAGTGTGTGTAAAGGGGAAGAGGAGGGACAGCCGTGAAGAGTGTGTGAGTGTTCTGGGTTTGGACAGCAGAGACGAAGAAGAAGAAGAAGGAGGTTCAACAGTGATGGGCCTCACCAACAAATGTGGTACACTGTGCATGAACAGTTGTACCACCTGGCTGTTGGGCATTGCATGCTTGTCCAAACATTCTGAAAATGTACAGGATGATTCTCAGTACAATATTATAATTCCTGTGAAAATTTCATAATTTTCTGATATTGTATGTATTTATTATTTTTTCTGCAAATTCGGATTTATAAAAATCTTTTAACGCCTTTAAACCCATGAAAATGTTTTGGAAAAATTAGGGTAATGTTTTTATACTATAAGAAAGACTCAGTAAAAGTTTGATAATTTTTGGAGTTGATTTATTATCATTTTTTCCCATATCGCATTGAGTTTAGCAAAACGAAAAAAAATAAAAAATAAAGAAATAGTTTTAGTGCCTTTTAAATCCTGATTTTTATTTCTATAATTTGTATACATATATTAAGGCTTGTATAAAAATTATGAGTCCTTACTTCCAGCTATAAGCAATTATGGAAATTTAATGATTTTTAATGTATTTAAGAAAATTATTTTTAATTCGAAAATAATCAAAAATATATATTTTTATCCCATATGCTCTATTAAGCTATACATAATGCTTAATGAACGATAAGAATATTTTTGGGATGTGTCAGAGCCTCGTGGAGTGTGACGAGTGTCGGGTTAGGTTGACCGAGTGGGAAACTGCTTTGAAGTTCGTCGTTCCGGATAGAGAAATGAGTACGTTGTGGGTAGTTATATTAGGTTTATAATATATTAGTGTGGATAGTGTTCTGATAAATAATTTGCCTGACCTAGGTTAATTCAAAGGATTTGGATCGAAGTTGTTTAGCGGTGCATAGCTTGGACCGAGGTAAGGGATTTCTTCTGAAACCCAGTTTCATCTATTTGTTCTCATAGATATTTTTCAGAATTGTTAACGCTATTCTTTGGATTCTGTTATTTTGATAAAGTCGCATTGTTTGCCATATGAACCTTTCATTGAGCCTTAAAACGTTTGTTGAAACTCTTATCGGTGCTCATTAATTCTTGTCCATTGAGCATTGAATAACATGTTGCATTTATCGATTTATCATTCTGCATATTGACATGAGAGTTTGCATTGGTGCGTTTTGGCGAAGTTGGTTGGTATGGGAAGATTTGGTGTGGGCTAGTACCTTGATGGACTAGCCGGTGTATTGGTGTGGGCTAGTGCCTTGACGGACTAGCCGGTGTATTGGTGTGGGCTAGTGCCTTGATGGACTAGCCGGTGGAAAGTGTTAATGAGCATCGCCTTTGTGGCTTTGCTAAGTGATTACCCTGCACTGCCTGTGTGGCTTTGCAATTGCTCATGTTATTGTATTCATGATTGTTTGCATCGTATCTGAAAATCGTATTGATGTCTGATCGAACTAGTTATGATTCTTCTTTTTTGAAAATCCTGATGAATTGCATCTGTAATTGTTTCGTAGTTTCTTCATTTGAGCGACCTTACTGAGCTCTCAAAAGCTCACTCCCCTTTGACTTCCTTTCCGCAGGTAATATCGAACAATAGATCGCATTGGGTGTGGAATAGATCCGAGCACAGGAAAGAGAATTTAAATTTCACTCTTAGTCATTAAAACCCCAGCATAGGTCATTATTGTTATTTAGAATTGTTAGTTTGGACTTGATGTTTTAACTATGATTAAGTCGCTGGATTAGTTGCTCTGACAGATTTCTATTATTTGGTTGAATTGAGGAATTATTATCTTAGTGAACTGATCGATTGAGCGTTAACGTTCCGGAAAATTCCGGGATGTTACAGTTGGTATCAGAGCTTAGGTATATGATTCTGTAGACTTTAGAAGCGAGTGAGGGAAAGCTTAAGTGTTGACGAGAAGGTTAGCGAAAACTTTTATACCTTAATTGAACCTTAGTAGCGACTAGATAGCAGAGCGCACAGTGAAAGCACATTGGTTACATTGTTTGATTTGAGGCATTGATGTGTAAGTACCTATAGGAATTGGCTAAATATTCGAGGTCCGACTTATTAGTGGGTTAAAGAGTGTTAAACGTGTCTCACCCTGTTTGATGCTTTAAGGTCTTTAGTGCATGTACCTGTAAAATCGCTTCAGATTATATCTGGCTTTGGTTATCAATCATTTAGATGGAATCAATTGTGTGATACACTTGAGGTGTTATGTTGGTGGTTATCTCAGGTTAAACATGATTAAGATCAGCTGTGTAAGGAACATCAAATTTCGAGGACGAAATTTTTATAAATGAGGGAGAATGTAACACCCCGAGTTATAAAAATGCCTAGTGGTTTAATTTATTTTTAAGCGACGATTTTCATATGCAATACATAGGTTGATTTGCAAAGACGATATTTTGTAGGTAACCTTTAGCGACTAAATTTATAAGAACCATAAGTTGGTAAATTATTGATAGCCATTATAAGTGATATTGATTGATGTATTTAGTGATGATTAGCGTGACTAAATTTTTATGGGCAATCTTTTAGCGACGATATTTTTTTATACTTTACGTCGACGTGAATTTTTAGCGGCGAACCATCTACTTTAGCATTCGACATACGATTGGCGACTTTTAGCGTCGAATAAGGAAGCGGGGTAGCGTATCGAACACATTAAATTTTCCTACCATGGAAACTGTAGTAAATAATATATTTTTGGTCTTTTCGTAATAATAGAAAATGTTGGGTAAACTTTGAATTACCAACAAAGATTGAGGGGCTGCCTTTGGTAATTTACTATTTAGGGTTTTATATGTAACCTACACATTCAGTAGCAGCCGTTTTATACCATTTCGCATCCTCAAAGTTTCGGCAGAGAGAGAGAGGAAGACGGATTTACTCCGGCAATCAAGATTTTCCCGGTAAGATTTCTACCTTTTCTCCAAAATCTTTTATCTTTGGGATGTTGTCTGTGGTTTACGGCAGTGAGCCATGCGGTGTTGGGTATTGTGGGTGTGAGTTGCAATCGAATGAACGTGTGTGCATATATGAGTATAGAAGAGGGATGGCTGTGGTTTTGAGAGTAAGAAGAACCAGGAAGGGAATATTGCATAGGGTAATATGTGTGTATTTATGGGTATAATTTAGGATCTGCCGAGAGAGTTTGTGAGAGTGCGTGAAGTGGGGGCATGGCTGCCGTCGTGTGCGTGCGCGTGTGGGTTTGAGGGAGCTGTGAGATTTGGTCTTGGTTGTAGGTCTAGATAGAGAAACCATGGACCGTGCAAGAGAGAAATGATGGGTGCAAGTGAGAAGGAGAGGCTGCCGTGTGTAGTGTTTGATGTGGGTGTGTTGTGTATGTGTAATGTGTTTGTGAATGTGTATAAGCAGCAAGGCAGGAAGAGTGTTTGTGATGTGCGATTGAATGGTGCATGAAATTTTATTGGGAGATTGATGGAGAAGGCATATCCTAGATGGGTTGCGTGTGGGTGTACAGCATGTGTGAGTGATATGTGCCGTGTGAGTGGTATGTGCAAGCAAAGTGTATGCGGTGCACTTTGGAGCAAATGTGAGGTGTTGTATAACCTGTGTGAGGGCTGAATGGGGATTGAGAACTAAGGTGTGTGGATGGAGTGAAATAGTGGGTGTGCAAATGTGGAGTGTGCATGTGAAAAAGCTGTGTACGTGAGTGGAGTGAAAAGGGAAGGGGAGAGTAGCAGTTGTCTGTTGTGTAGTGTTGGACTTGCATACGTTGTTGTGAAGAAAGTGAGTGTATGATTAGTGTACATTTGTATGTGTGTAATGTGTGTGTTTGTGTGATAGTGTGTGTAAAGGGGAAGAGGAGGGACAGCCGTGAAGAGTGTGTGAGTGTTCTGGGTTTGGACAGCAGAGACGAAGAAGAAGAAGAAGGAGGTTCAACAGTGATGGGCCTCACCAACAAATGTGGTACACTGTGCATGAACAGTTGTACCACCTGGCTGTTGGGCATTGCATGCTTGTCCAAACATTCTGAAAATGTACAGGATGATTCTCAGTACAATATTATAATTTCTGTGAAAATTTCATAATTTTCTGATATTGTATGTATTTATTATTTTTTCTGCAAATTCGGATTTATAAAAATCTTTTAACGCCTTTAAACCCATGAAAATGTTTTGGAAAAATTAGGGTAATGTTTTTATACTATAAGAAAGACTCAGTAAAAGTTTGATAATTTTTGGAGTTGATTTATTATCATTTTTTCCCATATCGCATTGAGTTTAGCAAAACGAAAAAAAATAAAAAATAAAGAAATAGTTTTAGTGCCTTTTAAATCCTGATTTTTATTTCTATAATTTGTATACATATATTAAGGCTTGTATAAAAATTATGAGTCCTTACTTCCAGCTATAAGCAATTATGGAAATTTAATGATTTTTAATGTATTTAAGAAAATTATTTTTAATTCGAAAATAATCAAAAATATATATTTTTATCCCATATGCTCTATTAAGCTATACATAATGCTTAATGAACGATAAGAATATTTTTGGGATGTGTCAGAGCCTCGTGGAGTGTGACGAGTGTCGGGTTAGGTTGACCGAGTGGGAAACTGCTTTGAAGTTCGTCGTTCCGGATAGAGAAATGAGTACGTTGTGGGTAGTTATATTAGGTTTATAATATATTAGTGTGGATAGTGTTCTGATAAATAATTTGCCTGGCCTAGGTTAATTCAAATGATTTGGATCGAGGCTGTTTAGCAGTGCATAGCTTGGACCGAGGTAAGGGATTTCTTCTGAAACCAAGATTCCCCTATATGTTCTCATAGATATTTTTCAGAATTGTTAACGCTATTCTTTGGATTCTGTTATTTTGATAAAGTCGCATTGTTTGCCATATGAACCTTTCATTGAGCCTTAAAACGTTTGTTGAAACTCTTATCGGTGCTCATTAATTCTTGTCCATTGAGCATTGAATAACATGTTGCATTTATCGATTTATCATTCTGCATATTGACATGAGAGTTTGCATTGGTGCGTTTTGGCGAAGTTGGTTGGTATGGGAAGATTTGGTGTGGGCTAGTACCTTGATGGACTAGCCGGTGTATTGGTGTGGGCTAGTGCCTTGACGGACTAGCCGGTGTATTGGTGTGGGCTAGTGCCTTGATGGACTAGCCGGTGGAAAGTGTTAATGAGCATCGCCTTTGTGGCTTTGCTAAGTGATTACCCTGCACTGCCTGTGTGGCTTTGCATTTGCTCATGTTATTGTATTCGTGATTGTTTGTATCGTATCTGAAAATCGTATTGATGTCTGATCGAACTAGTTATGATTCTTCTTTTTTGAAAATCCTGATGAATTGCATCTGTAATTGTTTCGTAGTTTCTTCATTTGAGCGACCTTACTGAGCTCTCAAAAGCTCACTCCCCTTTGACTTCCTTTCCGCAGGTAATATCGAACAATAGATCGCATTGGGTGTGGAATAGATCCGAGCACAGGAAAGAGAATTTAAGTTTCAGTCTTAGTCTTTAGATCCCCTGCGTGGGTGAATATTGTTATTTAGAATTGTTAGTTTGGACTTGATGTTTTAACTATGATTAAGTCGATGGATTAGTTGCTCTGACAGATTTCTATTATTTGGTTGAATTGAGGAATTACTATCTTAGTGAACTGATCGATTGAGCGTTAACGTTCCGGAAAATTCTGAGATGTTACAGTTGGTATCAGAGCTTAGGTATATGATTCTGTAGACTTTAGAAGCGAGTGAGGGAAAGCTTAAGTGTTGACGAGAAGGTTAGCGAAAACTTTTATACCTTAATTGAACCTTAGTAGCGACTAGATAGCAGAGCGCACAGTGAAAGCACATTGGTTACATTGTTTGATTTCAGGCATTGATGTGTTAGTGCTTATTGGAATTGACTAAATATTCGAGGTCCGACTTATTAGTGGGTTAAAGAGTGTTAAACGTGTCTCACCCTGTTTGATGCTTTAAGGTCTTTAGTGCATGTACCTGTAAAATCGCTTCAGATTATATCTGGCTTTGGTTATCAATCATTTAGATGGAATCAATTGTGTGATACACTTGAGGTGTTATGTTGGTGGTTATCTCAGGTTAAACATGATTAAGATCAGCTGTGTAAGGAACACTCAATTTCGAGGACGAAATTTTTATAAATGAGGGAGAATGTAACACCCCGAGTTATAAAAATGCCTAGTGGTTTAATTTATTTTTAAGCGACGATTTTCATATGCAATACATAGGTTGATTTGCAAAGACGATATTTTGTAGGTAACCTTTAGCGACTAAATTTATAAGAACCATAAGTTGGTAAATTATTGATAGCCATTATAAGTGATATTGATTGATGTATTTAGTGATGATTAGCGTGACCAAATTTTTATGGGCAATCTTTTAGCGACGATATTTTTTTATACTTTACGTCGACGTGAATTTTTAGCGGCGAACCATCTACTTTAGCTTTCGATATACGTTTGGCGACTTTTAGCGTCGAATAAGGAAGCGGGGTAGCGTATCGAACACATTAAATTTTCCTACCATGGAAACTGTAGTAAATAATATATTTTTGGTCTTTTCGTAATAATAGAAAATGTTGGGTAAACTTTGAATTACCAACAAAGATTGAGGGGCTGCCTTTGGTAATTTACTATTTAGGGTTTTATATGTAACCTACACATTCAGTAGCAGCCGTTTTATACCATTTCGCATCCTCAAAGTTTCGGCAGAGAGAGAGAGGAAGACGGATTTACTCCGGCAATCAAGATTTTCCCGGTAAGATTTCTACCTTTTCTCCAAAATCTTTTATCTTTGGGATGTTGTCTGTGGTTTACGGCAGTGAGCCATGCGGTGTTGGGTATTGTGGGTGTGAGTTGCAATCGAATGAACGTGTGTGCATATGTGAGTATAGAAGAGGGATGGCTGTGGTTTTGAGAGTAAGAAGAACCAGGAAGGGAATATTGCATAGGGTAATATGTGTGTATTTATGGGTATAATTTAGGATCTGCCGAGAGAGTTTGTGAGAGTGCGTGAAGTGGGGGCATGGCTGCCGTCGTGTGCGTGCGTGTGTGGGTTTGAGGGAGCTGTGAGATTTGGTCTTGGTTGTAGGTCTAGATAGAGAAACCATGGACCGTGCAAGAGAGAAATGATGGGTGCAAGTGAGAAGGAGAGGCTGCCGTGTGTAGTGTTTGATGTGGGTGTGTTGTGTATGTGTAATGTGTTTGTGAATGTGTATAAGCAGCAAGGCAGGAAGAGTGTTTGTGATGTGCGATTGAATGGTGCATGAAATTTTATTGGGAGATTGATGGAGAAGGCATATCCTAGATGGGTTGCGTGTGGGTGTACAGCATGTGTGAGTGATATGTGCCGTGTGAGTGGTATGTGCAAGCAAAGTGTATGCGGTGCACTTTGGAGCAAATGTGAGGTGTTGTATAACCTGTGTGAGGGCTGAATGGGGATTGAGAACTAAGGTGTGTGGATGGAGTGAAATAGTGGGTGTGCAAATGTGGAGTGTGCATGTGAAAAAGCTGTGTACGTGAGTGGAGTGAAAAGGGAAGGGGAGAGTAGCAGTTGTCTGTTGTGTAGTGTTGGACTTGCATACGTTGTTGTGAAGAAAGTGAGTGTATGATTAGTGTACATTTGTATGTGTGTAATGTGTGTGTTTGTGTGTGTAAAGGGGAAGAGGAGGGACAGCCGTGAAGAGTGTGTGAGTGTTCTGGGTTTGGACAGCAGAGAAGAAGAAGAAGAAGGAGCTTCAACAGTGATGGGTCTCACCAGCAAAGGTGGTACACTGTGCATGAACAGTTGTACCATGTGGCTGTTGGGCATTGCATGCTTGTCCAAACATTCTGAAAATGTACAGGATGATTCTCAGTACAATATTATAATTTCTGTGAAAATTTCATAATTTTCTGATATTGTATGTATTTATTATTTTTTCTGCAAATTCGGATTTATAAAAATCTTTTAACGCCTTTAAACCCATGAAAATGTTTTGGAAAAATTAGGGTAATGTTTTTATGCTATAAGAAAGACTCAGTAAAAGTTTGATAATTTTTGGAGTTGATTTATTATCATTTTTTCCCATATCGCATTGAGTTTAGCAAAACGAAAAAAAATAAAAAATAAAGAAATAGTTTTAGTGCCTTTTAAATCCTGATTTTTATTTCTATAATTTGTATACATATATTAAGGCTTGTATAAAAATTATGAGTCCTTACTTCCAGCTATAAGCAATTATGGAAATTTAATGATTTTTAATGTATTTAAGAAAATTATTTTTAATTCGAAAATAATCAAAAATATATATTATTATCCCATATGCTCTATTAAGCTATACATAATGCTTAATGAACGATAAGAATATTTTTGGGATGTGTCAGAGCCTCGTGGAGTGTGACGAGTGTCGGGTTAGGTTGACCGAGTGGGAAACTGCTTTGAAGTTCGTCGTTCCGGATAGAGAAATGAGTACGTTGTGGGTAGTTATATTAGGTTTATAATATATTAGTGTGGATAGTGTGCTGAGAAATGATGGGCCTGACCGAGGTTAATTCAAAGGATTTGCATCGAAGTTGTTTAGCAGTGCATAGCTTGGACCGAGGTAAGGGATTTCTTCTGAAACCCAGTTTCATCTATTTGTTCTCATAGATATTTTTCAGAATTGTTAACGCTATTCTTTGGATTCTGTTATTTTGATAAAGTCGCATTGTTTGCCATATGAACCTTTCATTGAGCCTTAAAACGTTTGTTGAAACTCTTATCGGTGCTCATTAATTCTTGTCCATTGAGCATTGAATAACATGTTGCATTTATCGATTTATCATTCTGCATATTGACATGAGAGTTTGCATTGGTGCGTTTTGGCGAAGTTGGTTGGTATGGGAAGATTTGGTGTGGGCTAGTACCTTGATGGACTAGCCGGTGTATTGGTGTGGGCTAGTGCCTTGACGGACTAGCCGGTGTATTGGTGTGGGCTAGTGCCTTGATGGACTAGCCGGTGGAAAGTGTTAATGAGCATCGCCTTTGTGGCTTTGCTAAGTGATTACCCTGCACTGCCTGTGTGGCTTTGCATTTGCTCATGTTATTGTATTCATGATTGTTTGCATCGTATCTGAAAATCGTATTGATGTCTGATCGAACTAGTTATGATTCTTCTTTTTTGAAAATCCTGATGAATTGCATCTGTAATTGTTTCGTAGTTTCTTCATTTGAGCGACCTTACTGAGCTCTCAAAAGCTCACTCCCCTTTGACTTCCTTTCCGCAGGTAATATCGAACAATAGATCGCATTGGGTGTGGAATAGATCCGAGCACAGGAAAGAGAATTTAAGTTTCAGTCTTAGTCTTTAGAACCCCTGCGTGGGTGAATATTGTTATTTAGAATTGTTAGTTTGGACTTGATGTTTTAACTATGATTAAGTCGCTGGATTAGTTGCTCTGACAGATTTCTATTATTTGGTTGAATTGAGGAATTATTATCTTAGTGAACTGATCGATTGAGCGTTAACGTTCCGGAAAATTCTGGGATGTTACAGTTGGTATCAGAGCTTAGGTATATGATTCTGTAGACTTTAGAAGCCTGTGAGGAAAGCCTAAGATTTGACAAGAGGGTTAGAGAAAACTTTAGTGACTTAGTTGAACCATAGTAGTGGCTAGATATCAGAGCGCACAGTGAAAGCACATTGGTTACATTGTTTGATTTGAGGCATTGATGTGTAAGTACCTATAGGAATTGGCTAAATATTCGAGGTCCGACTTATTAGTGGGTTAAAGAGTGTTAAACGTGTCTCACCCTGTTTGATGCTTTAAGGTCTTTAGTGCATGTACCTGTAAAATCGCTTCAGATTATATCTGGCTTTGGTTATCAATCATTTAGATGGAATCAATTGTGTGATACACTTGAGGTGTTATGTTGGTGGTTATCTCAGGTTAAACATGATTAAGATCAGCTGTGTAAGGAACACTCAATTTCGAGGACGAAATTTTTATAAATGAGGGAGAATGTAACACCCCGAGTTATAAAAATGCCTAGTGGTTTAATTTATTTTTAAGCGACGATTTTCATATGCAATACATAGGTTGATTTGCAAAGACGATATTTTGTAGGTAACCTTTAGCGACTAAATTTATAAGAACCATAAGTTGGTAAATTATTGATAGCCATTATAAGTGATATTGATTGATGTATTTAGTGATGATTAGCGTGACCAAATTTTTATGGGCAATCTTTTAGCGACGATATTTTTTTATACTTTACGTCGACGTGAATTTTTAGCGGCGAACCATCTACTTTAGCTTTCGATATACGTTTGGCGACTTTTAGCGTCGAATAAGGAAGCGGGGTAGCGTATCGAACACATTAAATTTTCCTACCATGGAAACTGTAGTAAATAATATATTTTTGGTCTTTTCGTAATAATAGAAAATGTTGGGTAAACTTTGAATTACCAACAAAGATTGAGGGGCTGCCTTTGGTAATTTACTATTTAGGGTTTTATATGTAACCTACACATTCAGTAGCAGCCGTTTTATACCATTTCGCATCCTCAAAGTTTCGGCAGAGAGAGAGAGGAAGACGGATTTACTCCGGCAATCAAGATTTTCCCGGTAAGATTTCTACCTTTTCTCCAAAATCTTTTATCTTTGGGATGTTGTCTGTGGTTTACGGCAGTGAGCCATGCGGTGTTGGGTATTGTGGGTGTGAGTTGCAATCGAATGAACGTGTGTGCATATGTGAGTATAGAAGAGGGATGGCTGTGGTTTTGAGAGTAAGAAGAACCAGGAAGGGAATATTGCATAGGGTAATATGTGTGTATTTATGGGTATAATTTAGGATCTGCCGAGAGAGTTTGTGAGAGTGCGTGAAGTGGGGGCATGGCTGCCGTCGTGTGCTTGCGTGTGTGGGTTTGAGGGAGCTGTGAGATTTGGTCTTGGTTGTAGGTCTAGATAGAGAAACCATGGACCGTGCAAGAGAGAAATGATGGGTGCAAGTGAGAAGGAGAGGCTGCCGTGTGTAGTGTTTGATGTGGGTGTGTTGTGTATGTGTAATGTGTTTGTGAATGTGTATAAGCAGCAAGGCAGGAAGAGTGTTTGTGATGTGCGATTGAATGGTGCATGAAATTTTATTGGGAGATTGATGGAGAAGGCATATCCTAGATGGGTTGCGTGTGGGTGTACAGCATGTGTGAGTGATATGTGCCGTGTGAGTGGTATGTGCAAGCAAAGTGTATGCGGTGCACTTTGGAGCAAATGTGAGGTGTTGTATAACCTGTGTGAGGGCTGAATGGGGATTGAGAACTAAGGTGTGTGGATGGAGTGAAATAGTGGGTGTGCAAATGTGGAGGTTACTAGTCGTCACCGGTGGATGGACCGGCATTGGTGGACGTGGTGGCTGGTGCAGCAGTTTAAAGCATAATTGAGAAGAAGAGAGAATGAAGGAGAAAAATGAAAGAAGCTAGTGTTTTTCAGTTAGCTATATATACAAAGACGTGGGGGGTTGAAATTTAATATGAACTAAAGTATAAAAGCAGAGCGGGTATGGGGTCGGTTTGGGTCAGATAGCAGTCCGGATACACTTAAAACCATACCTGCCCTGGATCAGCTGTGGTTTATGAAATTAAATATCAAACTCACCCCTTTGCCCGGTCAAAGTCTAAAAAGTCCACTCCCGTAGGAGCAGACCGGGGTGGATATCCGCCAGGTATGGGTCAATTACCATCTCTTCTAGGATTGAACATAAAAATGAACCTAAATGCTCTCGTAGAATCCATATCTAATCAAATTGAAACCAATAACTGCAATCTTTGTAAATAATAGGCCTAAATCATAATCAAGTAATTTTAAATTACCAAAAATGATGCTGAAAACCTTTAGTCATTAACTAGGGATTTTTCCTTTTTTTCTTCTTCTCCTTGTCTCACCAATGATATATGAAAACTTTTATGCTTTCCTCATCCTTTTATGATTGGTACTGTAATTAAAATATGCCTCGAAGTCCTAATTGCTAATATACTTGTAATATATCATAAAATGTTAATTCAAGTCAAACTCTATTTTAGTGCCTTATCAATTATATTAGTGACTAAATAATATGAAATGCTAATTTCGTCACTAAAAGTACTACCAAACAAATTTTTAGGGCCCACTGCTTTATTTAAGTCACGACAAGTTTTCTGATTAGTATTTACACAAGTAGCCTGTTAAATAAAATGAAAAACAATGTCTCAATAGTACTTAAATAAAAATATGAGGTGTTACATTCTCCCTTCCATAAAATTCTATCATGAATTGAACGTACATTAATCATCAAAGAGTTTATATTTTTTACCATGACAACTTCTCAAAGTAATGCATATACTTAAAATAGCTTCTTGCCTTGTACATGACGGCATCACATAGCTACTCCTTTAACAAAAAATTTATTCTCAAAACATTTATGACTTATCTAACAAAAAAAAAATAATACCGAATTACTCCATTCAAAATTTAATGGTACGAAACAAATGAAATCAATGTTTAATCTATTACGCTTTCATTGCGCTACTCAGATAATATGCCAAACCATATACGTTACACAATATGCTTAATGTTAGCACGCTTAACTTCAAGCCTAAGAAATACCAAAGTAACAACCAATCTTCACACTACACGGGGCTTGTACTCTACAATCCAAACCGGAAAATTTAATGTTCATTGTCCTCACCTCCCCAAACTTATACTAGCATCTAGGTCATTAAAATCTATGCCTAGGAATGGAACAATCTCAATACTTTCCTAATGACAGTTGTTATAGACAAACTTAAACAAGGGCACATGCACATCCAGATTTCCATGAAAAGTCCCAAGAACAAACATGGGTCTGACCCTCCAATGTTTGAATCAACTCATTTTTCCTAATTCCCAACTCTGAAAATCTGTTGATAACTGAGGCTGACTAGTAACCAAAGTTGCAAAGTTACTGGCTCGCTTTCTGCTCAGTGCATCGATCACGCCATTACGTTACAAATATGATAATACTTAATGAAATCGACAACATTGAATTCCATAGTCACATATTATACGTCAACAAACATCTAAATGATCTCAGGCTTCCCTCAAGATCTGAATTCAGTAAGCGATAATGCCCCTCTACTATGTATGTTGTCCGTGCCTTTCAGTGTTGGAGACACACGATCACCTTTTCCTTGGCTATGCACGTGTTCAACCTGTATGGAGGGATTCCTTCATTGGATTGTTGCCCCAACTGTGAGGGGCAATATCGTGCTTGACGTAGTTCTCTTTTTCATAGTTGTCAATACCGTACCGACTGGTATATACCGTTTTTCCTTCTACTGGTACGGTATCTATTACATTTTGTACCGGTCAAAATACCGCTCTGTACCGGTTGTACTGGCCGATTCAGGTGATACCGGCCGAGAACTGCGTATCGGCCGAGATATTCTGTTTTGTACCGGTTCCTTAAAAATGTAGAAGTAACAAATTTTGTTAGAAAATTTGTAAATTAACCATATAAAGACTAAACAAAAAACACCTATAAGTTCTTTTATATCAATCAAAGCCTCTGTAACTTTTTGCTCATAATATTTACGTAAACTTTAATCATATTCTTTTATCTATATCGTGTATTGCTTTACAGACATGTGCGCGAGCACACACGCACACAGACAAAAATAGCTTATTCTTGAACCCGAAGACGTTATTATTGAACAAACATTTTATTCTTATAGAAGAACTTGCGAATAAGATCGTTGAAAAATGAAATAATCCTAGAAGAGGTAATTCAATAGCTACTTAGTTTATTTAAAAATTAACGTAATTCAAGCTCCACAGGACAAACAATTTATTCTAGAGAAGTTGTTAGTAAAAAAATATATGTATATTTTATTAGTTAGTCAATGATTGAATATTACAAATGTATATTATTGATGAAAATTTTGAGACGGTACTGGTATTGCTACCAGTACGTACCATTTTATGGAAGAAACAGTACGCACTCCGCTACGATATTTATAAATATGCTCTTTTTGGTTAGCTCAACCCATTTATCGCGAAGTCCCATATTTACTGGGCATATCTATACTATTATGGCTTTTTGGGCTATATGGTGCGACTGGAATGAGGTAGTCCCTCGTGCAGTGAATTTACCCCGACCATTACTCTGGCCAAAATTAAGAACTTGGTCGTTGCTATGGGGGTAACAAAGAGGTATCAATGAGGATTGGCTAAAGTGTTACGGGTCACACTCCTTACCAAGAGTGTTACTAAGGTCTCTATACCTTTTCAACCCCCCTCCATCCACTCCACGTGCCTAAGATGTGTGGATGTTCTCTACTTCCTACCTCAGTGTTTTATACCGTATTTGCTACATCCTCGGTCAGAGTGTTGTGCTTGAGTTGGATTGTTTTTGTTTAATGATCGGTGGACCCCGATTGGATATAATACATGATTGATTTATGCGGTTGATGGACTATGTGCCTTGGCAAATGCAACTTAACGCTTTCTAGATTATCTAAAAGTGAATGTCTACATGTTATTTTTCTGATTCTGTGCTCTGATTTGCTTAGCTGATTGTAGGTAGGACTGTGATGTCTGTCCATACTACTTCACTATTGTTCTCTGAAGTCGCCGCGTTTCGCACTCTTTACGCATTGCCTGCGGAACATATCGTGTCCTAAGCCAACCTCGAGCTGGGCTTTTAATACATCGGGAGTGACTTCCGGCTATCCAGGTAGATATACTCTTTTAGCCGCCTCGACTCTTAACTTGGCTATAGTTCTGCAAGTGATATTTTGGTTGGAGTGTGTGTGTTTTTCCCCTTATATTCGTGGTATCCTTACCTATTGGACCGGGGTGTTGGTTTAGATGTACTATCTAATCGACTAATTGTAACCCAAAACAAAAACGAAAGAACATTCTTTTTTTTTTGGTTGGAAAACGAAAGAACATTCGTGCACAGACAAACAGGCCGAGGAGGAAGACCCACGTGGGTTTAACCTCAATGACCAAACTGTGATCTTCCCTAAAGTTTACGCACAAACAAACAAGCCGAAAAGGAAGGGCTCACCACACTCTCTGTGGGTTTTAAGTATTGGGAAACTGGAAAGACAAGAGAGGGTGGGTGGAGAAGGAAGAAGATGGAAATGCAGCAGCTTCTAAGCATGGGTTTCTCCAACGAGTTAGCCTCTCAAGCCCTCGCGGCCACCGGCGGCAAGTCCTCTTTGAAGGCCACCGAATGGATCCTCAACCACGAACCCCTTCCCCCTGATCCCACTCCCACCCAAAACCTCGTCCCACACAACCCCTTATTAACCCCTTCTCAATCCAAAATCAACCGCTTCTTTCACTTCCAATCGTCCAACAGACAAGAAAAACCAGACCACCCTGAGAAAAAACACCAACAACCAGAGGATGAACAGTTTCAGGCACTGCCGAATAAGCGTCGCAAAAAGGAAGAGCAACAGACACCCCACGAGCCGTTATCAGAGCGAATGCGGCCCCGCACCATCGACGAAGTCGTCGGCCAAGACCATCTCCTTGCCAAGAAGTCCCTCCTTCGCTCCGCCATCGACTCCAGTCGCCTTCCTTCCGTCATCTTCTGGGGTCCGCCCGGTACCGGTAAGACTTCAATCGCCAGAGCCATCGTTAATTCCTCTTCCATTTCGTCCACTTATCGATTCGTTTCGCTATCGGCGGTAATATCCGGGGTTAAGGACGTTAGGGATGCCGTGGAAGAGGCCAAAAAGTTGAAACTGAAGAACAGTAAGATTAGAACAGTTCTATTCGTAGATGAAGTCCATCGATTTAACAAGTCGCAACAGGACTCATTTCTACCTATAATTGAGGACGGAAGCGTTGTTTTCATGGGTGCCACCACTGAAAACCCATCGTTCCATTTGATTACCCCGTTATTGTCACGTTGTAGGGTTTTGACTTTAAACCCCCTGGAACCCGACCATATTGCTACCCTTCTGCGTCGAGCTGCTGCTGATGTCGATAAGGGTTTGGCCCGAAGCGTGGCGGTGAGTGCGAGGATTGGTATTAATGAGGAAGCTGTTCAGTTTCTGTCCGAGAATTGCGATGGAGATGCCAGGGTTGCATTGAATGCGTTGGAGATTTCGGCTACTACTGTGGCAGCGCGGTTAGGGAACCACGTTGAGCAATTTGCTGATGAAATTGAAGAGGGAAACGAGGGAGGTTGTGCTTTGGCCGGTGTTACTCTGGATGAGGTTAAGGAAGCATTGCAGTGTAAGCATCTTGCTTATGACAGAGCAGGGGATCAACATTACAACCTGATTAGTGCACTCCACAAATCGATGAGGGGAAGCGATGCGGACGCCTCGATTTACTGGCTGGCAAGGATGTTGGAAGGTGGCGAAAATCCTCTCTATGTTGCGCGTCGGCTGATTAGGTTTGCGAGTGAGGACGTGGGGTTGGCTGATCCGTGGGCTATGGCGCAGGCTGTTGCGTGCTACCAAGCTTGTCATTTTATAGGGATGCCTGAGTGTAATGTGAACCTAGCGCAGTGTGTTGCTTACTTGGCCTTGGCTCCTAAGTCGGTCTCTGTTTATCGAGCTATAGAGGCTGCACAAAAGGTGGTTAGGGAATCGGCTGGACAAAATGAGGGAGTGCCTCTCCATCTGAGAAATGCACCGACCAAGCTAATGAAAGAACTTGAGTATGGCAAGGGCTATATCTACCCTCCTGATAATCCTTGCTCTTCATCGCAGACCTATCTACCACAATCACTTAGAGGTTATAAGTTCCTTAACTGGCCAGATGGCTCTTCCACTGATAGATGAGGACCTATCAGTGACAGCTGGGAGTTTTGATATGGTCATTTCTACCTGTTTGAAGCCCTTTCTAATTTCTTTTGCTTGTGCACTAATATATTCACTCTATTGTGGAAATCAAAGCTGTTTATGTCACGTCTTGACAGCTGTTTTTGTTTGTAATCGGATAGAGACAGATATGAATGGTGGGATAAATGAGGAACTGAGGTAAGCTTTTCTATGTTATGCATAATGAAGTTTGACCTGGTTCTACTTGTTGATCTGTGTGGATTGAAGTACTTGAGTGAAGTTTTAAAAATTTATAGATTCACTTGGCTTTGTTGCTAGTGGTTTGAAGTTATTTCTGTTTGTAGATTAATTCTTCAAGAATCTAGGAATATCGAGAAACCAAGACTCGTGTCTGGAAAAGGTCCCAACGAGATGCCTCTCAACCAATTGGAGGAAATGTTTCTTGATCAGATGTTCTTCTTTGGGGAGGTGGTGGTGGGCAAGAGTTGTTAAAAGTTGGGACTACTCTTCTTAGCATATCAGTTTGATGACATTTTATAGTAGTATTAGCATAACAATTTTGCTGTGATTGCTCTAACATTTTGGCTTTCGAGAAGGTGGAATCATACAGCTTAGGTTCTGCCATAGGCCAAAACTTTAAAAGTCCACTTGAGCTAGTTTTTCTAATACGTTTATCCTGTTCACCTGTTTTGTTGACGCCTCTGGTTCCCTTAATTGTTATTGGGATGACATCCACTTTCATGAGAATAATTTGAGCTTGGTGGAAGTAGTCACTTGTACTTGTTGTGCAATAGATTATAATAGGAGCAGGACGCTGGCTAAATTTTGCAGACTGGTTAAACGAACTTGGCTTGAGTTGTTGACTGGTTGTAAGATTTAGTTTTGGCATCAAAGATGCAGTTGAAAAAGAAATTAGTTAGACGAGGCTAGCAGCTAGTAATGTTTTCTAGATGGTGGCGCATTAACATACATTAGCCCATGGTAAACACATTTTGACACTTGCAGCCGACTATAAGTTGTTGAGATCACAAATTTGTCGAATTCTTAAGTATGTTGTGGTTGATTGTATAAGCCAATCCCATTGAATATTGTGAACCTAGAGGTACATTGTGTTCTCTCTCTTTTACGCACACATATACATGCTTAGGTGATGCTTGTCTTGATAATCTGGAAACGTACATCTCAGTCGACAACTTGGAAAACTTCTGGGCGTTTTGTTATCTACATGATGAAATTCTTATGTCAATAATTAGTACTAGAGATGAAGGGAAGAAGTCTACTTGAAATTATTGACCACTGTTGCTAGAGTAGCTCGTGATTAAGGTAACGGTACAGCTGGATTTAAATCCAAATTTCAACTCTCTTTGTGCGCGCGTGTGTGCGCGCGGCTATAATACAAAATCAAGCCATGAAGAAGAGAGCCTAATTTATCCTGAGGACCTGTTTGAGTACATTTGAAGTTGGTTGCCCAAGGGTGAGTATCTTTGTACCACTTAAATTGGCATATGGGATTATGGGTAGATAAAATTGTTGTTACTAAGGTGTTGAGGCGCCTGTTTTGCCTTCGGTGTTCTTAGCTTCCAAACTAGTATATACATGTTGCAAGTCTCTCCACCTGTCGCCAAGTTGTTTTGAGTTGGTTGATGCTCAAAAACAGCCCCGCCGAGCCTTGCTTGGGATTGTTCAAGCTTGGTTCATTTTATTTACCGAACTTTAAACTGTGATCAAGCTTGGCTTGTTCACCTATCAAGTCAATCTCAACCAAGCAGCTTTAATAAAGGAAATTAACGAGCTTGTAAATATATTCGAGCCTCTTGGTTCTTTTATCTTACCAACCGATAAAGAACAAGCTTTTCGACAATAGAATATGAGCCGAGCTCGTTGTACAACCCTACTTGAAACATGGTATCATAATTGGTTTTAGGAGGGTTTTTTTACCACGCTTTAGTCGAGGCTTAGCTTTGTGCCCTGTTCGCATCTGTTCTCTGTATATGTCACCTCTCCTCATGTCTAGGTTGCAAGTCATAAGAAGTGAGAGCTTGGCAGTATAAGTTCAGAGCCTCCCTCCGAGTTGCTTTGGTCAAGAAAAGTTGTGGTTCTAGACCGGCCAATAGGTATTTGGTTTGATGCTCTACGAGTGCTACTTTATACGAGTATATGTGGGCAAAGTTTTTCATATCCGATAAGTCAAAAACCATGTTAAATCTCTTTTGTGGATTATGAGCAACCATGCAGATTATATATAGCAAGTGGTGATTTCTATTGTTTGGCATCATCTTCCATTTTTGGCCAACGTTCTTAGACTCGATGGATTAATAGGAAAAGAAAATGGGAAAAGAAAGAGGAGTTCCATGGCATAGTTAACTGAGAACAACGGAAGGAACCTGGCCCTTAATGTTGGTTCCGTCGCCTAATCTGGTTCAAATTTTTTGTGCACTAAAGCGTAACATCCTCAATACTGGCTTTGTTTATCTAGTTAAAACTTTGGGGAAGGTACCTAATGACTCCTTGTACAATGCGTGTTGCGCACATTTCCCCCAGCGCCCCTTCGACTTCAAATTTAATACACTCCACCCGTCGGGCCCCAGTTAAGAACATTGGGCACCCTCCAGGGGCGGATCCAGGAAGTCCAACCGGGGGGGGGGACCAAAATGTCATAAAAAAAATTAACGGCTAACATAAAGAATCAACGTCACGATTGAATACGTTATGCAAAATAGATTGTTCAATTTGACTAATAATCATATAATTTAATTATTTATAGTGATTATTTAACTTGTAAAGTTAGTCAACAACAAACTATTAATCTTACATGAAAGAAACTTTACTCTTATTGTATATATGTATTATTAATGCGATTATCAATTGTATGATGACAATAGTCACGTATAAGTTAACATACTATAAGAATTTAAATTAAAAAAGAAAAAAAAAAGAATTCACCTCGATATATTAGTGTTTCCTTTAATTTTTTAAGATTTAGAATTTGAAAGAATGAAGATGAATAAGGGAACAAGAAAGATAAAGATTACGACGACTGGTGGCACAAAAAGTAAAAAAAACATTACAAAATGAAATCTAATACATTGGATAATTAAAATGGTGGCATTTTAGTAAATATTTTAAACATAACTACCCATTATTTAAAACAACTAACAAAAATTTCTCAAACTTTGAGGGGGGGGGGGGGGGGGAGTATGGCCCCCCTTGGTCATGCTTGGGCTCCGCCCCTGGCGCCCTCAACGAATACTGTTAATTTTAACAGTGCGCTGACTAACAATTTTTTTCAAAAATAACAACTTTGCTCTTTACCCGTTCCTCCTCTCTTCACTTCCCCTGTCAAACCCATCCCCCACCACCCACCACCACACGCACACCATCCAGTTCACCCATCACCTCATTGTGCGCGCGCGCTTGCACACACACACAAACGCACACGCGCACTGTGCGTGTAGTGTGCGTGTGTGGGTCTTTGTTTGTGAATAGTGTAGTTTGTGTTTTTTTAGTGTGTGGGCGTGTTTTCACCATGTGTTTGCATGTGCCTGTGTTTTTCTAGTGTGTATTTGTTAGTGCATGTTTGTGTGTTCTTTCAGAGTGTGTTTGCTTGCGTGTAATTTGTGTGCGTGTTTTCACAGTTTCTTTGTACAGAAACAATCAATGGACAGCTCAGTTGCTCCCCAAATATCAGTATATACTAATTGGAGTTATTGAGAACTGATTAGGAAGTATTCGGCAAAAGGAAGTTTGTGAATCGTATTGCAATTACAAAAATTACAATGAACTGAAATTTGGGATGAAACGTGAGAGCCTAACTTAATTGACTGAAGATTTGAGCGTAGTACTTGGAGAGAGGGGTGACCAAGACGTTAATGCCATTCACTTAATTGAGATTTTGATGTTGAATGAACTTGTGGTATGAGTGGGGAGGACAAAGAGTAGACATCATTTACATTCTCCCTGTGAAGAAGTGGCGCCCCCATGCGGAGATCCTTCACCATAAAAGATGGAAAATTCAAGTAAAATGTTGTTTGAACAACATAATTTGGCAAAAGAAATGAGGTTTCGATTGATCGGAGAAACACTTAAAACATCATCTAAGGTAAAGGATGCATGTGGGGTGCAAAGTTTGGTAGTGCCAACATGTGAGATATTCAAACCTGTACCATTATTGAGATGGATTTTGGCCTCCATAATCCAAGTAAGTGTGAAGATGATCAGTGTCAGAGGTAACATGATGAGACGCTCCAGTGTCAAAGAGCCAAAATGATGAGGCCAGACGGTGGAGTGCAGTGGCATTGACAGTCGTGTAGTAACATGTGGTGACAGTACGAAGGTGTGTCATTTGCACATCATTTTAGCGAATAAAGCGTGCAAGTTTGAGGCACTCATTTGCAGCATGTCCAGGACGACCACATAAGCGGCAATAGGAAGAGGACCGATGAGTATTTGAGCGGTAATTGGAGTACAAATTGGACCAATTGTTGCGACTTGCAGTAGCAGGATTCGGACGGCCAATGAAATGATCATTTTCACGATTAGTGAATTGGTCGTTGCTGCGACTAGAGGACTGGTTGCCTTGGTGTGGTGTAGTTCAAGACAAGAAACAGTTTTGTCGATGAGCATAATTTGTTGTTTCAACTAAGAGATGAGGAGTATGATCTTCCTTCTTGAGATAGAGTTCATAGTCCCCAAGTTTATCGTATTCATCAAAGGTGATAGGGGTGTCACGAGCCCGAAGGGCGGCGGCAATTTCTTTGAAGTCAGGGCCTGAATCGGAAAGGATGTAGAGAACCAATCCATGAAGAAGAGGGACTAATTTATCCAGTCTACAATGCATAACGAATTGATAATCATAAATTGAATTTCGATGCTGATGATCTGTTGGAGTACATTCTTTGTACCACTTAAATTGGCATATGGATGGATCCAATTTTTGTTACTAAGGTGTTGAGGCACCTCCTTTCGAGAATCTTAGCCTCCAAACTAGTATATGCACGTTGCAACTGTCTCCACCTGTTGCCAAGTTGTTTTGAGTTGGTTGGTGCTCTAAAACAGCCATGCCGAGTTGAGCTCGGGGTTGTTCAAGCTTGGTTCATGTTATTTACCGAGCTTGAAACTGTGATCAAGCTTGGCTTGTTCACCTATTAAGTCGATCTCAACCAAGCAGCTTCAATATAGAAATTAGCGAGCTTGTAAATATGTTCAAGCCTTTTGGTTCTTTTATCTTACCAACCGATACCGAACAAGTTTTTCGACAAGCGAATATGAGCCGAGCTCGTTGTACAACCCTACTCAAAACATGGTATCATAATTGGGTTTTAGGATTTTTTTTACCACGCTTTAGTTGCGTCTTTGCTTTGCCTTTTTTCGCATCTATTCTATGTGTATGTCACATCTCCTCATGTCTAGGTTGCATGTCAGAGGACGCAAGAGCTTGGCACTATTAGTCCAACTCCCTCCAAGTTGTTTTGATAAAAAAAATGTTGTGGTTCTGGACTGGCCAATAGGTATATGGTTTTATGCTATATGAGTGCAAGTTCATACGAGTATGTGTGGGTAAAGTTTGTTATATCCGGTAAGTCAAAAATCATGTTAAATTTCTCTTTTGTGGATTATGATCAACAATGCGGATTATATATAGCAACTGGTGATTTATGTTGTTTGGCATCATCTTTCTTTTTTTGGTTCTAGTTGGCACTTGGCATAATCTTCCATTCTCAAAAATCAACATTGAAACCAAAAAGATAATCCTAGAGGGAGGTGAATAGGGTTTTAAGACTACTTTAAATGTTAACAAGTAAATACTATAAACTTAGAAGGGATAAGAATAACACTTGAAAAACTACAATCAACAAACCTCAAACACAATATCTCAAGTAAGCAAACAAGCCAATCTCAACACAAATGTAAAACGATAATGTAAGGAGAGAAGGGTTTAGAGATACTTGACAAGGAGATTTAAATGGTTCGGCTTGATATACCCTCAAGCCTACGTCCACCCCTTCAAGGAAATCCCTTGAAAGGCCCTAGAATCCACTAGTATGATCTTTCTTACGGGTCAAGATCGAACCTTTTACAATCCCTTGATGCTATGTCCACATCAAGAACAAGCTTTGACAATCCCAAAGCTCCAAAGCTTGACAACCCCAAGCTTTGATACAAGAAACTTTAGATGAAGAAATGTGTACAAGATTTCACTCTTAAAAAATAGATGAGTACAAGTTTAAGCACTAGAACAAGAGAGATGAGTGTATGATGACTTATGAAAGTGTATATCTCTCAAATGTAAGTTCACAATAAATGCTCTCTTGAAAAGGATGAGAAATCAATGAAAAACAAGAGAGATTGAACAATTACTTTGATCTTTGAGTATATGAAAGATAAGAGAGCTTTGGATGCAATTGATGAATCAAAACTATGCCCAAAATGAGTATTTATAAAGTTGGGAATTAATATGACAGTTTGGAGTTAGGTGGAGCATTAAATGCGCCAAACCGTAAATACAATCGACTGTAATGTGCCATTGTAGTGGACTGTATTCCCAAAGTAGCCGTTGGAAATTCAAAATTTCCAACTTGCAGTCGACTATAATCCAATGCAGTTGACTGTAATAGGCTACTGGAAGTATTGCAGTCGACTGCATTGGAATGCAATCGACTGTAATACATCACTGCCCAACTTGCAGTCGACTGCATTCCAGAAAATGCAGTTTCCTTGTTTTCAAAGAATGAAAAACTTTTATGCATGCAAGAAAAACCTATGGGCAAGTTCTAGGTATACAGTCATCGTAACAATCATCTCTTTATGTCTAGTTTACAAAGAAGGAAATAAAAGCATTGTAAAATTCATTCGACGAATTCTATCTTTGATGCGTTCCGTTGAGAGTCTTTGACTGTGTTGCTCGTCTAATAGTCCGTTTGCATGAGTATGAGATTGTTCTTATTGCTTCATCAACTCAATGCATGTTAGACAACATAAACATCAATGTTGGTTATCATCAAAACCAAATATAATCCTAGGTTAAATAATCGTAGGGTTAACAAACATAATATACAATGTTGTTCTGACCGACATTCTTAGGCTCGATCTGTAAATAGGAAAATAAAATGGAAAAAGAAAGAGTGATGCGGCATAATTGACTGAGATCAAGGAAAGGCAACTGGCCTTTAATGTTGGTTCCGTCGCCTAATCCGGTTCAAGTTTTTTGTGAACTAAAGTGTAAC
Organism: Escallonia rubra; assembly: GCA_033065855.1. Taxonomy (NCBI): domain Eukaryota; kingdom Viridiplantae; phylum Streptophyta; class Magnoliopsida; order Escalloniales; family Escalloniaceae; genus Escallonia; species Escallonia rubra. Next base: position 258,524 of record JAVXUO010001910.1, read on the forward strand.
ATCCTCAATACCGGCTTTGTTTATCTAGTTAAAACTTTGGGGAAGGTAGCTAATGACTCCCTGTACAATGCATGTTGGGCGATCAAGGAAATTGGGCACCCTTAACAGATACCGCCAATTTTGACGGCGCGCAGTCAACGCACGCATTTACTAACAATTTTTTTTTTTCAAAATGAAAAATTTGCCCTTTACCACTTCCTCCTTTTCACCCCCATGTCAAACCCATCCCCCACCCCTCTCCAACTCCCGCCCCTATCCCTCGCCGCCCACCACCACACAGATCTCACTGTGCACACACGCACAAAACACTGCACATACCCACAAACGTGTACACATACTGTGCGTGTGCGGGTCTTTATTTGTGAATATATGGTATGTGTTTTTTTAATGTGTGTTTTTGCATGTAATGTGTAGTGTGTGTGTGTGAGTGAGGGAGAGAGAGAGAGAGACAAAGAGTATGTTTTCACTATGTGTTTACGTATTCTATAATTTCAGTGTGTGTTTGCTAGTTCGTATTTGTATGTGCGTTTTCAGTGTATTTTTTCGTGCGTGTAGTTTGTGTGTGTTTTCACAGTGTGTTATGTAGAAACGATCAATGGACAACTCAGTTGGTCCCCAAACATCAATATGTAATAATTGCAGTGATTGAGAGCTGGTTAGCGAATTTTCAGAAAAAGGGAAGTTCGTGGTTCTTATTGCAATCACAAAATTACAATATAATGAACTTTGAGACGAAACATGAGAGCCTAATATATTTGACTACAGAATTGAGCGTAGTACTTGGATAAAGGGGCGACCAGAATGTTGATGCCATTCAGTTAATTGAGATTTTGATGTTGAATGAACATGTGGTATGAGTAAGGAGGACAAGGATAGACATCATGTACATTCTCCCCGCGAAGAAGTGGTGCCCTCGTGCATGGATCCTTCACCATAAAATAGAGAGTAAAAAATTCCAGTGAGATGTCGTTTGAACGACATAATTTGGCAACATGAATGAGATTCTGATTGATGTAAGGAACACATAAAACATCATCTAAGGTAAAGGATGCATGTGGGGTGCAAAGTTTGGTAGTGCCAACATGTGAGATAGTCAAACCTATACCATCACTGAGATGGACTGCCTCCATAATCCGAGTAAGTGTTAAGATGATCAATGTCAGAGGTAACATGATCATATGCTCCACTGTCAAAGAGCCAGGATGATGAGACTGGATGGTGGAGTGCAGTGGCATTGGCAGTCAATGTAACAATTTGTGGCGACGGTACGGAGTGAGTCGTTTACACATCATTTTTATGGAGAAAGCGGCCAAGTTTGTGGCAGTCATTTGTAGCATGTCCAAAACAATCACATAAGGGTCAATAAGAAGAGGACCGAGGAGTATTTGAGCGATTATTAGAGTTCAAGTTGGACTAATTATTGCGACTGGTAGTAGCAAGATTTGGACTGCCAGTGAAATGGTCATTTTCTCGATGAGTGGATGGTCGTTGCTGCGACCAGAAGACTGGTTGCATTGGTGTGTTGTTGTTTGAGATGAGAAACGGTTTTGCCGATGAGTGTAATTTGTGGTTGCAACTGGGAGAGAAGGAGTATGATCTTCCTTCTTGAGATGGAGTTCATAGTCCCCAAGTTTATCGTAGAGTTCATCAAAGGAGATAGGAGTGTCATGAGCCCGAAAGGCGGCGGAAATTTCTTTGAAATCAAGGCCTAAACCGTAAAGGATATAGAGAATTAAGCCATGAAAAAGAGAGCCTAATTTCTCCAGTCTATAAGGCCAGTGAACTGATAATCATAAATTGAAATTTTTTGATGCTGATGACCTCTTTGAGTACATTTAAAGTTGGTTGCCCAAAGGTGAATATCTTTGTACCACTTAAATTGGCATATGAGTAGATCAAATTGTTGTTACTAAGGTGTTGAGGGGCCTGTTTCCTTTCAACAGTTTTAGCCACCAAGTTAGTTTATACATGATGTAAGTCTCTTCACATGTTGCCAAGTTGTTTTGAGTTGGTTAATGCTCAAAAACAGCCGTGCCGAGCCGAGGTCAGGTTGTTCAAGCTTGGTTCATGTTATTTACTGAGCTTTAAACTGTGATCAAGCTTGGCTTGTTCACTTATCAAGTCGATCTCAACCAAGCATCTTTATTTTAGAATTTAGCGAGCATGTATATATGTTCAACTCTCTTGGTTTTATTATCTTACCAAGCGATACCGAACAAGCTTTTTCGCAAGAGAATATGAGCCGAGCTCATTGTAAAACCCTATTCGATACACGATATCATAATTAGGTTTTAGGAGGTTTTTCTTTTACCATGGTTTAGTGTGGCTTTGTTTTCCTCTGTTAGCATATTTTTTTGTGTATGTCACCTCTCCTGATGTCTCGGTTGCAAGTCAGAAGGCGCGAGAGCTTGGTACTATTAGTCCAGAGCCTCCTTCGGAGTCTCTTTAATCAAGAATGTTGTGGTTCTGGACTTGCCAATAGGTCTGTGGTTTGATGCTCTACGAGTGCAACTTCGTACGAGTATATGTGGCCAAAGTTTTTCATATCTAATAAGTCGAAAATAAAATAAAATTTCTCTTTTGTGGATTATGATCAAGAATGTAAATTATATATAGCAACTGGTGAATTATGTTGTTTGGTATCATGTTTCTCTTTTTGGTCCTAGTTGGCACTTGGCATCTTCTTCCATTACTGAAAATCAGCATGATATACAACTTTTTTCTGGCGACGTTCTTAGATTTGATTGATTAATAGGAAAGGAAAATAGGAAAAGAAAGATGTGGCACAATTGACTGAGATCAAGGGAAGACAATTGGCCTTTAATGTCGGTTATATTGCCTAATCTGGTTCAAGTTTTTTGTTCAATAAAATGCAACATCCTTAATATTGGGTTTGTTTATCTAGTTAAAACTATGGGTAAGGTAGCTAATGACTTCCTATACAGTGTGCGTTGCGCAATTCCACACTCCTTCCCTCCCCCCCCCCCCCCCCCCACAAAAAGGGTCAATGCACGTAATGACTAACGATTTTTTTTTTCAAAAATGATAACTTTGCCCTTTACCTCTTCCTCCTCTTCTCACTTCCCCCTGTCAAACCCATCCTTCACCCCCTCCAACTGTCGCCCTATCCCCTACCACCACACGCACACTATCCAGGCCAACCATCACCTCACTGTGCACACACATACACACAAAACTATACACATACCCACAAATGCATGTGCACTATGCGTGTGCACATGTAGGGTGCGTGAGTGGGTCTTTGTTTATGTATAGTGTAGTCTGTGTTTTTTAGTTCATGTAGTGTGTGTGTGTGTGTGTGTATCTGTTTTTACTACGTGTTTTGTTTAGTGTGTGTTTGTTAATGTATGTTTTGTTTGTGTTTACGTGCGTGTACTTTGTGTGTGTGTTTTCATATGGTTTTTTTTGCAGAAATGATCAATGCACAACTCTAGTTAGTCCCCAAACATCAGTATATACTAATTGGAGAGGTTGAGAGCTGGTTAGCGAGTTTTCAGCAAAGGGAAGTTTGTGAATCTTATTGCAATCACAGAATTACAATGAAATGAACTTTGGGATGAAACATGAGAGCCTAAGTTATTTGACTGAAGAACTGAGCATAGTACTCAGAGAGAAGGGTGACATGACGTTGATGTCATTCAATTAATTGAGATTTTGATGTTGAATGAACTTGTGGCATGAGTGAAGAGGACATGGAGTAGACATCACTTACGTTCTCCTTGTAAAGAAGTGGCGCCCTTGTCTGTAGACCCTCTGCCATGAATGAGAGAGAAAAACATTAAAGTGAGATGATATTTGAACGACATAATTTGGCCCTTGTTCTGATTGATGGAAGGAACACATAAAACATCACCAAAGGTAAAGGATGCACGTAGGTTGTAAGGTTTGGTAGTGCCACCATGTGAGATAGTCAACCTATACCATTACTAAGGTAGATTTCAACCTCCACAATTGAGTAAGTTTGAAGATAATCAGTATCAGAGATAACATGATCAGACCCTCTAGTGTCAAAGAACCTAGATAATGAGGGTAGACGGTGGAGTGTCGTGGCATTGGCAATCGGTGTAGCAATCTGTGGTGACGGTATAGAGTGCGTCGTATGCACATCATTTTCATGGAGAAAGTGAGATTGTGGCACTTATCTATAGCATGTCCAGGACGTTCATGAAAGCGACAACATGAAGATGACCAAGGATTTGTTGAGGGATTATGGGATTTCAAGTTGGGCCAATTGTTACGACTGACAGTAGCAGGATTTGGACGGCCAGTGAAATGGTCATTTTCGCGATGAGTGAACTGGTCGTTGCTGCGACCAGAGGACTGGTTGCCTTGGTGTGGTGTTGTTCAAGATGAGAAATGGTTATGTTGATGAGTATAATTTGCTATTGTAAATGAGAGAGAAGAAGTAATATCTTCCTTTTAAACGCGGCGGCAATGTATTTGAATTCAGGGCCTAAACCAGAAAGGATGTAGAGAACTAAGCCATGAAGGAAAGAGCCTAATTTCTCTAGTCTACAAGGCCGGCAAACTAATAATCATAAATTGACTTCTCGATCTTGATGACCTGTTTGAGTACATTTGAAGTTGGTTGCTCAAGGGTGAGTATCTTTGTACCACTTAAGTTGGCATATGGGTAGATCAAATTCTTGTTACTAAGGTGTTGAGGCGCCTATTTTGCCTTCGGTGTTCTTAGCTTCCAAACTAGTATATACATGTTGCAAGTCTCTCCATCTGATGCCAAGTTATTTTGAGTTAGGTTGATGCTCAAAAACAACCGTGTCGAGCTGAGGTCAGGGTTGTTCAAGCTTGGTTCATTTTATTTACTGAGCTTCAAACTGTGATAAGGCTTGCCTTGTTCACCTATCAAGTTGATCTTAACCAAGCAACTTTAATATAGAAAATAGCGAGCTTGTAAATAAGTTCAGCTTGGTTCTTTTATCTTACTAGCCGATATCGAACAAGCTTTTCAACCAGCGAATATGAGCCGAGCTCGTTGTACAACCCTATTCGAAACACGATATTGTAATTAGGTTTCACGAGGTTTTTTTTACCACACTTTAGTTGTGGCTCTTTGCCCCCTGTTTGTATTTGTTCTCTGTGTATGTCACCTCTCCTCATGTCTAGGTTGCACGTCGTGAGACGCAAAAAATTGGCACCACTAGCCCAGAGCCTCCCTCTGAGTCTTTGATTATGAAAATGTTGTGGTTCTAGACCGGCCAATCAGTATAAGGTTTGATGCTATACGAGTGCAACTTCGTAACAGTATATGTGGTCAATTTTGTCATTTCCAAAAAGTCAAAAAATCATGTTAATTTCTCCTTTGTGGATTATGATCAACAATGCAGATTATATATAGCAACCAGTGATTTCTGTTGTTTGGCATCATCATTTTTTTTTGTCCTAGTTGGCACTTGGCATCATCTTTCGCTGCTGAAAATAAGCATGATATACAAAGTTGTTCATGGCGACGTTCTTAGACTCGATTGGTGAATAGGAAAAGAAAGTGGGAAAAGAAAGAGGAATGATGTGGCATAATTGAATGAGATCAAGGGAAGGAAATTGGCCTTTAATGTTGGTTCCGTCGCCTAATCTGGTTCAAGTTTTTTGTGCACTAAAGTGTAACATCGTTAATATAGTATTTTTTTGTCTAGTTAGAACTTTGGGGAAGGTAGTTAATGACTCCATATTACAATAAACCCCCCCCCCCAATACACACACGCACATCCAATTTAAGCACAATACACCCCCAAACAGTTAAAGAAATTGGGCACCCTCAACGGATACCGTCAATTTTGACAGCGCAAGGTCAACGCACGTGTTTACTAACGATTTTTTTCAAAAATGATAACTTTGCCCTTTACCACATCATCCTCTCTTCACTCCCCCTGCCAAACGCACCCACCCTCTTCCACTTGCTGCCTCCACACCCACCACCACACCTCCCATCTAGGTCACACATCTCCTCACTATGCGCTCCCACACACACAAAACTCTGCACATACCCACAAACAAGTGCACACACTGTGTGTGTGCGCATGCAGTGTGAGTATGTGTGGGTCTTTGTTTGTCTATAGTAGTATGTATTTTTTTAGTGTGTGTGTGTGTGTGTGTGTGCATGTAGTATGTTTGTGTGTGTTTTCACTATGAGGTTGAATATGTCTATGTTTCCAGTGTGTTTTTGTGTTTTTTAGAGTAAGTGTGAAGATGATAAGTGTCAGAGGTAACTTTGATGAGACGCGCCAGTGTCAAAGAGCCAGGATGATGAGGTCGGACGGTGGAGTGCAGTGGCATTGCAGTCAATGTAGCAACCTATGGTCACGGTACAGAGTGTGTCGTTTGCACGTCATTTTCGGGGAGAAAGAGAGCTGAAGCACTCATTTGTAGCATGTCCAGGACTACCATAGAAGTGAGAATAAGAAGAGGATCGATGAGCATATGAGCGATTCTTGGAGTTCAAGTTGGAAAAATAGTTGCGGCTGGCAATAGCAGAATTTGGACGGCCAGTGAAATGGTCGTTTTCGCAATTAGTGAACTGGTCGTTGCTGCGACCAGAGGACTGGCTGCCTTAGTATGGCCTTGTTCGAGACGAGAAACGGTTTTTTAATTTGTTGTTGCAACTGCGAGGGAACAGTAAGATCCTTCTTCTTGAGATGGAGTTCATAGTCCCCAAGTTTATCGTAGAGTTCTTCAAAGGAGATATGGTGTCGCTAGCCCGAAGGGTGGCGACAATTTCTTTGAATTCAGGGCCTAAACCGGAAAAGATATAGAAAACCAAGTCATTCTTAGAGACAGGATTGTCAACTAGTGCAAGGTTATGAGCAATGGGGCGCATGTGCTGGAGATATTCTGGAATAGATTGAGTGCCGCAAGGGTTGTTAAAGAGGTGTTGTTTATGTGACATTACTCGTAAACAAGATTTGTTTGCAAAAAGGACAAGGTGTTCACTTGCTTCCTGTGACAAGAAAACAATAGAGATGTGAGGCTAAATGGTGTCAATGCAAATGTCTAGCATAGCATTAAGTATGAGTCGGTCTTGGCGGTGCCATAGAACATATTCCGGGTTTGGAATAAGTTCGGCAGAGGTGAAGGCTTCTGGAATTGTTTAGGAAGTTGGTGGATGTTAACCATTAATGAAGCCAAGCATGTTATGACCAATTAGACCTGAGTAGAGTTGAGTTCTCCACATGGTGAAGTTGGTGTAGGTGGGCTTGGTTGGAAGGCGAGACGGTGCATTGAATAGAATGACAAGATTTTCCATGTATCAGTGAGAGGACCCATTAGGCAGAAAGCTCTGATACTGTAATGCCCTGATTTTTCGGAGCATTAATTTCAATAGACAAAGACAGAAAACCTCAAAATATAAAAAAATCTTACAAACCGGTTATTCAGAGCATCTAAGAATAAGTCTCCAAAAAACATCAATAAATGCCAGACCGGTTTAAAACAGTTACATTGTCCTCAATTACTCCTACGCGAAGCTCCAAAATAAAATCTAGAGCAAAATACAACAAAGACTACTTAATGGCCTCTTACAATCTATCTGGCAATAAATATATAAGGATAATCCTTCCCCAATACATTCTAATTCGTACTTACACAAGTATCCTGATAAAAGAAAATTAATATATATATATATATATATATATATATATATATATATATATATATATATATATGGAGAGTGTTACCGACACCATATAAAAAATGCAAATGATGAGTCTGAAAATTTGTTGGAGAGAATCATGGGATGTGTTCTCATTCAAAGTGCAGCAAATCAGTCATGTGAATCCGCAAAATCATGACGATGATTTGGTCTTGCCATGCATGATAGATGAATTATTAACACTCTGCCCAAATAATGATTGACACATGCGATCACAAGGCACTTATGTAAATGATTCTAACCAGCCTTATGGCTTGAAGAAACCAATACCGTTGACCTTAAGGAGGGTTCATTACAAGGCATTTGTCTAGGTTATTCTCTACCAAACTTGCAACCTAAAGTAACCAATGCTTCTGGTATTTAAGAGATTATATAAACATTACCATGGATTATATAATTAATAATTGAGTGATGAGTTAAAAACACTTTTTTATTGCTCTCTCTGGTTGAGTTACTGATGCCTAAGCTTATATGCTTGCAACCAATAAATGCCCAAATAACTATCCATATGGTTTTATACTTTATTCCACCAGAAAACCATGTTGTAGATAGGCACATGTGTTCCAAGAGCTAGCTTGAAAGCCTTTTCTAGCTAAGACACATGCGTCTAAGCATGGCATCTACATGCCTTAAAGGACAGAAGCTACCATAAGATGGTATCATTAGCTACAACTGTAAAATGATATAAAAAATTACTGAGAAACTACCAAAATGATTTTGAATCATAAGCTTTTCGTCATCATCGTCCATAAACTATCATTTTAGCTAAATCCATCCTCAAACGATCATAAGTGCGTCCACCAGGTCCTTCCGGCAACAGGGTCTAGAAAATGGCTATTAGGTTCCCCAAAATTGGGGTGGGGTGGGGGGGGGGGGGGGTATCACCAATCATGATACTTTAGAGACAATCCTGGCAAAAGGCATATAACATAAGAATGTTTCTGGCAGTTTTTCTCTTCTTCTCTTCGTCTTCTTTTTCCCTTATTCTTCCCTTCAACAATTCCACCCCCCATAACCAGTTACGTTATACTCTCTACACCATTACCACATCCGATGTGGTTCTAAACCTCCATCACCAGTACCTACCCCATTAAATCCACAACTATTGTTCCCCACCACCAGAGCTAGCCCACTGCCGATCCACCCACCAACATTAAAAACATCACGACAAACACCCCATCAAGCCCACAACCATCATTCCCACTACCATAGCTAGCCCATCACCCACCCACCCACCATCCATTTTCAATAACACCACCTTTCTATTTAACGACCACCTCGGCAACCACCACATCACGCCCACAATCACGGTTCCTCACCACCCAGCCAACCCATCGTGACCCACCCACTACCAATTGACAACACCACCACGACAACTACCACATCAAACCCACAACCACCGTTCCCCACCACTAGAGCCAGCCGATTGCCCAAAACCCACCACCCATTAACATTAACACCACCAAACAATTAAACGGACACCATGATAACCACCCCATCAAACCCAAAACCACCATTCTCCACCACCACAGCCAGCCCACTGCACACCCACCTTCACCCATTATCAACAACACCACCAAACCATTAAACCTTCACCACATGTATATCGAACTTACCCACATGTACAACAACCATCATCATAAGCCCACAACCAATATATCGAACCACCCACCATCACCACTATCACTCACTGCAGCCACCACAGCAACCAGTGGGCGCCCAACACAGTAGTCCATCAAACTCACCAATACCAATCCCTCACCACCAGAGCCAACAGCCCCACCCAACTATAGTACCACCCAACGCCGTCATCAAATTCCCCCACCTTAGCACCATTATCAAATGCCATTGCTAAAAAAAAATGGCCCACATTCGGTCTACCCGCATGTAATACCTCGAATCCCGACATATATATATATATATATATATATATATATATATATATATATATATATATATATATATAGTGATCCATTGCTAGCGCTGTCAAGTTGTCAGCACGATCTGGCCGTCCATTCTCTCGCGTGGACGGCCAGATCGCGCTGTCAACTTGGGTTAAGTTGCCAATGCTAGTAATGGACCACGACCCATATATATATATATATATATATATATATATATATATATATATTGTGTGTGTCTGTGTGTTTATACACACACTTAGCATCGATATTTTATTTAGCAACGATTAGTGTAGCGGGGTTATGTAACACTCATTAAATTTTCTAGTATGTTAAGTATCGTAAATAGTTATTTTGGGCTTTTTTAGAATATTAAAAAGTTTTGGGTAAACTTTGAAAAATTACCTATTGTCTAGGGGGTTTCGATAATTTTTCAGTCTAGGGTTTTTATATATATAACATTTTTAGGGAATTTGGCCGTCCCAATTCTTGCCCTTCTTTTTATTTATTTTTCTAGAACACAGTCGAGAGAGAGACAGAGAGACGAAAAAAGAAGCGGATTACGGCGATCGAATTCAATTTTTTTGGTAAGACTTGCTTTGATATATATGCTTTATATGTATTCGCATACATGTTATATAAATAAGCGACTGATTTTGTGTGAAAAGTGTTGTGTGAAGGGGAGCTGCGAGAAGAGGTAGAACGAAAATTTATGTGTGTGTGTGTGTGTTTGGTATTATGTCGTGGGTATTATGGTCGTGGGAAGGGCTATTGTCATGATTTGCAATGTGTGTATGTGTATTGGGAGGGGGGGTGTAAAGTGTATGGGTGTGTTTAAAGGACAAAATGGGTATTGTTGTGAGCACCCATGGTTGCCGTGAACCTGTGTTTGCGATGCCGCCATGGTTCGAACAAAGGGGGTTGCACGTGTGTGTATGTGGGCAGGTTGATTTGTCCTAGGCAGGTTGTGTATTTGTGTGTGAAAGAAGGGTGTGCTGTAAGAAAAAGGCGGTGAGGCAGTGGGTGTGAGAGAGAGTGCATGTGTGTGTGTTGGGAAAGAGGATGAGCTATTGTCGCGAGGCAGTAGCTGTGATGTGTGTGTGTTTTGTATATGATTGTGTGTTTTGTACATGATTGTGTGTGTGTGTGGGGTGGGGGGGTTGCCATGAAGGCAGTCATTGTGTGTGTGTGTGGTAATCAAGGGAGTCTATGAGTGCAGATAACAAGGGGAAGAAGAAGACGTGGGTTTTTGTGGGGTTATGCAGTTGGTGCTACCCTGTGCTTGCGCAGGTGTACCACGGGTTCTCGTTAAGTTCAGCGCGTGCATTGGATAATGCACAGTGATCATTAACATGTAAAATTTTACATTATGGTACCCAAAGCTATATTATAATTTATGGCAAAATGTTTATAATTTTTTGAAATCTATGTATTTTTAATATTTTCTGTAAGTTCAGATTTGTAAAATTTATTTGGAGTATTTAAAACTCATGATAAATTATGGGAAAATTTTCGTAATGTTTTTGTGGCACAAAAAAGTCCCAAATTAAGTTTGGTGATTTTTAGAGTTGATTTGGTATCATTATCGTATCACATTGAATTTAACAAAATGAATAACTTAAAAATAGTTTTAATACCTTTTAAATTTTGATTTCAATTTTTATAATTCTTATATCTATTTTAAAGATGTTGAAAATTTTATGGGACTTTGTTTTAGCTAGAAAAAATTATGGGTATTTATTGCATTTAAAGAAATTATTTTTAATTAAAAATATTCAAAAAATTGAGAAACTTTATATTTTAATATATATGTTGTTTTAAGCCATAAATATATTTTAATGAGAATTAATATCAATTTTGGGTTTATTGTTGAGTCTCGAGAAGTGCGACGGATTTTCCGGTTAGGTTGGCCGTATGTGGGACCTGCTTTGGGTTGTGTCATTCTGGATTAAGGAGCGAGTATATTGTGGGTAGTTAAAATTAGGTTCATAGTATAATACTGTAGATTGCTTTCTAATAAATAATTTTCCCGATTTAGGTTAATTCAAGGATTGTTGATCGAGGTTGATTAGTTTAACATAGCTTGGATCAAGGTAATGAATTTTAGCTGAACCCTATTTCATTGCTCTGATTTTAAATGGTTTATTATAAAAATTTTACAAACTTAAGTGAACTTCAATTTTATGATTGATATAAAAATATTTTGGAACTTCCCATGAAACCATAACTTGAATCTTAAAGCGATTGTTTGAAATTCTTTATTAATTCTCATCTTTTTTTTAATTCAATCATCATAAAATGTTTTGAATTGTGTTTATTTCTTCTGAGTGTTGACATGAGTTAGTAAATCTGAATAGTTATAAGGATGGTGTGTATTGTTGGCGTTATAAGGATGATCTATTTGGTTTGGGTTGAAACTAGTACCTATAGTTGGACTAGTTAGTATACATATGCATATGTAAAGTATATATGAGTACTGCCGGGGTGGTTTTGCTAATCTGTACTGCTCATGTTCAACGTTATCTATTTTTGTTATTTATTGTACCCGAAAAGTTTTAATATGTTTATTAATTTTGAGGAATTTAGTTGATATTATTCCCTATGTCTATATCGAAATGTTGTGGTTTCATTTAAAAATTCTTTTAAAAGTTGTCATTTGATTGTATATGGAAAATCGTTCGAATTGTTCCGTTTTTAATCCTTGACCGAACTTATTGGGCTCTCAAACACTCACTCTCGTTTGACTTTCTTTCTGCAGGTGATAACCATCATTAGGTTGTCTGAGTAAGGATTAGAGCCGAGCGAGCGAATTGATTTAAGTTTTAGTATTGCTCATTAGAACTCCTGCATCGGTGAATATTTTATTTAAAAATTTTCAGACTTAGATTTGATATTTTGTTTATGACAGTCTACTGATAGTATAATTTGATTAACAATTTAGTTGCTCTGATGATGACTGTCCATTTGGTTGAAATGTTATTAATGTCTTAGCGTAAATGATCGAGCGAGTATTTAACGTTTCGGATTTCCGAGGCGTTACACCACAACTATGCATAGATCAAATATGCTGGTGGGTTCGATGGTAAATTTGACCCGTTGTGGTAGGCAATGATGGTGGTAGTGATGATTACATGGTAGAGGTGTTAGTGTAGGTAGGAAGTATGTTGTAACCGGTGGTGGGGGTGGAGTTGTTGAAAGAAAGAAGAAGACGAAGAGAAGAAGCAAAAAGACGACTACCAAAATCATCCCTAAACTATATGTGATATGGGAAACATACCATTGCTTAGGATGAAGACACGTGTCTTCGTCCGAAAGGAATAAAACTGTTCTTCAAAATCTACAGAGCCGTTGTAAACTCCATTAACTCTGGTAACTCCCCACTGAATGGTACTAAACTGCTCATTAAATAGTTTAATACTCCATTTAGTAGAGTAACCCCCTCATCAAGATAAAACAATTAACGTATTAAAAGAAGTGCTATATAAAGGAAGGAGAGGAGATGAACAAAGGTAAGATCTCCACTGAGAAATTATACTCTCTCTTTGATACGAGTTTCTGACTTAAGCATCGGAGTTTTCCTCGCCGGAAACTCTTCCGGCGAATCACCGGTGTTGACTGTGTTGTGCAGGTCTATTCACAAGGAAGTCAAGTTGCGTCCCAGATTTCATCAGCAACAATATGTGTTATGCGAGGTTTGCCCCAAGCTACCATGAACAGTGACGTGTTTGTTTTGCCCCTCGTTTTGGGGCATCTAATTGCCATTCTCTAACCCCAACCGAAAGAAGGACCTGGTGAACGCACTTAAGATAGTCTAGGGACAAATTTCGCTAAAATGGAAGTTTAGGGATGATGCCAGCAAAATAATAGAAGTTTAGGGACGTTTTTGGTAGTCGTCCAAAAACTCATCAGTCTTTAATATTTCTGATTTTAGCAAATTGTTCCTTCACAAGATGAAATATTAGCGAGCCTGCTTCTAAAGAGTGATTGAGAATTGTTCGTCTGTAATCCTAGATAGGTATAACAAGGTATTAGAATATTCTAGCAAGATATCATCTTGCCTCCCAAGAAATGGGCACAAGCCCAACGCCCAATTCTAGTTGTGTTACGGTTCTACTACATTATCACTAAGAAAAGGACCTCCAGATACTTAATACACAAGTAATCACACACAAACATAAGTTATTTCTATTTTTTTCAGAGCTTTACTCCTATAGCAGTACCTTGACCTAAGCATAAAAAAATTTCCCCGCTTGAACCTTCTTGTTTTGGCGGTCAACCTTTTGTTTGCAGGCTTTGATTCTCAACCGCATTCCTCAATTTATATTTTTTTTATTAGTAACAGATCAGCGCCATTTGTGAAATTAAGGTCAAAGAATGATGGCACGCCATTCTCGTTCTAACCGGTCACAATCTTGCCGTTCCAGCATATCTCAAAAACCATATTTCCCATGAAATTTGTAACATTATTTTCTCAATGAAGTTTGACTTTTCAAACTTAAAAAAGACAGCGATCATTAACACTTAATGCTGAAAAGGGTGTGCAAGAGACATACCACTGCACTTAAACACAAAAACCATTAATGTTTACTACTTTTTTTTTTTTTGGAATTGTTCAGTACATCAATTGCTGTGAAAGTGGGAAAATATCTCTTCTTGCTTGAGCAATTTTCATTTGATCTCGATTTACTAAAAATGGACACCTAGATTTGCTAAAGACAATGACAGGATGCAATCAATTGTTAACTCGAACTTTAAGCTATATTTATGAGAAATTATGAATCTCTTAGAAGTATCTATTGCACAAAAATTTTGTCTTTTCTTTTTGGGTTCATGGTCTTTCTGCGACCACATTTGTTCAGCTTGTTAGGTTAAGGCAAATAATTCATCGGTCACAAAATCGTTTTTCTATGATAAGTGCTTATTCTTCACGGTCGCGAGCGTGTACTCATCCACCTCTTTGCTACTTCTAAGGTCAATTGAACTCTATTTGATGAATAAACTACATGGAATTAGTGAATCGAACTTCAATTATGGTTGTCAACTCTCCATTGTTTAGTGAGCTCTTCCCTAGGGCGTGTATTCCTTCGATTAGCATAACTCTTCACGCTTAGTAATACACGATTTAGGTTCAAGGCATTCTGATCATGACCCATGGATAAGTTATTTATTTTGTCTGATACTTGGTGGCCTTCCACTTTTGAATCGAAATGGAATTGTGTACGTATGTTGAGACTATAACCAATATTTATAAACTTAATTGAAATTGGCATCACTTACATGTTCACGAAAGCATGTTTGAAATACGAGCCACCACTACGGAGAGAATCGACCCCGTGTAGGTTCATTATTGGGAGGAAGTGATGCAAGTTCTCATCTGTACTTTCTACCGAGCGAAATCTTGGATAACTTCTGTGATTCTCACTCAACACACACAATGAATTTGATCTCGCACTTTGGAATCAAGTCAATTTGCTTTGCTTTGCTTTTTAGAGGCACGATCAAAGTCATCACCAACGTCATCAAGTCTATCGGGTCGATTAGATTTTCTCTCCACATCACAAGGTATTGAGCATAAAAAGTAGTGCACTATTCTACCATTAAGTGATGTTTGGGCTTAATTATATTTATTATTGAGGTGAAAAGTGAAAACTTTAAAGTAACTACTATAAGAACACTGATGCGTACCGCTCAATTGGGGTACATCCAACTTCAACATCACTACCTCAACCAAGTGTGTAGGCAAGTGCTTCATTATATATTGGAGTTTATTAAAACTGTATTAGATTTGAGACCTACAAAAACTTAAAAGGTAGCAAACATTTACTGTCTTCCAAGCGAACATCAGAGACACGTCTTCACAAACTTACATCAGAGACACTGCAATGTAATTCGGTACTACAAGCTCTCAACTTTGCAAGGCCATGTAAAAATACCAAGATTTTTGAACATCATCAAAATAAAAAAGTTAAAGCATGGCCTAGGCAAAATAGGAGGTACCCGGGGAAAAAGATCAAAGAAAAGTTGCTTTTAGGATGACATCGGCGAGGTGATTAAGGAAATAGATTGAGGAAAAGGCTAACGTGCTCCGATCTAATAGATTGAGGAAATAGACATAAGCAAAATTGACGAGGAGAATGAGAAAAGGTATAACTTTGGCTGTCTACTACTCTGTAAAATATACGTCTAAGAATGTGGCTATCCTGAAATTGTTCATATTGAATATTTAGGCCCTGAAAAGCCTATAAATTGACGAGGTTGTGTGATCACTTGTCACAGATCCTATAAAGTACACCTTTTATGGTGTTCTTTTTCCTCTCAGTCACATTGTGTGCCTTTCCATTATATAATATTAACAACCAAATAATTTTTTATCCATCTCGTGTCCTCTTTAACTTAACATTGTGCATGCATACGAGTGATTGCCTTCCATGAATTAAACGACATCGGAAACTCATGCCATCACCCGCACTTTATAACTGCCATCATATTGTGAGCACCTTCCCGTGATAGATCTACGAGACCAATTTCCTCCCTTGCTCATTTTGGTCATTCCGGGCTAACCAGGCATTATGGCAGGGGGTGCGTGCAAGAAGTCCGATGTTCGAAATTGGTTCTAAAAGAAACTAATGTACCCGATGTTCAAAATTGGTTCTAAAAGAAACTAATGTACCGAGTAGGTCTAGGAGTAACAGAAGTTGGAGAAAAAATTACTACAAAAACCCCGATATTTGGAAGCGGAGCTACTCATGCACTACTCCGGCAATGACATCTAAGAGTGAGATTGCACGTTTTTAACAAACTTAAAATCTATTTAAAATCATTTAAAGTTTTGATTTTCCGTTTTCAAAAATACAAAAATCAAAAACATTTTAGTTTTTTATTTTTAATTTTTACAAAAAAAAATAAGTTTTTAATTACACAGTTGAACTTCTTATTTTGAGTGTTTAAATACCCAATTTTATTGAATTTTTTCTTTAGTGACGGTAGCGGACGCCGGTGGCCAGTGGGGGTGGGAGGAGGCTATCTCAAAACAAAAACTAAAAATTCAAAACTCCAAAACAAGATTTTTCAAAACCATCCCTGTTTTAAAACTAATTTTCGAAACTAAAGGAAAAAAACGAAAAATGTGTCGAACATTTTTTTTTTTTTCCTTCTGGTTTACAAAATTAGAGAACTAAAAATTTAAGTGCTTTCAAATGCTACCTTAATAATTAACGGGTTGATTGGAATTGGAGGTTACTGGTTTCTTAAGCAGCCGCAATCTCAATCTTGGATTCGTAAGGACTCGCATTTTCAGTAATCGATCCAATAATTTGCAACGGGCTTTCTAAACAGCAAACAGCTCCAAAAGAGTATTCACTTGCAGCATATATAGCAACTAAAACATCACAAACTCTCTGTACAATGCACAAGAAACAAAGACTGCCGGCACTTGATATCCAAAACATTCAAGACAGAAGTACGGCAAGAGTACCCAAAATCTTCCAACAAAAGGCGACTCCTCCTAGCAATAAAACATGACTTCCTTCACGTTCTCCTTTATCGCAGGGAGTGACCGAACCTCAGCATTCCTCTCCCTTGTAGCCCTTCCTCCACTAGTAGACTCGGTTTCTGAAGCATCCCCCTCAATGTAATAACGAGCCCGAAATGCTGCCAGGTGGGCATAATAAGCGGGAGGAACTACAAAAGAATACGCATGCCCGGTTATCAATGACATTAGAACTTGTACAAAACAAATTGGAATTAAACATGCGGGTATTCGCCAGACCTATTGAAACTGAACGAGTACACCTTGCGTACCTGCAAAAAAGAATGTGACAGTTACAAACAACCCTTTGCGCATACAAACTAATCAACCAAGCATATCTTAAAGTCCAGATATTAGAAGGATATACGTATAACACAAGTTGTTCGTAAGCATTTGCAATTCATCGGCAGAAAATCCGTTCTCATCAAATAAGACATGATAGTGGGCTGGCCGACTAGTTCCCTGCCCATTATATACAGCAAAATGACATAAAGCATTAGTGTTTACGTCAAGTAACAGCAGAAAATGGAAGAAAATTAGCACAAGAGAGAGAGAAGGGAATACGTTTACCTGAATTCCTGCATGGCTACAAAGGTAAAAGTCAAATTCTGTAGGGTGGCAAATTTTAGTCTCAACGACAGTACCTGATTATAAAAGCATGAAACAGATCCCAATGAGCCAAGGAAACTTCTGCTCGAAACAAGGATACGGAAGACTATGTTTTGTGAAGGAAAAATATCCAAGAATTGAAACCTGGCAAAATATTGCCACTCTTGTCAGTCGAATTCCGATCGTTATGATCCACAGGAAAAAGGCGCGTGTGGTGCCTCTTTTGCACAACAACAAATGTCACACGTGGAAGATAGTTCTCTTCTAGCGAGACACAAGCCTAACCAAAACAACGTGAAGAGGGAGAAACAAAACCTAAGGGAAGGATGCACAGGGGACAATACAAATTAGGCAAAGCCAGCAGCAGACCAGTATGAAGACTGGGACATCAATCTTACATACCTTCCGGATGGCATCCATTTCGTAGAGCAAAACTTGATTAAACTGACCTTCACTTACACCATCTCTGCACATATGAACAATATCAGCATTCAGCATCACCCTTAAAAGTAGGTGTTAAATGCATGCGCACCGTGAATCAACGACAAGAAGTGCTTACCTGTAAAAGATGATCCTCTGAGGTTTCTGGCCAGTTGATTTCCTAAATGCAATTAAATGCTCCCTGCAAGAAAACAAATGAAGGGTAAAAAACAAAGAGAAGTGAAATCCTTATTACCAAAGCAATATAACAATCTTAAGGCCTACCGAATCATGCCAGAGTGTACTGTGCCCCTTAAGGGATCTTGATATGTACTATAGAGATTCTCAATAATTTCGTTCCTGTGGGACTGTGCAGAGACCAATCCTCTATACTTGGTTACCTCTGGCCAGTCCACTGAAGCCACTACCTATAGAGAGATGATTTAACGCAAGAGAACTGAGTAGTAAGGAGAAACAAAGTAAGGAAATAAAAAAGGATAGCTGAAATCATACTGCAGCTATAGACGGGCTAGAATCTTCCCCTGCTTGAGGATGAGTCACATCAGCACCAAAGACAATTGTTGGCCGATCAGTTAAAGGAGCATATCTTTTCTCAACAGCATTCAACAGAACGGTATTTCTTCCCCCGACCTAATAATATATACATTAGCAACATTCAGAAAATAATAGTCATACACAGTATAAACCCCAAAATTTTTTAACATATTTTGGCCAAACCAACCTTCACATTGATCTTTAGGGCCACATTTTCATGATACTGATTACTATTTCTTGATACATGCCTGGGCTGACAGCACTGCGAGACAATTCCCAACTCTGTCTCACACACCCGCTTGATCCTTCCTGTGAGGACCAACATGTCATTTATGCGGGAAACCACAATTCAAGAACTAACATCTGGCTTATTGATTATATACCATAAGATCCAGTAACATCAGGCAAAATGATAATCAACAGCTGAAGTTGTTTCCCACCAAACCCCATGCTCGAGAGTTTTGCATTAGACTTGTTGTGAATATCAAGAAGAGCCCTCTCGACACCACCAGGATGAGCTGATTGAATAGGAAGAAAAGGCGGAAGAAAGTCCTAGCAGAATTATCATAAGCTAATTAGTATCACTACGTATTTCATCACAAGCTAAGAATGCAAAAGCTGTAAAAATGAAATGACAGACCCATACCATTCCTTTGCTGCAGCACATGGAAGCCAAACTTTCACAGAACTGATTTACCATTTCCAGACTTGTTTTGTTTGAAAAGTTAATGCAAGTCCAATACTCCACCGTGCCAGCATTAACCATTTTCTACAAAGTCCATGAGAAGATCATATAGCAGCAGAAGAACCACAGAGTAAAAAGTTTTCTTCATACCAAAACGAGAGAAAAATAATGTGTAAGAAAAGAAGCCCATTGTGATTCAGTAAAAATACAAGCATGCCTCTTTCTACTGTATCAAATACCTTTACAGAAATCATGAATGAGGCGAGAACATATTTATCTTTTAAGTCTCATTCCACAAGCCACTAAGCAAAGAAAAAAAAATGTTGTTTTACCTTATTGATCATGTTCCACTGACCCACCCGTGGATTGACACGCGTCTCTCGCCCTGAGTCATGATATTTAAGCTGGCCCAGACAGAGAATACTAAGGTTAAAATTTTGTGGAAGGTGTATGAATAGTTTAAGACACGGCAAAATGAGGAATTGTCACTTACCTGTGGAGCTGGAAGAACTCGCGCATCGATGGTAGTAAGATCAGTCCTCATTTGAATACCAAATTCAGTGTTAAGCTTATCATTGTTGTAATTGTTATTCGCTACCATCTGCGAGCATAAAGAATGGGCAATGAAACCTTCGTCACTAGGGTCATCTGAATCATAGTTGACCGAAAAAAACCTAAGCAAGAAAGCTAGTTACAATTTTGACATACCCGCTTGATAGTGGTTTCCCTTTGATTAGGACGTTGGCAGGTTGCCCTTAGAAGAGCAGTTACCTGCTTTTCATTTAACTTTTTTGTATATCTCTGTCCGTCAACAATCATACAAGTCTGTAGTGAAAGAAAAGGTCACTATCAGATGAAGTGCCAAGAGAAGCAAATAATAACTGAATGTTGACAATCAATGCAAAATGAAAAACCTCCATTGGCAAATAAATAGGTTTCTCATCATTTCCAGCTTGAAGTGCAGGCAGAAACGTATATCTAAGGGCAATGTCGTATTTCTGGCGGAAGTAATCGACTACAGATATATTCGTCCCCGTGTCATCAAGAGGAAACCTGTTAAGAAGGTTACAATAAGCAAAAAGAATGACAACCTTAGATTATGGTAGCAGATACAAATAATTCATATGATACATGAAATAAGATTTGTATCATATGGAATGTGATATAGAATGACAACTACATTATATGAACAAGATTTATGTGTATAAAGATACTTATACACGGAAAAAATAAATCATGTGGCACACGTAATAAAATAACTGTGTGCACAACCCTAGGTGAATTTAGAGAAATCATCTAGTAGGTTTCAGTGCTTAACGAGATGGTTTATTATGACCATAGAAGTAAAGGCTTCAATGGGTTAGTTTAATGCATTGACTGGGATCAATGTGAACAATATACTATCATGTTACAGTTCTTTAAAATATATTTCATAATAATACTAACATGTAAAATATAGCAATTCTGAGATAGTGATGAAATCAAATTCATAATATATGTTACTTAATATTCTAATGAGTGCGATTATCAATACCTTGGCTATTGGGTAATGTGTGTTATGGATGTCGAGAACTTCATCTATTATCATGAAGTTCTACGTTTTTTTTTTAGAATATGATATTTCCTTAACTCAGTTCATTCATTGTTGAACATGCAACATGGTCAAGTCTTTACTACGGTATACTACTAGAAGGTTGATTTAATATGTTAAATCAAAAGATGATAATTAGGTACTTAAGGATTAGAGATATAATTGTTTCCAGCCTACAGTAAATTAAATTTGATTTTTGAGACATTTACGAATATCCTAGTAAGGAAAGTTTTGCAGATAAAAGGTAACGAGGGCTTAAATAATATTTCCTGGAAGACTAGAAGAGAGTGCAATTGCACTTATATAGTGGTGTTAACTGTCACTAATAAGTCGTGGATATCGTGAAATAACCTTACGATCTTCGAAAAACCTTTTGCAGCTGGAAGAGAAAACCCTGGATCCCCCTCCTAGCGTTAATCGTGACCAGCTTCAGACATTAAGATTAGTTCTTGTATTATAATATATACTACGCTAGTCACGTTCTCTTTGGGGGATTATACACCCCCCCCCACCCTCCAAAAAAAAAAAAAACCCTCTCTGAATATGCTTTGTGAAAGCTAAGTTTTTAAGAGAGAAGCTTGGAGTCCACTCTCCAAAGTCCTACAAGGTCATAGGAGGGAGAATCTAAGGAGAACCCCAGTCCATGAAAGCTGATTCCTACTACATCAGCCCAGCAGTTGATTACTTTTCTTTTCGATTTTACATATCATCGTGTTAACGTAATATCATAAAGGAGATAGTGAGGCATATATTGGTTCTTAAAAAAAAACCGAATCCATACTTTTTCAGATTTTTCCAACAGTTTTCACTCCCTTATATGCTTTCCCACCTCTCTTTTGTGGATAAAATGTGCTATAGTGACAATTGATGTCCTATTAGTGACAACATGAGGGGGTGGAATAGTAGGTGAAGCGCTGGAAATAGCCTCTCCCACGAAAATATCCCATTTTGACCCTTTTCAGGACACACAGCCCAACAATGACCTTGAAGAACTGGAGACACAGATACACAAGAAAAGAGACATACAAAATGAGATTTAGTATGAGAGTTGCACTACTTCTGTATATCAGATACATAAATGGAAGACTTCAAACTGGTAAAGGTTATATTGCAAAGATTATGCCACAGCAAACCAAAAGTCACAAACAGAGACAGACGACAAGCTCACCTTAACTGGCTTATTGCCTGAGTTGATAAGCCAGAAATTTTGTAGCGCCTCACATACTCCCTATGACTAAATTCGACCCTAACACCTTTCAGAGCTCTCTTGACCTGGAAATTATATAGCATCAACAAATATTTGTCAAGTTTGAAGTAAAAAAATAAATAAATAAAGGAATGATAAAATTGCAGCTTACCAGCCTCCACATACCAAGCTCACAATTGAATGTCATTCAGAGTATTAGTTTAACAAAACAAAACAAAAAAGCAAGAGAGAATAAATAAACCTTATCTTAATTTTAAAACAATTCAAAGCTAATGTATCCTGTTCCTCATTTTCCTATCAATACCATGATGATAAAGCTCACAA
This sequence comes from Escallonia rubra, assembly GCA_033065855.1. Taxonomy (NCBI): domain Eukaryota; kingdom Viridiplantae; phylum Streptophyta; class Magnoliopsida; order Escalloniales; family Escalloniaceae; genus Escallonia; species Escallonia rubra. Next base: position 281,028 of record JAVXUO010001910.1, read on the forward strand.
AAGTCTCTCTCTTAAACAAGGGTGAAGGAGAATACCTTAACCCGGTCTTGATCAGAAAGAGGTCTTGTCAGATCTCTACAGAAATACCTGGAAACAAATTCAGACACTAAAATAGGCTCGTAAAAAGCTCGGGCTGACATATCTGCAAACATGGCGACCACATATTCAAGGAAAAGAAAAATTAATAGGATGTATCTCTAAGCAGGGAAATATATTGGCAAAAGCCATAGGAAATGCAGATGAAAAATCCGATCTAAAGATGTCTAACCAATGTTGAGTGATAGGCCCATTTGTGTAGGGCGGAGACTCTGATAGAAGCCTTTCCAATACTGTAAACCATTAGCAAGTTCACCTGCCCCAAATGAGGGATAGAAGAATGACCTTCCAACGGTTTCAAATCTACAATCATTAATCAAAGTTGGCTAATATCATACTCCAAGTTAACATCCACAGACAATAACCAAAATTTTGTTCAAAAAATACATTTAAATTGCAAATAAGAAAACTCACTTAGTTGAGGGCGCAGCCCTTAGAACAACATCCAGGGCTTGAATAGTTTCTTGAGGAACATCAAGTTGTCTACCCTGTAAGAATTGCTGAAGATGATGTAAGTCAGCTTTAGCAGCAAATTTGATGGCGACCTTAAACTCGCGGTCTCTCCTGCTGTGAAGGCAAGAAACACGTTTGAGCTTAACAACAGATCAAAAGCAGAAGTAACTTGCAAATAAATAATTAATATTTAGTATCACATATACAGCAGACTTCCTGTAACTAAGCATGCATGTTATTTATGTAACGACTGCATCATACATGCACTTCTGACAGACATTCCACATGCTGATATGTGAGTACTGCCAGTAAATAATGATTTCTCTTGATATGGTACTCAAGGTTTTTGACATTGTTTGTTGTAATACGGATGTAGATGTTTTGCCTTTTGGTAGGTATTTTACTACAGATGTTAAGCATGATTATAAGTGTGCTTTTGAGAAAACATAAATATATATATATATATATTAATACAAATAGCCCGAACCTAAAACAACAAAAAAAAACCACGGTCTCAATCACATCAGGCTTTTATGTACCACTAAACACAGCAAAAGAGATACATAGAAAGTGTGAACCACCTAGTTTGTGCACTACTCTCATTGTCAACTAGCTTCACAACAAATTCTTTCGAGACAAAAGGCAACGGCCCTGCTGTGTAGGCGCTCTTCTTTCCATCATAAGCCAACTGTCGGTTGCCCAAGTGTGACTCAGAGTACAAATCACCAAGTTTCCTCAATATTAATCTACAGACTTTCTTTGACGCAACCTCTGGACTGATCGACACCTGCACAATCAGGCACGAATAGCAGAGAGATGAATTTTAACCACTGGAAGAAGAAAAAAAAAAAGAGACTGCAAAAAGTTGTTGTCTATTGCATTTATTCAGCTTCAATCTACAAGTCAGGCAAATGATTCACTTGAAAAGAAAAATGAGAATTCCAACTGATAAGACAAGAGCAATAAAGAACACAACTGAAAGAGCTAAGAAATAAGGAACCAAAGCAACTCAAATTAGTAGAGTTCCACAGGAAGAGAGATCCAAGCATATGAAACGGGTATATGCATGTCTAATCAGACATACAATATGAAGTAAAAGAATATGGATTGCTACAAAAAAAAAAAAAACAACAGCAAAATGAGGAATGAAAGTGAATCAAATTAGTACAGTTCCTGTGGAAGAAAAACTTTAGCATATGAAACAAGTATATACGCACGTGCAAGTAAAAGAAAGCTAAATACAACAAAAACCAACTGCAAGATGTAGATCTTGGATGCATTTTATTAGCTTCGATCTACAAATTTGGGCAAATGATTCAGTCGTAAGAAAGGAACCAAAAACATATCAGAAAGAGGTAGAATGATGTGGAGGGAAGAAAGTAAATCAAAAGAGTAGATTTCTGCGGGACAATAAATCCAAGCATGTAAACTAAGTAGGCGCACTTGCAATTAGAAGAACAATACAACAAAAGGAGATGCAAAATTCACAACTTATCATGCCTATTCGCACCCCAATTGTAGCTAAGAGGTAAAATCTTGTGGTTTACGTATCTTTTAGCTATACAAATGATGTTGCAGCAAAACCCTAAAGAATACATTTTGGACTCCTACATGCTTCAAAACACTAAATCGATAGGAACGTCAAATAGATTTGACTTAATTGAATCAGAAAATATCCATGTTGAGGAGAGATATAGATGAGTCCATCGGCTTCCCTAAAGTTGGAAGCACAAATAACTCAAATCCCAGAGAAGCTACCCACACTCCTTTCAAAGGGTGATCAACTAAGAGATTCACATAAGACCAGTCTCACAACACAGACAAATGCACATACAAACGCTAACACATTACATAATTAGCGATCAAGTATTAAGAGGTAGCATGTAACCCTAAATCGTAATACGTACAATATCTAGTAGACAAAAATACGAGTACGCACACATCAACACACCACGAAAACCCACACACAAAAACAAAGTGCACAGTCGAGGATCTCACGTCATAGTGGTGCAGATCCTTGTCTTCGACTTGGACCAGAAAATGGTTAGCACGAACCAGACACTTAGTCCCGACCTTCCCGAACCCCGGCCTAAGCGGAGGCCTTATAGCCTTAGAAGAACTCGGCGGCGCCACAACAGGCTGGGCCGGCGGTTGCACAGCCCGAAACGGGGGTGCCGGCGGCTGTTGGACAGCCCGAGCCGGCGGTTGAGAAGGGCCAGCAGGATGTAACGTCAGCTTCTGCTGGATCTCGCTGCCGAGAGAAGGCACGGAATGAGGAGACGGCGTGGGCACAGCCTGATGCCTTGGCTGTGGTGGCGGAGCTTGTTGAGAAGGCTCTCCTCCCGCTCTGCGGCCGCCGCCTCTACCCCTTCCATCGCCTCGTCCAAGTGACGGTCCGATAGTTGCACGTCCACGGCCACGGCCACGGTTAGACATCTTCTTGGGTACAGGGTAGATTGTACAGAGATAGAGAGCAGGTGTAGAGAAAGACGCGGAAGGGTCGGATTTAAATGAGAGCGAGAGAGAGAGAGAGAGAGAGAGAGAGAGAGGGGGGGTGTTGTGTTTTTTGTGGGGGAGTGGGGGAGTGGGAAGGTCAAGTGACTAGTAATGAGAGCGAGTGAGAGAGAGAGGGGGTGTTGTGTTTGACGGGGGGAGTCTAAAAGTGAAGTGACTAGTGCATAGTCAGTGGAAAAGTATAGTACACCACAGTGGAAACTGAAGTGACGGGGTGGTGACCGACAAGACTGATCAGTGATGACCGTCACAGGAATATCAACACACGCTTTTCAATGTCATCATTAGTTAGTCCTAAAGTTAGGTGCGTAGGCGGCGCACGTCCCACAGAAGCATGCAGTGGGTGGGTGACCCGAGGAGGAGTTGTCTACGACACAACACAAGAGGTTAAGAGCCAAGGGTTAACTACGTACGTTGACCCACGTGATGCCTTCATCTTTCTTGTAATTGTAACTACTACTCCACGTTCTCAAGACCTACATTTCATTCACTTTTTATTATTGAACTAGTTAGCCACTCACAAACGACCTTCGTGCGCAAGTACATTCCAATAAGGCTGAACAAACAAAGAAGACCAAAAAAAAAAAAAAAATTTAATTTAAGAGACATTATTTTAATAATATGTTGAACAACTCAAATTCACATTAGATGAACCTAGTTATGTCCCACACCCACGTATTATAAATCGAGTCATCCTTTCTCGCGCATTACAAATTGGCTAGTCTTCGTCAAGAAGTCCAATAAGCTCAGAGACAAAACAATCATTTCGCTTCCTAGTACCTTTTTCATCAAAAACTCGTGGAGGACATGTTAGCTCTAGAATTACTATGGTTATTTGAGTAGCCAAAAGCCAAGAAGATCTATTCATGTGAAAGTAGGAAGAATCTAAAAAAAAACATAGGCCATTCACTAATATCGGTATATCCTCCAACATTGACATAAGAGCGTCAAGTGCCTTATCAAGTGTGTGGTCCCATCAACATGTGATCCTTCTGCAAATTGCACAAAAAATGAAGCTACAAAAGGAAATTAACCAATATGCCCAAACACAGAAGAATATGGAATGTCATTCGTATGCTCTTTCTCTATATCGCTCCTCAGACATTGCGAATTAGCACTCAACCTCTCCCCCTATCAAACTGCAAAACCCAGAGCAAACCTCGCCTTTCCAGCCCATCTCGACATTTACCCAAGGAAAGATGGAGCAGCCCGTTCTGAAAAGCTAGCTTCACCACGACGGCCAAAACAAGCTCATATTATTCTTGGCTTCGGTAGTATCTTCTTACCTTTTTAAAGAATCTCGGTCAAAACACTTGTCATTTGCCCCTATCTTTTTGGCAATTGCTACAAAGGTAATTACATTGGGCATTCCGCTTTCGTTCTGATATCAGACTTGCTAGTTTAAGCCGTCTTTTCTCTGTAGCTTAAGGTTTCTGCCAAGAACTCAAAATCTAAGGCTTAAAATCTTTATTCAGAACCCTCCTTTGGACTCCATGTCATAATTAGACTAGTATTAATTGTCATAACCTTCTTCCAGCCAAGTATGAGGTTAAGCCGGTAGATATTAAGGTTGTATTCGCTCTAGAGCCTATAATAGATCTAGGGCCCGCGGCATCCCCTCATAGGAGCCACCCTAATATTTCATAAAGAATATTGGACTGATCTTTCCTCCTTCTCAAAGAGAATGGATCGGGAATCTAAGGGTTCGTTTGACAAATATTTTTTTTTTGTTTTCAGTTTTTAAAGAGCAGTTTTTTAAAGAGCAGTTTAATTTTTTTATATATAAAAACAAGTGGGTGTTTGATAACCCCTTTTTTTTTGAGTTTTTTTTTTTTGGTGTTTGGTAACCCTTTTTATTTTGACTTTTTTTGTGGTTTGCAGTGGCGGTGGTGGTGGCCGGCGGCCGGAGCGGCGGTGGTCGCCGACGGCCGGAGGTGGCTGCCGGTGGTCGCCGGCGGTGGCAGCCTGCAGTCTCCGGCGGTGGTCACCGGCGGCCGGAGGTGGCTGCCGGTAGTCTCCGGCAGTGGTCGCCGGCGGCCGGAGGTGTTCGCCGGCGGCCGGAGGTGGCTGCCGGCAGTCTCCGGCGGTGGTCGCCGGCGGCCGGCGGTGGTCGCCTGAGGTGGCTGCCGGCGGTGGGAGGGTGGTGGTGGTGGTCTAAGAAAAAAAACCAAAAGTGAACAAAAAAAAACCAGTTTCTGGAGTTTTTTTTTTACTCTTCAGTTTAAAAACTGGTTTTTAAAATTGAAAAAAAAAAATAGTTACCAAACGCTCCTTTTTTCAGTTTTTAAAAACTGAAAAAAAAAGAGCAAAAAATTTTTGTCAAACTGGCCCTAAGTGAAAAGGGCTCAAATAATTCTTTTTCGCTGATGCCTTAATCCTGTCAATCATAGACTGCTTACTGGGGAATGAAGGACATTCTGGTTCCTCTCGAGAATGAAGTTGATGAAAAAGAGCTTAAGTAGACCTAACTGATAATTCTCTGTCACCCAGAGCTATGCCATTTGGTAGGCATTCCTTCCGCACCTTGAGCTAAGCAGCTCAAGGTTATGGTTGAAAGAATCTTGGCGGTGGTCGTAGTTCATTAGTGATTGTTAGTAAAGACCAAGAATTAAGACCAAATTAACTTATATGAGTTTGTCAACGAACGGCGTTTTCTTGTATTGAGTAAAGAGTGGGCTAATCTAAATGAGATTGTAAAAAGTTTGCTTATGCTTTCATGATTAATCAAAAGTGTCCCCATTTTTATTTCCTTCTTTTCAGTTCCACTCACGCTACACGTGGCCGAAGCCGCACGAACCCCTCTCCCTTGGTAAGACTTTCATTAGAATCCGATTTTCGATCAACAATAGTCACTCAGACTCGAAAAGTAAGAACAAAAAGGTCAACCGAAGCTTCAGTTAACGTGCCTATTTTCCCTTTTCATTTTATTTGGGACCTGCACCATGAGCAAGCTATGCGAAAAAACGCTTCCATCGTTCTCGTTGTGCCAGATTTCTTTGTCAAAGGCGGTTGCTGGTTTGAAAGTAGGGAATTTCACTATCAGGAAAAGCAAAATTTATATTTCTTAGAGACTCCTACAATGAAGAAGAGAAGTGTCACCCAGCTTCTGATACTATTCATACTATTCATTAAGAGGGTGAACCGCATAAAACAGAATCAAGTTATTGCCGAAGCAAATTTATAGTTAAAACTATATCATTCCAACTAAAAGAATTTCACATAAATTGTAGCAATTGCCACAGTAATAAATAGAGGACCAACTTGGGCCTGACCAGCATTTGCAATAAATTTAAACAAAGAAAATCATCGACTTAAAATAGGCTTATTCAATAGACAAAGTTTATAATAGACATATACAACCACGTGATAAAATTTAGTATAACTACAAGCCAATTGAGCATCAAAATATCTTAATGAACTGTTTTGAGAAATCAGATGAAAACAGAGAATAGTCATCCATATAAATAAGAAATTACACAACTTGCATCCTAAGGGAAACTAACTATTGCAAAAAACCCAGTGCAAAAAAGCAAGAATTATGAGGATAACTTTTTAACCGACCGGGGTATAAAATCACTACATAGTAGAGCTGTCAAATGAGTCGGCCGTGGGCTAGCCCGATCCGGCTCTAAAATGGCCCGGGCTGGTCCGGTCCTATAGGTGAATAGTGAAAGCCCTGGACCATAGGGACAGGCCTAATTTTTTGGCCAAAAAATATAGTCCGGCCCAGCCCTAAAAAGGCCAGGGTTAGGCCCTAAAAAGAGGGATGGTCCGAAACCGGCTCGTTTTTACAGGCCGGCCCGGGTCTGGCCTGGCCCTGGCCCCGCCCCATGCAATTTTTGAATTCCATATCCCCCCCCCCCCCAAACAGCTATATAACGGCTAGTTCAGAGGATATTTTCGTCCAACAAATTTCTAACAACTTTTTTATGCTTTTTTACACTTTACCCTCCCCAACAACTATAAACGGTTAGTTTTAAGGGGCATTTTGGTCTTTTGTGTACTTTAAAATTTTATAAATTTACTCCATTTCTTTCACGTTTTTCACACTAATCTTCTCATTCTCTCTTATCTAAATTTTACAAGCTTTGCTACCATTGTTATTTGTTACTAAGTACTAACCCTCTCCAACTTTTGATTACAAGTATTAGTTAATTATTTACTACTCTTATTCATTTGCATTTAGTTACTCTTACTAAATTCTACAAGCTTTGCTACCACTGTTATTTGCTACTAAGTACTTAATCTCTTCAATTTTCATTACAATTATTATTTAATTTTTTACTACTCTTATTCCTTTGCATTTAGTTACTCTTACTAGTTTTATTTTTCATTCTTATAAAAAAAATTAGCGTCAAATATGTCTCGATTTTTTAAATCACGTAGCAAATGTAGAGCACCACCACAAGCACCAACCACAAGATACCCCGCATTATAGTCAAGGATGCAGCTCGGTTGGCAAAGTTACTACTCCGGAGTAGAATTTTAACCCGATGAGCGGTCATCATGGTGAAGGACAGAGCAGTCCTTCCGGTAGTCCGCCAGAAGTCCAAAAGGCAAAAAAAAAAAAAAAATAGAAGGAAAGAAAGCCCGAGGTTGGAATCATTTTGATGATATTATGGTTGACGGCATCCGAAGAGCTTAATGTAAGTAATGTGGTAAATTATTTTCGTGTGGTAGTGGTAATGAACATTTAATAAGCATTACCCTCTGTGTGCACCTAAACAAGGCTATGTTGAACCAAGCCAAATACAGTTATCTTTTGACGGTAAGTTATTTTTGTTTATAATCAACGAGACCAAAGTAACAGTCTTGCTATATTTATTATTCACGATGAACAACCTTTTAATTTTGCGAATAATGTTAAGCACTCTAGATATATGACCACTTACGTGCAACCTTTGTACAAAAAGGTTCATAAAAATACAACTAGATCTGATGCACTTAGACAGTATATAATGTTGCTAAAACACGCTTGATTAATTATTTTGATAATTTTGATAATAGAGTTAGTCTTACTTCTGATGTTCGACAATCTCCTTTTACTTTTGTTAGTTATGTTTGTGTGACGGTTCATTGGATTGATAATGATTGGATCATAAACAAGAGAATTATTGCTTTCAAACTCTTTCCTTATCCGTATGATGTGGCTAACATTGTTACTATTATAATCAATGCATGTACCACATTTAAAATAAAGAACAAGATTATGAGTATCAGTTTTGATAATGTTTCAAACAATAAAGCTGTTATTTCAGCCATGAAGGAAAGCCTTCAACTTGTACTTACTGGTGAGTTATTTCAGGTTCCTTATGTTTGTCATATAATTAATTTATTGTTCAAGATGATTTAGCTGCTGCATGAGATATTCTTGCCAAAATGAGGGGTATGACAGCATTTATTAATAGCTCGGGTCCGAGAACACAATAATTTAAAGTTTTGTGTGTTCAATATAATTTGCCTCGTAGGAGACCACTTACAAAATGTTGTCCATAGGTGGAACTCCACATATCATATGCTTTTACATGTTTTGGTATATAAAGAAGTGTATACGCATTTCTTACTAACCACATACCCACAAGGCTTGCCAACTCGCGCGGAATGGTAGATGGCTGCACAACTATCTAAAATTTTAGAGGCATTTTACACGTCCCACCTCTTCTATCACTGTAGTAGAAATTCCAAAAATGGCTACAATGTTAACGAAATGGAGATATGTAGGACCCTTTCAGGAAATAGTAAAATAGATGGATATTATATTTAATAAATATTGGGCTGAATTGCCTACTATTTTTGCTGTAATCACTTGTTTGGATCTCAGGTTAAAGTTGCATGGCGTGAAAGTCTCGATACTGGAGATATCAAGACTAATGTACTACATGGATGATGACACAACCAAACTTACAACGAAAGTGAGCACGACATTTGAGGATCTGTACAACATATATCATAATTCTGCTGACGTGCGCGAGTGAGCTTCATCGTCAAGTGGTGAAATGTATTATATGCCATACCTTAAGGGCCTGGAACATCTAGTAGTAAGACAACTACCAGTGGACAATCCTTCTAGTTCGACAGGTTCGTCTACTTTTTCCGTTTTTAATGAGATTGATTTATATGTCAATACCAATCATTATTCAGCTTTATCAATGAAAGAACATGTTAATTTTGATTTGTTAACTTTTTGGGGAAAAATGAAAAAAATTATAAAACTTTATCTCAAATTGTCCGGAATGTACTACCAGTGCAAGCTTCCACGGTTGTTTCAGAGTCGACATTTTCAGCGAGCGGGAGGGTGTTGGATGACAGAAAGAGTCGTCTTAACCCCGAGTCACTTAAGTTATTATGTGTATGTTGGAAGGATTATCTTGATGCGAAATACCACGAGCAAGATAAACCAATTGATGATAGGAAGAGCAGCGATTCAGACGTCGAAACACTTCCAGATGATTATGTAATTTTCTTTTCTCAAGTTTTTAGTATAGATTATTTTCAAAAAAAATAAATGTGTCTAAAAATAAACAATGCACTTGAGAAAAATAGATATTTTTCTTCACTTGTTTTTTTATAAAAAAAAATGAATCCTTTATGTGTGTGTGTGTGCGCGCTTCATCTGCTTGTTTATAAGCATCTGGTCTCGGACTCGAATAAAAGGAGAAGGACCTATCAAAAAATAAATTTCGTGTGTTAATATTTTCACAACACAATACAGGAATTAAAAAAAAAAAGTAGGCACGGGCCCGACCCTAACGTTAGGGCCAGGGCTTGGGCTTGGACAAGGCCTCGATACCTCAGCTTTGGGCCCAGCCCGGTTCCCACAGCCTTAAGCATGATTGGCCCGGGCTTTCACTTTGGCCCGCTGGGCCCGGGCCGGCCTAAGTCTGGTCTATTGACACTTCTACTACATAGTATGTTCAAGTAAGTAAACAGACTACCAATTTTTTTAATGGCTTCATGTTTGAGAAGGTATATGACAATAATTTCTAGATGCAATGCAAACATTCCTATTCTATATAACATATATGCAGATTGTGAAACTTGAAGGTTGTGAACTAATAAAGGTTTAAGGGGATTTCTAGTTAAGTTTTATGAAGTGAAAGTACTTTCATTATCAATACAATAATCCCAAACATATTTGTTATTTATGGCAACAATAGTAGAAAGTGTAGACATCCCATTTTTGTAATCTTTCCATTTATTTTATTATTGTTAGGCTTTATTGATAATTAAGGTTTATTATTGATTATGGGTGTAGGCCTGGTAATAAATAATGAACTAAAAATATTTAGGTCCAATCCAATTTTGTCCATTCCAATCCAGTATGAGTCCCGTCCAATTGGAAGATTGTGATTGGTTACATAATTCAGAAATATTTTGTGATTAATCCATGATGCATGCAATCCTCTTGATTTATATGAAATTTGGAGATTATTTTCAAAATTTTGGTACATCCCATATGTTTTATCAAAGATAATATCCGACTTCAGGACAGATAATGTCCCGAAATTTGAATTTTTTTTTAAATAATAAAGGTCAACCAACCGGTTCTCGATAAATAGGTCGGTTAGTTGACTTTTATTCAATTTACGATTTTTTAATCAAATATTTGACTCTATCAAATATCTCAGACTCAAAAGTTATCTTTATCACTTCGGTCAGCCTCAAACCTCTATAAAAATGGCCTTTTGGCTACAGTTTAAGGAGGTTATTCTCACTAAAACTTTTGTACCATTTCCTCCTAGAAATGGTACATCATTTTTAAGGAAAAAAATCAGCATTTTCACATAAGCTTTTCATATGGTGATCTACTTGCAGCCTAAATTCATCTCGAGGTGGTTCTAAGTTCTCTAAACCATCGTCGTCTAGAGGTAACTTTATAGTGCTTTTTAGTTTAGTTTAGATTAGAGAAGTCTAGAATATCCCCTCTTCCTCCGACCAAATTTTTGTCAACAAAATAAATTATATAAAAAAAGTCTTTAAAATTCATTTTCCTATATTTGTGTCAAAGACCGAAGTTTAAGTTGCCTCCCGTAGGGTTCGAGTCGAATTGCGGTGGTTTTAATCCAATATTTGTCCAACTAGGTACGTAGGGCCATTTACCTCTTGTTGTCGAATTCAAACCAAACCATAAGATTAGGTTAAATGTTATTTCATGCATACGGATGTGTTATGTGTTAAAAGACCCAAAAAAATCATCAAAACAAAGTAGAGACCGTTAGGGTATGGAGGGTGCCTAACTCCTTCTCATTACATAACTTAGTCCATGAACCCATCATTTTTGTTGTTGGTAGATTAGAAGCGTAATTGGGCATTTTAGTTAGTGTGTTTTTTTAAAAAAAAATTCCCTCTATTTCATCAAAAAATATGGCGACTCCGAGTTCTTTTTAGACCCTTTCACAGGTCCAAAGGATTTTTTCAAGGCGGTTCGCTACAACGTCGACTCTGCTGGGGACTAAAAAAGGAGGAGTAGACTTGAAATGTTTTGTTGCTTTTTTTTTTCCTTGTTTATTTTGTATAACATTTATAAAGGTACTTTAACTGTGGTAATTGTTTTTTTTTATGACACATACGTGCACAATTGTCCTGAGCCCACCCACCCGAGGTCAAGATTGAAACCCTTAGACTTCCTAGTCATCGAGGCAAATTCGAGTGTAGTCTCACCTTTAAGGCCTAGTATCGAGAGCCTCATGGTATCTTGGTAAGTTAAATGACTTATGTACACGTACCGATGATCACCCATTATTAACTAACTAGTGTTACGAGTGAGAGGAATATCGTGCAAGTCAAGCCAAATGAGTAACCTTACACCCGGAGTTGAGAAGAAAACTACACACCTTGGCCATTTATGTGGTCTACCCTTTTAGGAAGAATACTTGCCAAGTCTATGGCATATCGGCTAAGAAACCGGCCTACTCTTGCTAGGGGATATTACATAAATAAAGAATCTAACCAACCGGCCAGTTCACCAACAAGTGAACTTGGCAGTTAATAAGTATGTGTTCTTCTTGTAGATCAAAACTAGCCTATTTATACCTCATCATTTTAGCACACAAAAAAACCCCACTGATTAAACGGGCTGTTAGTTAGTACCCAGCCATTATCAAATATTCTTCAAAAACCAAAGATAACAATGATTAGTTGCACTTGGCACCCCCCAAGTTTTCCAATGGTAGCTCACAGAGCCCCAAAGTCTATTTTAGCTATTTAAAGCCACAAACTTTCACCACAAGTGTGGCGCAAAACACCCTTCATATAATTACCGGCCAACAACCTCGCCGGAGAAGTCATTTAACTCAAACAAATGCGGTATTTTGGTTAGAACGATGAAAAGTTTGTGGCTATCGCAGTAGCTTGGGGCACCCGCTGTAATGGGTCAATTGCAGTGGGCACCCCTAAATTTGCCAGCAGCAGCGTTCGGCGCCTCAAAGCTTATTTTAGCTATCTCGCACTACAAACTTGTATAAGTGTGACATCAAGCACCTTCCGACCATATTACGACCAAATTCCTGGCAAAAATCTTAACATGTCTGAATTCAAGATAGCATTTCAAAATGGCATTCTTGGCATATCAAGTCAAAATAACCCTCTCATATTCTTCTCTTCTAAAAAAAAGTTAGAGGACTTTACAAAAAAGAGGATCTAGGGTTCATTGTGATCAAAATCAGGGAAAATGGGATCTAGGGTTTGTGTATGATAGAAGTTGATGGTTGTGGTGGGTTTATGAATGGCTTTACAATGGTGGGTTTCTATAATGGTGGATGTGTTTTATGATGGTAAGGATGGGGTCTATTATGATGTGGCAGTCAAGAAAAGAGGTGGCGCGGTGGTCTTCAGACAGGAGGTGGCCAAAGCAGTAGAGAAAGGAGGTGGCAGAGCGATCTTCAGAAGACGGTGGTGGTAGCAGGAGAGAAAGGAAGGGGTAACAGTGGTCTTCAACCGAGCAATACCAGTTTCAACCACCACCACCACCACCACCACAATTGAATTGATACCCACCCTTCCACTTCCGACCTACACCTTCCATCTCCATCCTCTAGCCATAATTAAGTTCATGACAAAAATGCCCCCTTGTTTGAGTTAAATGACCTCTCTGGTTAGGCTCTTGGCCGGATAATAAAAATGGGGTGTTTGTTGCCACACTTATGCAAGTTTGTGGTGTGAGATAGCTAAAATGAACTTTGAGACGGTAAATGCTACCGAGAACAAAATTAGGGTCTCCACTGCAATTGACCCTCTAAAAGTTGATATTCCAAAAATGCCCCCCCCCCCCCTTGAGTTCAGTCTATTCAATTTTTTTGTCCGAGATTTGGTGGGAATTTGGTCAGAGGGTATTCAGAGCCACACTTATAAAAGTTTGTGGCTTGGATAGCTAAAATGAAGTTTAGAGCGCCGTGAGCTATCGTGAGAAAACTTAGGGGGAGTGTAATTGATCTAATTAACAAACCTACAGATTAACCGATTGTTTAGTCAGTACCCAGTCTTTGTCAAATATTCTTTAAAAATAAAAAAACCCACTGATTAACTGGACGGTTATACAATACCCCACTTCTTTTCAAAACCCAAAAATACTCTATTGAGTCACCGGACGGTTTACCTAAAATTGTTAACCGGACGGTTAGTCAGTAACCCTCTCTCAAATTTTTTTTCAAATATCCAAAATAATTCACCGAGTAACTGGCCAGTATACATAAAAGGATAACTGGGGGGTTAGTCAGTATTCAATCTCTTGAATGAACTGGCTGGTTTCATATATGTCTTATGTAATTAAATCTTTATATTTTACTCTCTACACAGTTAAGGGTAAGAAACTTTGGTATTGAGATACATTGATGGATGTTTTAGTTGCTCTGATAGCCGTGGTATTATTTTGATGAGTTTGAGGATATTCTGTTTTAGTGTAAGTGATCGAGTGAGTGTTAACATTCCGAAAATTTCGGGATGCTACACAACGCTCCCATGTACATATTAACATGAGTATTAGGATAAGTTGTACCATCGAACTTATCTATGTCAAGCATCTTGAACTTGGGTGACAGCCCCGGTCTTCAGGGTTCAAGGTGAGGGCACTGAGGTCCATGGGGTCATCTGCCCTTCTTATCCTGGCAACCTGGGACTTAAGCGTAGCCAATTTTTCCTTCCATTCTTGGGTGGCGGCTTTTCCTTCATCATCTTCTAACTCATATTGCCAATGAAATTTAGCCTTTTTCTTATCCTTTTTCTTTTTCACCATAGGTGGTTGTTCCTCGTTATTCTCTATGTATTTTTTCATATGAGGAATTCTGTATCAAAGACGATCTTTGCATGTTAAGCCGCAAGAGTCACGAAGTTAGTCTGAAAGTCTTTTTGTAATTTGCTAAGGATGCGGACCAAATCACCAACCTTAGGAAATTCTTTGGCCATTTGGGTTCTTGTGAGCTTTCTGGTTCTCTCAGTGTACAGTCTTAATTGATAAAATAAATTTAAATCTAAATGATGAGTTAGAAAAGTTCACCCACACAGGGGTTCTAACGTCCAATACTGTATTAAATCAATTTTCTTTGCTTGGCTCTAATCCATACAGGCGACCTCAACCTAATGTTGGTTATCACATGTGAAAAGGAAGTCAAAGGAGAGTGAGCTTTTGAGAGCCCAATAAGGTTGATCAAAGATTAAAAACAACAACGATTCAGACCACTTTTCATATAGAATCAAATGTTAGTTTTTAAAAGGATTTTCAAATATAGCATAACATTTCAATATAGACGAACAATACGAACGATTTTACATTCAAGTCAAATAACATATTTTCGAAGGATTTTGTTTTTGTTGAAATCACAGCAATTTGATAGAAACATAGGGACGAGTATCATCTCAATCCCTTAAATCAGTAGTAATTCAAAACACTTCAGGTATAATAAAAAGAGATAGGTAATATTGAACATGAGTAGTACACTATAGCAAAGCCACCTCGGTAGTGCTCGATACTCTTTACATATGCATATGCACACTGACTAGTCTATTTAGGTACTAGTTTAACTCAACAACACACACCATCCTTATAACACCAACAACACACACCATCCTTATAACTCACAGGATTACTAACTCATGTCAACATTTAAAAGAAATAAATACAATTGAAAATGCTTTACGATAATTGAATCAGTAAACAGATGAGAATGAGAAGAGATAAGTACAACTCAAAATGTTTTACGATGATCGAATCAATAAACATATGAGAATGAAACAGGAATTCCAAACAATCGCTATAAGGCTCAAATTAGGGTTTCATGGGCAATATCCAAATATTTTCATGAAAATTTTATAAAACCATAGTTCCACAAAATTTGCGAAACAATTAAGACTAAAACACAAAAATTCAGAATGATGAGTAGGGTTCGGAGAGAAAATCCTTACCTTGATCCAAGCTATGCGAATCTAATCAACCTCGATCCAAAAATCCTTGAATAAACCTAAATTGGCAATTCATTTATTAGAAAACAATATACACTGTTACGCCATAAACCCTAATATCAACTATCCAAACAGTGCTCACTTCTAACCCCGAAATGAAGCAACCTAAAACCGGTCTCACATACGGCTAACTTAACCGAAAAGCTCGTACACTCTTTAATATACAACGATACTCCAAATTCATTATAAATTACAATAAAACACTTTTATAGCTTAAAACATGAATAAAAGTCAAAATATGAATTTCTGAATTTTTGAGTATTTGTTATTTAAAATAATTTCTTTAAATGGAATAAATAGCCATAATTGCTTCTAGTTGAAAATAAAGTCCCATGATTTTTGTAACAGCTTCAAAATATGTATAAAAATTATAGAAATTAAAATCAGAATTTAAAACGCATTAAAACTATTTTTAAATTATTCATTTTACTAAAACCAATGCGATACGGTAATGATAATAAATCAACTCCAAAAATCACTAAATTTGTAATTGGACTTCTTTATACTATAAAAACATTACTCTAAATCTTTCAGAACTTTTTCATGAGTTTTAAATACTCCAAAAGATTTTACAAATCTGAAATTTCAGAAAATAGTAAAAATACATACGATTTTAGAAAATTATAAAATTTTACTAGAAATTATAATATATGTAACACCCCAATTTTTTTTTTCAGGATACTTGTGTAAGTACGAATTAGACTGTATGGTGACTTTGGATTAAATAGTGGACCTAAAAATCAATTTATAATTTTCTTCCAAGAAAGTGGGTTGTGCTTTTGGAATTAGATGACCCAATTTAAATTTGAGCTTTAGTTTGACCGGCTTATAAAGTTAGAGAATTTTGGGACGTAATGGGTATTTTACAATTCTTATTGTTTTAGGAATATAATTACATTCCTTTTAGGCGAATGACTTATGTACTATAATTTCTTGGAGCACCACAAACTTCATAAGAGCCTTCAAAGAATCTCTACGAAGAACACTCTTTGAGATTTTGGTCATTACATTGAGGTAAGAGCTTAATTTGATACTGGGACTGAAGTTTGTGATAAGAAGCACATAAACTATTGAGATTGATGGAGTCTAATTGAAATTTTGGGTATCATTACATTAGGGTTTTTGATATAATTTGTTTAAAAAGATCAAGATTTGGAGTTGATTTGCGCAATTGAGGTAAGGGTTTTCTCACGCATTTACCCCATCTTATCAATCCGTTCATCAATTGATTTATTGTTTAAAGAGATCTATTGATTCTTTAGAACCCTAATTACATTCTTGATGCTAAATAGTTCTTTGTACTTTCGATTATTGACATTGATTCGTGATCTTTTTGTTGTAAATCTTTGTAGCAACTTTAAGAGTCCATAACATTTTTGTTCCTTGTCCAATTTTAGTGTTCTTACACTTTTTGAAAATCTTAAATAGTTTACTACAACTTTATAGTTTTGGGTTTTCTCAAATTCCAAGTGATCAATATTCAAAAATAGACCTAAATATTT
The DNA here is from genome assembly GCA_033065855.1 of Escallonia rubra. NCBI lineage: Eukaryota > Viridiplantae > Streptophyta > Magnoliopsida > Escalloniales > Escalloniaceae > Escallonia > Escallonia rubra. The sequence goes on from JAVXUO010001910.1 coordinate 298,046, forward strand.
TTATGCTTATATTTCTGCCAATTCAAGTCAGCCAACTTCGATTAATTTTATCTTATCTGTTTCTCATTGGTTTTTAATGATATTGGACATTATGAAATCCTTGAAGATTAATCTTCAATTTTGTAGTTTAAGGTTTTATCAGAATCCATTTGGTTCTTGGTCAAAATTGAGTTTGAAAGTTATTTGTCAGTGCAGACCTTTCTATTTTTGACATTGTAAATCAGCCCAATTCGATTTGTTCTATCTCATTTAATTCTCATTGGTTTTTGATGATTCTAGACAATATGGAAACCTTAAAGAGTCCTCTTAAACTTCTTAGTTTTATATTTTATCAAAATCCATCTATTTTCTGATCGAAATTCAGTTTGAAAGTTATTCATTGGTACAAAAGTTATTGTTTGACACTGCAAATCAGCTTACTTTGACTTGCTCCACCTTATTCGTTTCTTATCAGTTTTTTATGATCTTAGAAATTACCAAAACAGTAACGAGTCTTCTTCAACTTTTAGGCTTTGACTTTTCTTAGAATTCCACTACAACAAATATGAGATGGCCCCACGAAAATGCCAACGGTGCTCTCGGCACCGTCAGTATATGTGCATGTGTACCAACGGTAAAAGCACTACCGTCACCTTATAACCCAAATTAGAGTAAAGAAGCTTTTTATATCTTGATATCCTGAATTGCAATCTCAAAATGGATCTCTTCGCATCTGTTCGCACCTTCCAGCCCCGCCCATCGCCGCCGTAACTATCCACCAGGTTTCAATTCTCCTCATCTTTCTTGCTATCGATTCATTTTGTTTTTGCTCTCCACTCCTCTCAGCCATCTTTTTGCTCCTCCCGATCAATAATGGTTAGATAGATCATAATACATGCTCTTGAAAGTCTTCAGAATTAGCACACAGAAGATGCTTCCAGGATTTGCTTTTAGATTCTTCAAAAATTTATGCCTACTGATTAGGTGAAAATAAGAGAAGAAGAAAACTTAAGATGCTTTGTTTGAAAAGAAAGGAAAAAGAGAAGAGATTTGAATACCACAGGGAAGGGTAGAATAAGGGCTCGGAGGAAGAAGAAAAGGCAGAGAGATGCGGGCACAAGGGGAGAAGAGAAGATGCAGAGAGTTGAAAGGATATCAGATTAGGAGGGGGATGGTTTAGTAATTGTAGCAATTACTATATTAGAAGTCTAAAGTCAAGGTTAACCGAAACTTCACCAAAGATAAGCTTAATTAGGGCTTTACTTTTCAGATTTCACTTCTAGAAGTCTCATGCTGCACAAGTGATAAGGTAAGGTGTTATAATTTTACTTTCTTCATCTCTGTGTCTCTAATTTAATAATTTCCTTGGAAATTTTTCTCTAAACAATTGGATTATTAGATTGGTTTTGGCAGCAATTTAGGTTCTTAGTTTGTTATCTGTTCTCTCTCTCTCTCTTTTATGCCTTTAATCTGATTATGGTACCTAAAAAATCTGATTAAGGTCTTAGATTGGTTTTGGCAGCAATTTGGTTACGGTCTTAGATTGGTTTTGGCAGCAATTTGGCAGCAATCTGATTAATGCCTTTAATCTGATTAAGGTCTTAGATTGGGTTTGGCAGCAATTTGGTACCTAAAAAAAAATCTGATAATGAGTTTTGTGAAATATGTAGGTGACTATTAGCTTAGAATTTTACTACTTTCAGTGTTGTACGTGATAGCTTCCCCATTAATTTGCAAACTTATAATCTGCCCTCTTCTTTCTTAAGTCATTGAGAGTTATACATGCATGCTATCTATGTATACCACCATGACTATTGAATTTCAACCATTAACATATATCAATTATGCAATTGTTAATATGTAAAATCCTGATCTTGTTGTTACAATTGCAGAGTAGGCAATTGTTAATATGTAAAATCCTTGTCTTGTTGAAATTTTTGTTGTTACAATTGCTGAGTTGAAATTTTTGTTGTTATGCATTATATTGTCCAATGCATCCTTGAGCGGCATACTCTGATTTCTGAATATACTTGCTTATTGGGATGCTTAGGCACTAGAGGATTGGATGTTACAGTGTGCACTCATTGCTGAGAAAACTGCACGGTGTACCATTTGGAAAGTATGCAAGAGATGCTTTGTAGCGTTAGATTAGATTAAACAGGTTAGGATCAAAGACAATTAGCCCAAGGGGAATATGGGCAGACTGATTGTTTGTAGACCTGGGGCTGAGCAGTTACTACATAAGCACATTTAGGATTTCCTCGTACTTTCTGAAGTCTGAACTTGCATAACCAATATCGTCTCGTTTTTTAACAAGATTGTGGTAAAGTGAGACCTCTTTCTTTTTTCCTTTTCTCTTTCTTATTACCATGGCAATGATTGATACTTAATTAAAAAATAAAGGACGAAATGTATAATCGTGAACAAACAAGTAAGTTGAAACAATACGATACAAATGCTTACACTGATTTAGCACTAAAAAGCGTCAAAACTCAGCGTGATTAACAGCTACTCACGATTTTCTGTTCATTTTGATGTTGCAACCACATACATGCTTTACCGAGACACTTGGCCTATATCATTGTTGGCAAAAGCAAACAAAAATACTCTTTTTATCTGTAATTCTTCTCAAATTATTGTCGCGCTGATGTTGTAATAAATGGAGGTAATAATGTTTGACTGCTGTAGCAGATACTTCACTTTCAATTTAGATCCAGTCATGTTATTGTTGAGAAATTGAGCATTCTCAAATTATTGGCTTAACCTCAGTTGGTCAAGCTCTCTGCCAGACTCTTCTTGTGAAATTACTGTTAAGGAAAAGCAATGGTAATGTCACTCTCTAAGACGTCTATAGAATGCTCAAGATCCTTAGCCTATACCTACATTAATCTTTGAGTAGAGAGTGCCGATTAAACTGCCAGCCATAGAGAATCTGTGTTGGGGTTGAGTCTATTGGATTGAAAAAAGAGGATCACAAATAACAGCTTCTAAGTTTCTTATTCACAACTGAAAGTAAATTATCAATATGGATTATCAACAGCTGGTCTAAAGTATGAAAATATGATACTTATAGTGATTTATAGGTTTGGACTGTGCAAGGAAGATACAAGTCAAACCAATAATCTTTGACAGTTCTTTGGCCACTCTGGGAGCCATTGCTTTGTCCAGTGGTGAAGACCTTGAGCTGCCAAGCGTTAGGCTGCAGGTCAAGCCAATTTTGTGCAAATATGCTAATATACTCTTCTGCTTGTTTCCAGTTTTGAGAAGGGATGAGGGTACAGTGGTACACACTGGTGTTAAATAATGATACAGTGGTACACACTGGTGTTAAATAATGATACGTGATCAGCTGGCTGGAATGAATGAAATGAGGGCACGAATGGCAAAGATGGAAGAGGCTCTTGAACGACTTGCAGGGAACAGTTTTACAGACCCTGCTACTGGTTCTAGCCAGGTACATGCACACAACATAGTGATTGCATATGTGAATTTCAACTGCAACATAGTGATTGCATATGGATATTTTCTCTTCTTAAATCTTTAAGACAGTCATCTCCCTCCCCGTTTTGAGAAAAATGTAGCAGATAACTGTGTGCTCTTTTTGGTGAAGAGTAATGCTAGACACTGAATTTCTGTGTCAAAATATTAAATGATATTTCGAGAGATACGGAAGTCAAGTCTACGTCTTGTGTTTCATCTCATCAAGCGGTTATCGCTAAGAATTCAGTGCCGATTTTATTTCTCACATGAAGTGGCATTCTTTAGTGATGGTCCAATGTTTTGCATTGCCTTGGCACCTGATTCAGTGATTCTGTAACTCAGCATATTCTTTTTCCTTTTATTGGTCACATTTGCCTTTACTCCTTTATTCTCCACATTCGCCTGCTGGTTCTTATTAGGGTGGAACCATTTCAGATCAATGCTACTTGATCAGCTTTGTACCCCATCTCAGTCACTTTCAACAACTTAGGACTCAACTCAGTGTACATTCTACCTGGGTAGGAAGATACAATACAAGGGTTCAACTCGCATCAATCATTGCTATAATCACAAGAAGCAGAATCAACATTTCCAGAAAACACAGCATATTCAACGCATAACACAAAACCTTTCTGCTGTCACTGAATTATAATTGAAGCCCTGAGGAATAATGATCTCAAGCCTTAATAACCTTGTCAAGTACTGGTGTTAGTTCTTTCTCTGGCAGAAAGGCTAGAAGAAAAGAATCCCAGATCAAACTTCCACTACCTTCACTTGACACTGATTAGTCACCAAAATGCAATTCAATCAAATTTCTGTGTCAAAATATAAGGTGACATTTCTTTCTTTTGTTTCATTGTTCTATAAGGTGACATTTCTTTCTTTTCTGTGACTTGCATCCATGTTGTCTGTTATGCTTGTTCTCTTGGTATCGTTTTTGCTAGTGTTCACACTCTTACCAATTCTGTGACTTGCATCCATGGTTCTGTTATGCTTTTTCTCTTGGTATCTTTTCTGCTAGTGTTCACACTCTTACCAATAATCTCTAACAAGACTTGTTCTCTTGTTTTTATAGTCATTCACTTTGAGAAACTTGGTGTCTTCATTTTTATTAACTTAAGGAAGTTAAACAATTAAACCGAAATTGCTTGAACAGCTAATACTGGCTAAAAACCAACCAAATATGCTGCACTTAAAGTCCAATAGCCGCTGGTGAAAACTTTAAAGTTCTATTTTCTCCTAATATTGCTTAGTCTTGTTTTCAATGGCAGTCTCTAATTATCTGAGAAATGGTTCGAGGGTAGCATCTGCAATTGGTAGTAGGTACATCTATCATACTATGCCTATTATCATCTACCCATTTTCTTTAATATTCATCATCTTGTTTGGCAAAATTTCTTTAGTGTATTTGGTAATTTAATAGTTTTTGGGATTGAAAGCACCACTTCATTCTAACAGCAAAACAGAGATGGAACAGGAAAGAAGGCAACCAAATTTGTTTAGTGTATTTGGTAATCTACATTTGTAGCTCATATTTATGAAACATATTTGGTAATCTACATTTGTAGTTTACAATTGCCATTAGCATCAACTTTTTTGTGTTTATTGTTTGCAGTACTTCAACTGTTGTGATAATTTGAGGATTACTTTCTTTTGTTTCTATATCTTTTTGAGTTGGATTCTGTGTGTTTGCATTTAAATGCTTTAAAGATAATGTACCACTATGGTTAGATCTCTTAATACTGAAGCTGGTGCTTGGCAGGGTACAGTGGTAGCATGGAAATGATTTTCGAAATATTTTTTTTGACAAATAAGGAGCTATGCCTACGGTAGTACCGTAGGCATAGGTTGGGAATAAAAATAAGAATACAGCTATGCCTACGGTAGTACCGTAGGCATAGCTGGGAATAAGTGGGCTACGGTATAACCGTAGGCATAACCTTCAACCCCCGTAGGCATAGATCTAGGGCATCGCCACTTCTGGCTACGGTATAGTACCGTAGGGATAGGCTATGCCTACGGGACATGGCACCTATACCTACGGTACTGTACCGTAGGCATAAGCTGGTTTTCTTGTAGTGTAGCTTGTACCATAGGACAATACAATCTCAAAGTAAGGAATTACCGCATATAGCTGAATTTTCAGTGGGTCAAAAAGGTTTCAATGTGTTGAAAACAATACAAATTTAAGTTTGAAACGTTTCCACAGGTTCTGATAAGGATATCTTATATTTGAAAAAGACTCCAATGAATTCAATAGTACTTTAGATAAGTTAAAAAACTTCTTCAAATAGATCATATATCAAAATTCACATGTTCAATCAGTACAAAGACGAAGACCACGAGAGCCATTCAGAAATGAGTCACGCGTGCCATCACTGAGACATGAGACAAGGTTTAGAAATTAAGATCGCGATCTCTAACTCATCTCGTTGAGCTAGCCCACGTTCCAATCCACGTGGGTAAGTCAGAAATAGATAAGTCACATACACTGTGACATGGCTCGCCATATTATAAAAACATAAACCAAATCAATTTAATAAACACCAAGAGTTTGAAGCCGGCAAAGTCATTCTCGTTCACACGATTCTACGCAGAATAGTTTTATTCAAGGGCTAACTTCAACAATGAAATCAACGAACACTACAAGAAAACCAGCTTATGCCTACGGTACAGTACCGTAGGTATAGGTGCCATGTCCCGTAGGCATAGCCTATCCCTACGGTACTATACCGTAGCCAGAAGTGGCGATGCCCTAGATCTATGCCTATGGGGGTTGAAGGTTATGCCTACGGTTATACCGTAGCCCACTTATTCCCAGCTATGCCTACGGTACAGTAGGCATAACTGTATTCTTATTTTTATTCCCAACCTATGCCTACGGTACTACCGTTGTAACATCCCGGAATTTTTCCGAAATGTTAACACTCAATCGATCAAATACACTAAGAGAATATGTCCTCATTATCCAAAGTGGACAACCATCATCAGAGCAACTAACCTTCAATGAAATCATACTCTTAATTGATTTCATAAATAAAATACCAAACTGATATCCTACAAAATTTAAACAATACTCTTCACCCGCGCAGGGGTTCTAATAGAAAAAAAAACATGGTAACTTAAATTTACTCGCTCGCTTGCCTCTAGTCCAATTTCAAGAAATCTAACGCTGGTTACTACCTGCAGAAAGGAAGTCAAAGGGGAGTGAGCTTTTGAGAGCCCAGTAAGGTCGCACAAAGATTTAAAAATAAGAAAACGATACGGACGATTTGACATTTAAACCAATAGAAAATTTTGAAAGCGGAGAAACAGAGCGGTTCAAACAATCTTCTATAAACAATCAAACGATAATTTTAAAAAGGGTTTTCAAAGAAAACCACAGCATTTCAATATAAACAACACGGGGCTGAGTATCAACTCAGTTCCCTTAAATCGATAACCATTTTTAAAACACTTAAAGTGCAATAAACATAAATAGGAAACGTTGAACATGAGCAGTACAGAAGCAAAGCCACCCCGGCAGTGCTCGATACACTTACATATGCATATGTACACTGACTAGTCCATCTAGGTACTAGTTAAACCCATCCAACAGACCATCCTTATAACACCAGCAATACAGACCATCCTTATGGCTCCCAAGTTACTAACTCATGTCAACATTGAGAAGTAATAAATAGAATTCAAAAATGTTTTACGATGAGCAATCAATAAACATATCAAATGAATAATAGATTCTAAGATGAGATGAAACAGAATTCCAATCGATCGATATAAGGCTCAATTTATGGTTTCATGGGCAATTTAAAAAAAACATTTTTATACGATCATAAAAATCAACAATCAATGTATTCTGTAAAACTGTTATTTTAAACATTTGAAAACAGAATAACGAAATGGGGTTCGGATAGAATCCCTTACCTCGGTCCAAGCTTAGCGATGCTAACTGACCTCGATCCAAAAGTCGTTGAATTAACCTAAATTGGCAAATTCATTTATTAGAAAAATAATCTACACTACTATACTATAAACCCTATTATCAACTACCCAAACGGCACTCACTTCTAACCCCAGAATGACGCAACTCAAAACGGTTCCCGCACACGGCCAACCTAGCCGAAAATCTTATACACTCCTTAATACGTAACGGTATCCCAAATTCATAATAAATTATAAGAAAATGCTTTTATAGCTTAAAACAGCATAACAAGTTAAAATATGAATTTTATGAATCTTTGAATATTTTCGAATTAAAATAATTTCCTTAAATACAATAAAATCTCATAAATTGCCCAAAGTACTTCCAGCTGCAATCTAAGTCCCATAATTTTTATATTAACTTGGAAATATGTATAAAAATTATAAAAATATAAATCAGAAATTAAAAGGCATTAAAACTATTTTTCAAATATTCATTTTCCTAAAAATAATGCGATATGGAAACCATAGCAAATCAACCCCAAAAATCATAAAACTTTTACTGAGTCTTTATTATACTATAAAAACATTACTATAATTTTTCCCAAAACATTTTCAGGGTTTAAAGACTCCAAAAGAATTTTCCAAATATGAAATTACAGAAAATACTAAATATTCATACGATATCAGAAAATTATGAAATTTTGCCAACAATTCTAATATGGTCTAACGCATTATACTCTAAAGTTTTATGCACTAATGATCACCATACACTATCGAATGCTCGCAGCGCACTTAACGCTAATCCGTTACACCTACTGCACAATTTACATTGACCCAAACCCAATTCATTTCCAGTTCACTTCCTTCTTCTTCTCCTTGTTCATTGCACTCATAGACTATTGCACTCACAGACCCCATGAAACTCACACCCCAGTCATTACATTCACAAAACACACGCACATACATACATTACACACACACCACTCATACACTCACACACCTTTCACACAGCACTTTGATTTAACATTAGTATACACAACACTCACACGCACGCACCCATTACACACTATATTCTCACTTCTCCCTCAATACCCACTTGATACAAACCCACATATCTTTATATTTATCCTGCCATGCCTACTGCCGTCTCCCTTCTTCTTTCATTTTACACACACACACACATTACATATGAACACTCACCACTAATGTACTCTCATACCCATTTATACCCAACACATACACACACACGCTGCTAGCTTCCAAATCCACTTAAGAACATTCTTTGCAGTCCCAACATCCCACGGCATTACACCCCTTCACACCTACACAGACTGTTACATAGTCATGGCAAATTTCTCTCGGCAAGCATATGGACCACATATATATATTCACACACTATACACTCCACCATATACAGCCACACCTTCCCATACAAACATACTAAACAGCCACACCCACTGCACTTACTCCATCTTCTCTTCCCCAATTACATACACCAACAGACAAAAGAAACTCCCCATACCCACTGACTCCCACGTACAAAGCACACTTCAAGGCATATAACAAACAAAATCCCACGCCATAACACCCGTTTGCACTCACAGAAGAGAAACACTTCCTGTGCACAGCCCCGCACAAGCTACCCATGCACTCCAACACTGTCATGCACGTATTGCACTAGCTCTTGTGGCTGCTCGCTCTCTCCTTCCATCAGCAGCCCCTTCTTCATCAACCCATGGTGGTGCATATTCCCCAAAATACAGCTCCAACAACTCTTAAAATGTTCAAGAACGAGCTGTGACATGTGTGGTTTTCGTGGACCTAAAATTTAATCTCAAAACAAGTTTGCAACTAGTTATTGTCCCTCCCCGAACTGGATCTGAATCAAGCTACATGAAACATCCACATGATCTGCGATAATAGAGATCTCGCTATCTTTCCTTGCAAACCCACAAGTGCAAAAACATCCCTCATGTTCGTATCCTGGCAACTCCGCAAACGTCGGTTGACGGCAGCCATGGGTACTCACGGCAGCCTTCTTTCTAACCTACAAACCCCGCGACATCTCTCTAAATCCCATATATGCAAACCCATAACACCCACAAATCACACGGCAAAATCTGGGTTCTCTCGTGCCCCTGTACATCTCTGTTGTCGAGCACTCGGTCACAGCCACCATGGCTGTGATCCTCTCAACATAACACATATCCTCACGGCTTAACCCAAAAGTAAAACACTCTTCACCCGATCAGTCACGCATAAGTATATATATATATATATATATATCATGTAAGCATGGAATGTAAGCAATTGAAACTTACCGAAAAATTTCTCTGGAGAACTTCTCTTCACTTTCCCTCCCTGCCTTGGTTCCCTGTCTCTAGATCTCTCCCTTAACCGTTTACAGAATATGTGGGAAGAGGATTAGGGTCGGCCGTGGTATCTTATATATATATATATACAAGCAAAACCCTTGAAGGAATAATGACTAAAATCCCTTTATACGTTATTAGTTATTCTAAATTTACCCAACACTTTTCATAGTTACGAAAATAACCAATTTAAATTATTTATGATAGATTAATATACTAGAAAAATTTTACGGTGTTTACATGACCCGTTACACTAATCGACGCTCAAAGTCGCTAAATAAAAATATCGGCGTTAAGTAAAAATCTATTTGCTGCTAAAAATTTTAAATAACTCCGAAAAATGTCGGCGTGTTACAACCGTAGGCATAGCTCCTTATTTGTCAAAAAAAATATTTCGAAAATCATTTCCATGCTACCACTGTACCCTGCCAAGCACCAGCTTCAGTATTAAGAGATCTAACCATAGTGGTACATTATCTTTAAAGCATTTAAATGCAAACACACAGAATCCAACTCAAAAAGATATAGAAACAAAAGAAAGTAATCCTCAAATTATCACAACAGTTGAAGTACTGCAAACAATAAACACAAAAAAGTTGATGCTAATGGCAATTGTAAACTACAAATGTAGATTACCAAATATGTTTCATAAATATGAGCTACAAATGTAGATTACCAAATACACTAAACAAATTTGGTTGCCTTCTTTCCTGTTCCATCTCTGTTTTGCTGTTAGAATGAAGTGGTGCTTTCAATCCCAAAAACTATTAAATTACCAAATACACTAAAGAAATTTTGCCAAACAAGATGATGAATATTAAAGAAAATGGGTAGATGATAATAGGCATAGTATGATAGATGTACCTACTACCAATTGCAGATGCTACCCTCGAACCATTTCTCAGATAATTAGAGACTGCCATTGAAAACAAGACTAAGCAATATTAGGAGAAAATAGAACTTTAAAGTTTTCACCAGCGGCTATTGGACTTTAAGTGCAGCATATTTGGTTGGTTTTTAGCCAGTATTAGCTGTTCAAGCAATTTCGGTTTAATTGTTTAACTTCCTTAAGTTAATAAAAATGAAGACACCAAGTTTCTCAAAGTGAATGACTATAAAAACAAGAGAACAAGTCTTGTTAGAGATTATTGGTAAGAGTGTGAACACTAGCAGAAAAGATACCAAGAGAAAAAGCATAACAGAACCATGGATGCAAGTCACAGAATTGGTAAGAGTGTGAACACTAGCAAAAACGATACCAAGAGAACAAGCATAACAGACAACATGGATGCAAGTCACAGAAAAGAAAGAAATGTCACCTTATAGAACAATGAAACAAAAGAAAGAAATGTCACCTTATATTTTGACACAGAAATTTGATTGAATTGCATTTTGGTGACTAATCAGTGTCAAGTGAAGGTAGTGGAAGTTTGATCTGGGATTCTTTTCTTCTAGCCTTTCTGCCAGAGAAAGAACTAACACCAGTACTTGACAAGGTTATTAAGGCTTGAGATCATTATTCCTCAGGGCTTCAATTATAATTCAGTGACAGCAGAAAGGTTTTGTGTTATGCGTTGAATATGCTGTGTTTTCTGGAAATGTTGATTCTGCTTCTTGTGATTATAGCAATGATTGATGCGAGTTGAACCCTTGTATTGTATCTTCCTACCCAGGTAGAATGTACACTGAGTTGAGTCCTAAGTTGTTGAAAGTGACTGAGATGGGGTACAAAGCTGATCAAGTAGCATTGATCTGAAATGGTTCCACCCTAATAAGAACCAGCAGGCGAATGTGGAGAATAAAGGAGTAAAGGCAAATGTGACCAATAAAAGGAAAAAGAATATGCTGAGTTACAGAATCACTGAATCAGGTGCCAAGGCAATGCAAAACATTGGACCATCACTAAAGAATGCCACTTCATGTCAGAAATAAAATCGGCACTGAATTCTTAGCGATAACCGCTTGATGAGATGAAACACAAGACGTAGACTTGACTTCCGTATCTCTCAAAATATCATTTAATATTTTGACACAGAAATTCAGTGTCTAGCATTACTCTTCACCAAAAAGAGCACACAGTTATCTGCTACATTTTTCTCAAAACGGGGAGGGAGATGACTGTCTTAAAGATTTAAGAAGAGAAAATATCCATATGCAATCACTATGTTGCAGTTGAAATTCACATATGCAATCACTATGTTGTGTGCATGTACCTGGCTAGAACCAGTAGCAGGGTCTGTAAAACTGTTCCCTGCAAGTCGTTCAAGAGCCTCTTCCATCTTTGCCATTCGTGCCCTCATTTCATTCATTCCAGCCAGCTGATCACGTATCATTATTTAACACCAGTGTGTACCACTGTATCATTATTTAACACCAGTGTGTACCACTGTACCCTCATCCCTTCTCAAAACTGGAAACAAGCAGAAGAGTATATTAGCATATTTGCACAAAATTGGCTTGACCTGCAGCCTAACGCTTGGCAGCTCAAGGTCTTCACCACTGGACAAAGCAATGGCTCCCAGAGTGGCCAAAGAACTGTCAAAGATTATTGGTTTGACTTGTATCTTCCTTGCACAGTCCAAACCTATAAATCACTATAAGTATCATATTTTCATACTTTAGACCAGCTTTTGATAATCCATATTGATAATTTACTTTCAGTTGTGAATAAGAAACTTAGAAGCTGTTATTTGTGATCCTCTTTTTTCAATCCAATAGACTCAACCCCAACACAGATTCTCTATGGCTGGCAGTTTAATCGGCACTCTCTACTCAAAGATTAATGTAGGTATAGGCTAAGGATCTTGAGCATTCTATAGACGTCTTAGAGAGTGACATTACCATTGCTTTTCCTTAACAGTAATTTCACAAGAAGAGTCTGGCAGAGAGCTTGACCAACTGAGGTTAAGCCAATAATTTGAGAATGCTCAATTTCTCAACAATAACATGACTGGATCTAAATTGAAAGTGAAGTATCTGCTACAGCAGTCAAACATTATTACCTCCATTTATTACAACATCAGCGCGACAATAATTTGAGAAGAATTACAGATAAAAAGAGTATATTTGTTTGCTATTGCCAACAATGATATAGGCCAAGTGTCTCGGTAAAGCATGTATGTGGTTGCAACATCAAAATGAACAGAAAATCGTGAGTAGCTGTTAATCACGCTGAGTTTTGACGCTTTTTAGTGCTAAATCAGTGTAAGCATTTGTATCGTATTGTTTCAACTTACTTGTTTGTTCACGATTATACATTTCGTCCTTTATTTTTTAATTAAGTATCAATCATTGCCATGGTAATAAGAAAGAGAAAAGGAAAAAAGAAAGAGGTCTCACTTTACCACAATCTTGTTAAAAAACGAGACGATATTGGTTATGCAAGTTCAGACTTCAGAAAGTACGAGGAAATCCTAAATGTGCTTATGTAGTAACTGCTCAGCCCCAGGTCTACAAACAATCAGTCTGCCCATATTCCCCTTGGGCTAATTGTCTTTGATCCTAACCTGTTTAATCTAATCTAACGCTACAAAGCATCTCTTGCATACTTTCCAAATGGTACACCGTGCAGTTTTCTCAGCAATGAGTGCACACTGTAACATCCAATCCTCTAGTGCCTAAGCATCCCAATAAGCAAGTATATTCAGAAATCAGAGTATGCCGCTCAAGGATGCATTGGACAATATAATGCATAACAACAAAAATTTCAACTCAGCAATTGTAACAACAAAAATTTCAACAAGACAAGGATTTTACATATTAACAATTGCCTACTCTGCAATTGTAACAACAAGATCAGGATTTTACATATTAACAATTGCATAATTGATATATGTTAATGGTTGAAATTCAATAGTCATGGTGGTATACATAGATAGCATGCATGTATAACTCTCAATGACTTAAGAAAGAAGAGGGCAGATTATAAGTTTGCAAATTAATGGGGAAGCTATCACGTACAACACTGAAAGTAGTAAAATTCTAAGCTAATAGTCACCTACATATTTCACAAAACTCATTATCAGATTTTTTTTTAGGTACCAAATTGCTGCCAAACCCAATCTAAGACCTTAATCAGATTAAAGGCATTAATCGGATTGCTGCCAAATTGCTGCCAAAACCAATCTAAGACCGTAACCAAATTGCTGCCAAAACCAATCTAAGACCTTAATCAGATTTTTTAGGTACCATAATCAGATTAAAGGCATAAAAGAGAGAGAGAGAACAGATAACAAACTAAGAACCTAAATTGCTGCCAAAACCAATCTAATAATCCAATTGTTTAGAGAAAAATTTCCAAGGAAATTATTAAATTAGAGACACAGAGATGAAGAAAGTAAAATTATAACACCTTACCTTATCACTTGTGCAGCATGAGACTTCTAGAAGTGAAATCTGAAAAGTAAAGCCCTAATTAAGCTTATCTTTGGTGAAGTTTCGGTTAACCTTGACTTTAGACTTCTAATATAGTAATTGCTACAATTACTAAACCATCCCCCTCCTAATCTGATATCCTTTCAACTCTCTGCATCTTCTCTTCTCCCCTTGTGCCCGCATCTCTCTGCCTTTTCTTCTTCCTCCGAGCCCTTATTCTACCCTTCCCTGTGGTATTCAAATCTCTTCTCTTTTTCCTTTCTTTTCAAACAAAGCATCTTAAGTTTTCTTCTTCTCTTATTTTCACCTAATCAGTAGGCATAAATTTTTGAAGAATCTAAAAGCAAATCCTGGAAGCATCTTCTGTGTGCTAATTCTGAAGACTTTCAAGAGCATGTATTATGATCTATCTAACCATTATTGATCGGGAGGAGCAAAAAGATGGCTGAGAGGAATGGAGAGCAAAAACAAAATGAATCGATAGCAAGAAAGATGAGGAGAATTGAAACCTGGTGGATAGTTACGGCGGCGATGGGCGGGGCTGGAAGGTGCGAACAGATGCGAAGAGATCCATTTTGAGATTGCAATTCAGGATATCAAGATATAAAAAGCTTCTTTACTCTAATTTGGGTTATAAGGTGACGGTAGTGCTTTTACCGTTGGTACACATGCACATATACTGACGGTGCCGAGAGCACCGTTGGCATTTTCGTGGGGCCATCTCATATTTGTTGTAGTGCTATTTGATCTTGTTGCTAATCTGATTTTTGAATTGAAAGTTAGTGCGTTGGCATGATTTCGGTATTCGCCATGCACCTTGGTATCGTATTTTATCAACTCCAAGTACCATTATCGATATAACGTGCTTTGTACTCCGTAGGTGAGTGTGTGCGATTATCTTTTGCTCACCCCTTCCTTACTTTCAGGTTATCGGCCAGTGTTCGAAGCTGTGCAAATGATTATAAGGCATGGCTAAGTAAGAAGCCTTTTAGGGAAGGATTTTCCTTTTATATTTATTGTACGAATAGATTTGCTTTAGAATTTATTTTAGAGCTCCGTGTAGGAGTAATTGAGGTCAATGTAACAGTTTTAAGCTCGAGTGTCATTTATTGATGCTTCTTGGAGACTTATTCTTAGATGATTTGAATACCCAATTGGGAGACTTTTGGATATTTTGAGGTTTTTGCCTTTGTTTATTCGATATTAACGCTCCAAAATAAATATATTGGGGCGTTACAATATAGCCTAAGGTATTATATTTAAAAATTTCACGTGCTAACGACCACTAAACATTATCGAATGCTCGGGCCGTATCTAACGCTAACCGGTGGTACACCTGTGCTTGCACAGGATACTACCCACTGCTGTGACCAACACCCACTTCTTCTTCCTCTCTGCACTCTCTTACCTGATGCACTCACAGGCACAGAACGCAGCTACATACACACATATTTCAGAGAAATAAACACACCCAAGCACACAGACACTCACTCACACACACATTACACGCTCTGTACACACTCTACACGCACCTTTTTCACCCACATCAGGCACACAGTACACCATATCTTCTTCTCTTGTACTTCACTCATTTCACCACCCAAACACATCATCCCGCACACATACAGCACATGCAAATACACACGCACAAACACACATCACACCAAAATCACACTACACTCACTACTGCTCCTCACAATCACAGCCCCTCTCCATTTTTCCTTACACTCACTTACAACACACACATGCACTGCTTTAACACACTCACATGCAGGCTGCAGCACTCCTTGGCCAAGCTCACACCCACACCTGCATAAACACACATTACCTCACACATTAGACACTCACAAAGTTGGACACACAAAACCTATACGATTGCACTCACGCACACGTCACTCACACACACTCCCATGCCCGTACACACACGCACACACACAACTACCTCTTGGCAGCTTCGCACACACATATTTGAACACAAAAACACACACGCCACTAAACATAATAAACACATACCCCCACCCATTCAAGCACACAAACACACACAGAAAAACAGCCTTCACGCATTCTTCCCTCCCCTCACTCACACACACGCCCAGTTCACTCACACACAAGCACACGGCTGACCTTCAACCCCTCTTGTCTGAATCTTGGCGGCGCCGCAAACATCGATTGACGGCAGCCATGGGTACTCATGGCAGCCTTCTTTCTAACCCACAAACAAACCCAAACCTCATGTCAACTCTCTCTTTGCCCTTGTACTTGTGATACATATACATTCCCACAAACACCTCACAGCCATAAACCCATTATCCAACACCAAACACACACGCATGAACTGCCTTACGGCAGGTTCCCCCACTACCTCTTATACACTCACACACATACGAATATAGACACTAAACACAAAACACCTCACGACTTCTCCCATGCCCCCTTAAAACCGTAAGCCATTAATTAACTAAAGAGGTAAGAAAAAAAAACTTACCGAAAAATAAATCCAATCGCCGAATTTTTTTTCCTTCTTCAAGCTCTCTCTCTCTCTCTCTCTATATATATGCATCTCGATCCCTTCCTCTCTCAACGTCTCAGAAAATATGGATGAAATAAATAGGGTGACTGCCCTCTCTTAAAGAGTATTTATATCAAAAACCCTAGATTCGAAATTACCAAAACCCCCTTAGACTTTAGGAAAATTTTGAAGTTCACCCAAACTTTCTATTATTACGAAAAAGTCCAAAATAGTTATTTACGATAAATTAATACACTTGAATAATTTAACGGGTTGTTATTTAACCTCGCTTCACTAATCGTCGCTAAACAAAAATATTGATGCTAACGATAAAGTACAAAATTGTCGCTAAAGGCTTCTAAAAATATCATTAACGCTAATCGTCGCTGAAGACCTAAATTAATATTACCTATAACTGCTATCATTAAGTTATAACTTATGGTTTTCTAAAAATTTGTCGCTAAAAGTTGCCGATAAAAAATTGGTCAAGGTAATTGGTCAAGAATATTAGTGATCGCCAATTCGTCACTAAATGTCTAATAAATAATCGGCTAGGATTTTAAGCATAAAATTAACCTCAGATTTTTGGGGCGTTACACGTTGGACCCTTATGGAGTTAATAGTAACCAGCTGATTCAAGTCTTTCACCGTACTCTGATAGATGGCTGCCTTTCGATGGTTCTTCACCCTTGATGCGTGATTATGAACACAGAAAGATATAATTCGAGAGTTTGTAAACCAGTACCAGTATAATGTCGATTTGTATATCAACAGAAGAGATTTGAAAAACACTAACACTACAAGAAAATCAGCCTATAGTGACAAAATAGCCTACGGGTCACACGGAGCCGTAGATACAAGTCTCCTTAAACCTACAGTTAAGATTGAACTGTGGCCGTTGCTTCTTCTCGAAATTGGAACCCAATTGCATATGTGTCGGCTGTGGGAATTGGGTCGAAAATCAGAAAGAGCTTGGAAAGCTTTGGCGATCAGTCGATCAACAATCTCTCAAACGCAAACCCCACGGCTGATTACCGTGGGGATAGGAATTGAAGATCAGGCGGGAGAAATTCTTGGGCAATTTTGGCAATTGGAATTGCACAAAACCTAGCTCGAATGAGATTTTGGGGCCCAACAAGAACTTCACTGAAGATCTGACTTCTAGGTATGACGTTCTTCTTGCTTCTTTTTGTCAATCACTCACACCATGCCGATCTCTTCTCCTTCCATCTCTGTCTCTCTTTCACTTTTTCGGTCTCTGTTTCCTTATTTTTATTCTCCGGCGAGTGATTAATTCCTAGATATTTGATTTTCTGAATCTTCTAGACCTAGGTTTTAGTAATTCAACCTTTGTAATTTCCTTTAATGCCCAGATGGGTTGATTTGCTGTGTCATTTATTCCTTTAATGCCGTACGTGTTAAAGAATGGGGGAAGACAAGAAATTAAATTGGGGGATGGGTTTTGGTTGGTTTACCAGTAAAGGGATGGGGTACAGCTGATGAATGATGGAGCGAATGGTAATGGGTAAAAAGAGGGCGGTGTCCATGAAAGCATCTGTGTATACAGTAGTAAAGTGGCTCTGAAACTCCCATGTGGAGTATTAATATGGCAATGAAGCCTCTTGTGTCCCACGCTGGAAGATTTGTGATGCTTGGGAACACGTAGAAGGCCAAGCTCTTGTTTCTGGGCTTTGTTGCTTTCTGTTTTGGTTCCCAGCTCTTGTTATCTCGTTGGGTTAGGTCGTGAATGTCTTGCTTTTGCTTCGTGTCGTGGGTGGGGGTAGAAGTCCTTTAAGGCTATATAGTTTATTGCTGTTTTTTTTCCTTTTCTTATAATTAAGCTGTACAAATATATTCCGATAAATGATTTTTGCAATCACAACAGTTTGTTCATTATGCCAAAACCAATTTGTTGCTTAAAACACAAAGCAAAATTATGAGATAGACACTGATTTGTTCATTGTGCTAAAAATCACAATAGTTTGTTCATTGTGCCAAAACCGATTTGCTGCTAAAAACACAAAGCAAAATCATGGGATGGACACTGAATTGTATTCAAATAACGATCATAGATTAGCTAAGTATTGTTCGATAAGTATAGCCAGGAATAAAACAGCAGAGTGAAACCAATTGAATTGAATGCACCTGAATTTATACGGTTCTGATATTCTAAAAGTTAAGTAGTTAGTTTGCAGATGATTTTTGACTGATAATGGTAGTCTTGCTTGGCATATTTCTGAAAATATACGTCAATTTTCCTCTGCTGCAGATGCTTTTTCATTATTTTTTTATCTGTCCTTTACATGGTCATAGGATATATAAAAGTCTCCCGTCGGTCATGGATTAAAATATATTTCTTTTGTAATTAGGGAAAGCGGCGTAGTTGGTTCTACCTTAGCTTCATGCTTCCTTCGTTTCAACTATTCTGCACTTTAGGAGTTTTGGTTCTACATGTTATTGATTTTTTCAGAGTATAAGTTTGCTCAAAGTTAAGGGTACTTCAAATTTGGTTGAGAAGGTTGGCTGGCCCTTCACATCAGTGTATGCAATTTGCAGCCTTCTGAGCTGTAAGTTTTCAGTGCTTTTCTTCTTCCTTAAGAACCTTCTGATTATGCTCTTATCTTATTATGAAAAGGTCACTGAAATGTAATAACAGAGAACCAAAAAACAGAATCTACAACATTATCCAATTTGAAGTGCTGCTACGAGATTCCCTTTTTGTTGAGTACATTAAAGGAAAAAATGGAAATTAGATCCTGGAAAGCGTAATGGTAAAGCCTCTTCTATGATACGTTTACATCGAAGAAGCGTAGTTGCTTATAACAACAAAACCTTTTAATACAGGTGGGAAGGAAGATGATTGTGACAAACTTGGCTGGTGATGTGAGTTAGTCATTTGTTTGTGATATAGAATGTTCTTGTATATTGCTCTGCCAAGAACCCAGAAGTAGAGTTTCTTTCTTTAAGTGCCTTTCACACATGTCATTTGGTTCTATGTATAGCACTATAATGTAAATTGCTCAATTCAGATAAACCAAATAGAAAAGATTAGGTCTTTTTTACAGTTCTATCACGCTACTTCGAAACCATGGATATCCCGCTTTTTTAATGCCTTATATCTGGCTTTATACTGTTTCTCTCAAGTCAATTTGGCTGCCAAGTGCCTTTTGGTTAATTAGTTGATATTCTGCTGCCAATGTCTGTAGTATTTTATTTGGAGCTTTGAATTTATGTATAAAGAGGTTTGGAAAACATTATATCAAAATCAACTCAAGGCTCAGTTGTGTTTGGTCTTGATTGAAACTAAATGTAGATACCTACCACAGAAAGCCAAAATTAAGTACCAAGAGACTCAAATTGGAGCAACTGCAAGATACACCTAGAAATTAGGCATCATTTGCAGGATAAGACTTCTACCATTTCTCATTATGCCTTTTTTTCCTTGTTTACCTAGCATTAGGTTTGGGTTTTGTTGAAAAATTATATGATTTGTCACAAGTGATTCTGATATATTTGGTCTCTTGACTATTACTCTGCAACTTTTACAAAGGAGATATTACATCATTTGACCTTTCAAAAAAGAAACACCAGGTGAGATAACTCTTAGTAATTATCTTCTATTTTCTTGGATGAGTTTTTTAGCTGTTGAATAGATTTAAGTATCAAACTAGATAAAAAATTGTTGCCTTTCAGAGAAATGCGTAGTGGTGGTGTCATCTGCTTTAGATGCTTAACTCTTGAGTAATTATTGGAATTTGCATACGATTTTTAGCTATGGTTCTGTCTGAGTTGTTCGTGTGTAGACTGGAGATGCTTCAGTTACAATTCTGAAGCTACTGCAGTTCGTTGTATGCATATCTAGTAGCTTGCATACACAGATACATGCAATTCATTTTAGTCAAGTGTGGTTTGCTTCAGATTTTCTCGGACTTTCATGAGACCATTTTTCTTAACTTGGCCACCTATGGTGTTACTTTTACTTGAAATGGTTCATTTACAGTTTATATAACTTGACAATTACATAAATTGTGGAGCGTTTTGTTGAGAAAAATGATTTGTTTCTTCTGTGAATAGAGTGTGGGAGCCAAGTGCAATTATGTTGCTTTGAACTGAATACATAGGCTGATATATGGGTTGCAGATTTTTATATTGGTATTATTAGAAGTTTTTTTTTTATGTTAAATACATTGGCTGTTTCGTTAAATTCTTTTGTTTCATGCAGTAGGGGACTATGCCTAGTGTTGGTGATTCTCCAGGTGGTGAGAAGGTATTAGATCTAGCGTGCTTTCAACAATCCGTGAAGAAAATGACAACCTTGGCACTTCCTTGCCAGAAACCTCTCTTTCACACACATATATCGCTTAATTTTCTGAAAATTTCATGCAAGACAATGCTGAAATCACACACATACTATGCTATTGGCTGAATCTGCACTTACACAGCTCAATTTGCTGAAATCACACACTCAAACACACATACACAGCTTAATTTGCTGAAATCGGCTGAAGCTTGGGGTAGATTGATGGTTTGAGCTATCTTTCTGTCTCTCGATATGTATGTATGATTGGTTGGTGGCTGTGTTGATCGATCTCCACATATCTTGAGTGACATTGATACCATATGAAGTTTTTGAGTTTTTTAATAGGCCCTTGAAATGATCTGATGTAGTACATGTGGCTATCTTCTGGCGAGAAATTTTCTATCATATGTGGTAGTTAATTTTCTTTTTGCCTTTCTCTAAGAAATGTTAGTTTGTAAGAAGCATGCCTCGCAAAATATCAAACTTTTTTCCTTCATAGATAGAGATTGTGCATCTTTAGATTGGAGTTTGAAAAAGTTTGGATGTTTTCTCAAAAATTTTATTTATTTATGATGCTTCATCTAATGGAATGCTTGTGTTTTATTTACGCTTATAATTTGCGGACGCTTTTGGTTTTCTTCTCTTCACCTTTCCTCCTTTTGCTGAGAACATTTAATTCAGGGTGCATGCTTATTATGATGCTTGCATAAGGCTTAGGTTCTTTTGTTGCAAGGCTTGGCTTGATAGGGGAAAACACATTAGTGTGTTTGGAATTCGTTGAAAGTGGGGCTTCAAAACATTTAAGCGCAATTGAAGGTACTTTTAATTCACTTACTATTTTTTGCATGTACATGAATATCAATTAGAAACTCAACTCCATATGAATAATGCTGGGGGGAAAACAAAAAAAGAACTATGTTGTGCACCCCACCCATTTCTTATTTCGGCTTCCTCTTTGGAAATATTAACATAATGTGTATGCTCTTACTAGCTTTGCCCTTGGCAACTATATTTTTGTCTTTCAAGGCCGGCTCTCACTATTTTATGACTTCCTAGAGATATATCCAACGCTTAGGGGAGATTTACATCATGTTTCTTTGTAATTTTCTCCTCTACGTTGAAACCAATGCTATCCATGAGGAAAACTAGATATGACAACCAAGTTTCAGAAATAACTTGCATACTTAGTACTTTGCCAGCTCTGGAGAAAAAAGAGATAAAAGTGGTTGTGCCTTATAGCATTATGATAACGCACATGCCGTGCCTGCGAATAAGGGATACTTACAATATAACTACTTGGTTGTGCCTTATGATAACATTATGATAACATAGAGCTCTGAAACTTGGTTGTGCCTTATAGCGTTACGATAACGCACATGCCGTTATGATAACATTATATTGTAAGGGAAAACGACTGCAACTGGTAAAAAAAGGTTGCAAGATCGAGATAAACTACTGTATCTTTGTTCATATTATTATGAGGTGAAGATACATGTACCACCATTACTATTCCAGACGAGCAGTTGATCTTTTATATGGTTGTGCCTTATAGTATAGAGCTAGAACTTTGATTGAACTCTGTACTGGGTTCTTGATCTCTTTTTTCTCCAGGGCCCATAAAGAAATATCAAGTATGCATTATGATAACGCACATGCTGTGCCTGAAACTTGGTTGTGCCTTAGAGCATTACGATAGAGCTCTGAAACTTGGTTGTGCCTTATGATAACATTATGATAACATAGAGCTCTGAAACTTGGTTGTGCCTTATAGCATTATGATAACGCACATGCCGTGCCTGGGAATTAGGGATACTTACAATATAACTATTTGTATCTAGTTAGGGGTAAAGCCATGGAATTGGTTTTAACTGTCAATTCCTGCCTGATTGTAGTGTTTGTGTTTTTCTTACGACGCTCTCAGCTATGATTTACCTGGACCTTTTGAGTTATTGGGGAAGGTGTGTACATGGAAGGATTGTTTTGACTTGGTATTGCTCAACAGTTAGAGCCAAGCTAGTGGGATGACATGATAATGTCATTATATGATAAGTTTAAGAGAGTCCAAATCAGTTTTTCTACTTGCAAAGATCATCCCCTTGTTCTTATATTTGTTTGCTCTTTGCAAATATTAGCAGAATGTGCATGCTCCTACTAGCTTTTGTTGATTGAATGTTGACGATGCACATGCCTTGCCTGCTAATTAGGGATGATTATTACAGTATATATCTCCTTAACTTAAAATATAACTCCAATTATTTGGTACAACCTCTCAGTCATTGATGATGCTTTGTTTCATTTCGTAGGATGGTTATGATGGCCAGGAGCAAGATGCAAGCCCTGCGAATGAGGACTAGTTCCCATGAGTTGCTCGTGGTTCGCAACTAATGTGGGTGGATGTATATAGTACCAACTTGGACAAGATTATGACATGGAGATAATTTTTGAAATCAAGTGCTAGGACAGGAATGTGATATAGAGATAGCTTTTGAAATTAAGTGTTAGGACATGAATATGATATGGAGATAGCTTTTAAAATTAAGTATGGAGATTGACGCTTTTGTATGGAATTTGGTGCACAAATTATTGTTATATAACATTGCACTATTTATGCAATTGAAAACATCTTTATAATATTTCAGTTGCAGAACATGTTTATGATATTTCAATAGGGACATGGCTACGGTATAGTACCGTAGGGATAGGCTATGCCTACGGGACATGGCACCTATACCTACGGTACTGTACCGTAGGCATAAGCTGTTTTTCTTGTAGTGTAAACAAGAGCCAATAAAATATGTGTCAACATTTATAATGAGATGAAGGAACAAAGCTGCCCAAATAGTTAACCGCCCTCGGAGGAGGAACAAGTTAAGGAGTAATATGTTGCCAGTGTAGCATGAATACATCTTTGGACATTATTAGACCTCTTTCAAGGCTTTGGTGGGATCCTTGGTACAAATTGAAGGTGCTATCAACAAAAGAACCATACCTTGACATGGATTACAAAGACTTTGGACGACCTTGACATGGATGACAAAGACTTTGGACGACCTTGACATGGATGACAAAGATTTTGGACTTGGTTGGACTCAAGTATTTGGACTATAAATGAAGATGCAAGATCTTGAAGTATATTTTTTATTGATTACCTTTTCTGTAAGTCCTTCTTAAAAAGATCTGACAGAAATTCTAGTAAAGAACGAAGCCAAGATTTTTAGTCGAAGTCAAGTTTTTTCAGTCGAAGCTGTGACTTTCAGTCGAAGCTAAGCCTTTCAGTCGAAGCTAAGCCTTTCAGTCGAAGCTAAGACTTTCAGTCGAAGGCAAGACTTTCAGTAGAAGCCAAATGTTTTAGTCGAAGCCAAATGTTTTAGTCGAAGTCAAGATTTTCAGTCGAAGCCAAGACTTTCAGTCGAAGCCAAAACTTTCAGTCGAAGCCAAGACTTTTAGTCGAAGCCAAAATGTTTTAGTCGAATCCTTCTTGTCTGGTTTTTTCCTTCCTAACGGTCCACTATTTCTTTCTTGTATAAATAGGGAGTCCGTTAGAGCATTTATTTTATTTTTTCAGTCGCGCGAATGTTTTACTCCTAAAAACTCTCTCATCTCAATCTCTTATTCTTATCTATTGTATTTTGAGTGAGTTTATCTTTGAGAAAGTTCTTTGTAAGCTTCTTGGTTTGGTTCTTGAAAGGATATAGATCTTCTCACCTAAGAAGGCTTAGTCTTAAACTTTCATCGTAATATTTGCTCAAGAAGGAGCCTGTTTATTGTATTCAAATTGTAAATCTCTTTTCATTTGTAATCTGTTGGAAACCTTGGAAGGGTTTCAGAAATTGTACTGTGGTTTGAGCTAGCACCCGAAGCTAGTTGGTTTAGTGAAAGGCTCGAGTAGGTCTCCCTTGTGTGGAGTGCTCGAGGACTGGACGTAGGCTGGTGGGGCCGAACCAGTATAAATCTCTGTGTTAAACTTGTTACTGTTATATTTGTCCTTACGTTGTAATCTCAATCTTTAAATTCATACTCAAAGTTGTAAAACACCTATTCACCCCCTCTAGGTGTATTTAGGGACCTACAACCAATACTGTTAATAATGTCCGAGCACAACAAGTTATGTCATGGGAAGCCAGTGTTAAACCGCGATGAAAGCTTACTCCATTTATTTTATGGAGTACTAATGCTTTATTCTATCAGAACTACTGGGATGTGTTGGCCCTTCCTATTGCACTTTGTTAAAGAATTATTTCATAAAGGAAGAGATGCCTGAAACTAACAACCAAATTTTTGTCACCTTGATTCCGAAAATTGAAAATCCCTGGTAGAGATGTCAAAAGGGTCGGGCTGGCCCGACCCTTCCCGTTTTTGGCCCGGGCTAGCCCGGCCCGTAAGTGAATAGTAGAGGCCCAAAAATAAAGGGCCTTGGACCTGGGCTTGGACCAGGCCAAGGTTTCATCCAAAAAAGCCCAGGCCAGGCCGGTCCCGAATCTAGCCCGAAAATGGCCCAAAATTAGTCCCGAATTTGTCCATGATGCGGTTCCTCCATGAGTGCACCACCTACCAGCGCTCCGTCGACCTCAGCCTCGACGCCATCGTCTCCCGCAGCGCCGACCTCGACCGCCACCTCTCGTCCCTCCTCCGCTCCGTCGACGTCCTCCACCTCGTCACGTCCGACTTCGACCTCGTCCTGTCCAACGTCGAATCCACCTCCGATCTCGCCAACCGCGTCAGCCTTAAGGTCCGCGAGCTCGACCTCACCCAGTCACGCGTCTCCCACATCGACGCCATCGTCGAGCGCACCGCTTGCATCGACGGTGTCAAAAAATCCCTTGTTAGTTTCCTTCAACGCAAGACTTCCATTTTTTGGGAAGTTTGGGATATAGGAGTAGAAACCTGTGAAGGGTAGCAAGAGTGTGAAGCCAACAGAAGAGTGAGATCTTCCTTGAATCATAGTGTATTTATGTGGAACTGCTAGAGTACTGTTTGCCTACAAGTTTTAGGTTCTCAATGTTAACAATCGTGATCTAAGAGTAGTGTATATGGAGAAGATGGATGACATCTTCAACTGAAAATAAAAAATCTAGTTCATCTTGTCAATGTTGGATCTAATACAAAGACTTATACTAACTCAAATATCTCAAAAAGTAAAAAGCAAAATCATGCTTATGTTAAATTGGTACACACTACTAATTCAGTTATAAGAACTACATGGGAGCTTCTTTTGTTGGCTAATCAAAAAGATGAGAAAAAAGGAGATTGGGTTTGGATTTTAGGCACCACACCACTGTGAAATTTAACGCAATTTAAAGAAGGAAAACCATAAAAGGAGATATCCCAGATTTAACACAATTTATACTAACTCACTGTGAAATTTTTTTTTGGGCCCGGCCCTAAATATTGGGCCTAGGGCCAAGGCTTGGACTGGGCCCATATATCCAGATTTCAGGCCCGGCCCGTTTTCGTTGGAGGCTCGTTGGGCTTGGGCTGGGCTGGCCCATTGACATCTCTAGCTTTTGTCCCTGGAAGATCTACCACAGTTAATGCTATTGTCACTCAGGAAAAATATTACACTCTTTGGAAAACAAAAAAGGAGGCTTGATTTTTAAAATAGACCTTGAAAAAGCCAATGACAAGCTTAGTTAGAATTTCATCAAAAAGGCTATGGAAGACTTCAACTTCCCTAGGAAGTGGATTAATTTGATCATGAATATGATCACTGAGACTATTATGTCTATTATATGGAATGCAAGCTTTTAAGCCCCAGAGAGGAATAAGACAAGGGGATCATCTATCCCCTTGCATATTTGTCCTTTATATTGAAAAGCTATCCCAAATGCTCAAAAATTGCAATGGTAAGAAAAATCAGATAGGTCCGAGAGGCTCCAAAAATGGTCCTATGATTTCTCATTTATTTTATGCTGATGATTTAATATTATTTTGTAAGGATGAGGAGAAGGAACTTGACCTGATCATGAATACCCTCAGGAAAATTTGCAAGATGTCTAGCCAATGTATATATTTTAACAAGTCTAAGATGTTTGCCTCTAAAAAAATTACTATTGACAAAGTGCAAGCCCTTAGCAAAAGATGTCAGATCTCCATCACTGATAACCTTGTCATTCACTTAGGTATTCCCTTCATACATAGCAGGATATCTAAAAACCTCTTCAATCACATTGTTCAGAAATTCCAACATAGATTAGCTGGATGGAAAGTCAATCTTCTCTCATTTGCTGGAAGAACCACCCTGAT
Organism: Escallonia rubra; assembly: GCA_033065855.1. NCBI lineage: Eukaryota > Viridiplantae > Streptophyta > Magnoliopsida > Escalloniales > Escalloniaceae > Escallonia > Escallonia rubra. The sequence continues at coordinate 325,227 of JAVXUO010001910.1, forward strand.
ACAGTCTGTTAGTTCTGTTATTCCTTCCTATGCTATGCAAATTCAAGCTCTTTTTAAAGCCACTTGTGACATTCTTGATAAGTTGAATAGGGCTTTTTTATGGAGGGACACTGAATCGAGAAGACGAATCCACCTTGTGAATTACTGTTTGCCAACCAAAGAGGCTGGTGGGTCTGGGAATAAGAAAAGCAAGAGACAATAACATGGCTAATCTTTTAAAACTTGGATGAAAACTGGTGAATCAGGAAGGTCTTCTATGGGTTAAAGTGATAACTGACAAGTATATAAAAGATAAAAAAACATAAAGGATTGAAGCTTAACCAAGAATGGTTCACAAGTGTGGAAAAGTATTCAACTTAGAGTCTATATTCTAAGGAAATGTAATAGATGGTCCATAAAATAAGGGTGAACAAACTACTTTTTGGAGGATTGGTGATGTGGGAAAGATCCCCTTAACATTACCAATATACAAATGGATTTGAACAAGATTAAACATATGGTGAAACCTGATGAGGTTAAGGAGATATTAAGAATTCACTTACCCATCGAGGAGCCCACGGAGAGTAAAGACCAGCCTACTTGGGGAGTTAACCCTAGATGAAAGTTCAGCACTGCTAATGCGTATAAATTGATAAGCCACAATACTAGAGTGGAAATCAATGGAGCTGGATATGGAAGCAACCAATTCCTCAAAATATAATTTTACTTGTTTGGCTTATTTTGAGAGACAAACTCCCTTCTAATACCTTCAGAATGACCAGAAACTTAACTAGTGCGAACACATGTCAAAGATGCAAGCTTGAAGCTGAAACCACTACCCACATAATTAAAAACTGCCCTAAGGCCTTAGCTATGTGCGGAAAATTCATGTCTCTTGATCAGCTGGGTTTAGCTGCTAGCCGGAGGAATCTTGATTGGTTGAAATATAATATTGTAACACACGGGAAAACTGATTTTGGTGGAATTAAGTGGAGATATATATATTCATTGCTAACTTGCGGCAGATATGGAGAGACAAAAATAAGGAAATCATTGAAGGCTTGGCTACTAACGAGGAAATTTCCTAGAAATTTGCACTAGATCTTGCTAAAGAATACATGGAAGCCTTTATAAGGCTAAAACCAAGAGAGAACACACAAAAAGAGCCAAGATTAATTGTTTGGTAGTTTCGTCGTGTAGGGAAACTGAAGATTAAATTAGATGAAAGCCATCTCCAAGGAAACTCTGGAGGATTAGGAGGGCTCGTAAGGGATGACAAAGGAAACTGAATGAGAGGCTTTTTTGGACATATATCAATATGCAATGCCTTGGAAGCGAAACTACATAGAGCTCTGAAAGGCTTGCAAATAATCAAGGATAGAGGATTTCAGGAAGCTGTCTTGGAAACAGATTCTGAAGTCGTTAAGGATCTACTGACCAAAGAGAACAATATGTGGCACCCACTCAATTTTCTAATCACGGACGTCGTTTCCCAATGAAAGCAACCAACACTAGTGTTCTACATGTGCTAAAAGAAGGAAACAAATGTGCTGACAAACTTGCACATCGTGGAGCCATTCAGTTAAGAGCTTTTGAATATCTAGATCACCCCTTGGCAAAACTGATTCCTTTGTTAAGGCAGGATGCCGTAGGACCTGGAGAATTCTGTTTGTAATTAATTCTTAATTTTAATATAATTTCCCTTGCACCCAAAAAAATAAAAAAATCAGTAACCTCCTTCTTTCCGAACATAAGTAATTCCGTTGCTTTCTTTAACAACTAATTTATTTTCTCTTCATGAAATTCGTTATAATTTTTTGTGATGTTTACTTTTCTTGATCTTTTTTTTTTAATTCTATGTTCTAATTTTGAATTTTTGTTTTTCTATTTTGAGGAATCTTGCTTTATTCGATTATGTTTGAAGCGATTCTTATCCACGCAATTACCCATCAAAGCCTTCAGATTCAGGATTTGTTTTTTACTTATTATTTTTATGTTTTTTTTCTTTGTAGAAAGCATATGGTGAAATCTGATTAAATTTATCGTTTTGCATATTATGCAAAAGGAGGAACCTACTCTTGGGCAAGTCTTTGTGAATTACTTTGTACTGTTTTTCCTTTTGTTCTTGCATTTTAGCATACGCAATAACGACAATTTAGTAGTTTATGTTTTGTATTTTTATATTACTTTGAATATAATTGGGGTTTTTTTCTTCAATCACATATCAGGCTAAGTTTTTGTCATCGAATCAATCGAACTATGGATTCAAACGTAGTGAATTTAGTGATGCACGACAATCATATATGTTTTTTTACTGTGATCATTTTTGCCAGGTTTTTAACTTTGTGTATTTATCAGGTAACTTAAAAGCATGAGCGGAACTTGTGTATTTATCGTAGTATTCTTCTTTCTCATTCTTTTAGTCCATCTTTGTTCTTTCAAATTCTATATTTCAAATCTCCAGATTACGAAAAAAAACACGAATTGATGAATGTTAGTTTTTTTTTAAGTTTAAATTATTATAGTATGTTAACTTATACGTGACTGTTGTACTCATACAATTAATAATCACATTAGTTATTAATCTATAGAGTAAGAGTTAAGCTTCTTCATGCAAGATTAGTAATTCATTCTTGATTAACCTTGCCAAGTTAAATAAATCACTATGAGAAGTAAAAATTATTAGTAGTCAAATTGAGCAATTCTTCTATGCTAGCCATCAATTTTTTTACGCCTTTTTGGCCCCTCTCGATTACACTTTCTGGATCTGTCTCTGCTTAAAAGCATAATATTTATCCCATCCTATGTTGATTATAATATATTATGATCATTTATTCTAGCCAAAACTAGATACCATCATCTTATTCTCCTACAGTTTTACATAGACCCTTCCCAAAATGCCATAAAATTATAAGACAACAAAATATTTTATGTAGCTGTATAAACTCGATTGTGTCAAATAATTACTGTCCAACCCCCTTCTCATTTCCTCTGCTCAAACTGTAATTAAGGCCACCATCCATGCGCATCCTCCACACCAACCAGATTGAATAACCATAATATGTAAACTCGTCATATTAGGGGTCTCCGTTTAAGATAAATAATAGCCATGGTTGCCATGGCATCTACCCGGTTCTTTCGTACATCACATTACCTGAGGAATAATTGTACAAATCTCATGGTGGCATGGATCCAGGGGAGATAAGTTTAGCGCTCTCCAACGTGAAAACTAATAGTATCAGAAAAGGAATATGGCTATTGCACTGATGCTTAGGATCGTGAATGTTAAAATTTCAATTCGTGTAAACCTTAATCATATAGTTACGATGGTGTGAGTTTTTTGAAAAGCAAAAGTGAAAATAATTTAAAATTTAAAAAATATGTTTTGTTTCAGAAACTACCTCCGCAGAATATTTTATCTCAAGATAAATGGGATTTAGTCTAAGAAATCTAATGAGTTGAAATATTAGCTTGCAAAGCCTTAAACTTCTACTGACGCATGATTCTTTGGCGATTTGCTTGTTCTCCCCCATGGGCAGCTTGCTCCAAACCCCACTTGGTTTGACATCATATAGATTTGTTGATCTGTGTTTTGGTTATTTTTCAAGAACATTGTCAAATTGCTAAAATGAAGAAAGTTTTTGTTTTTTCTGACCTTATGTCTTGCACATAAGATTTAGGCTCCTTATGTGCATGTTAGTTCTTTATTGTAGGATAACTGCACATCATCAGAAATAAATAATAATCAAATAATGCAAGATTAATCAAACAATTGCTTCATTCGATTATGTGTTAATCTATCTTTATCCATGCAATTAGCCATCAAAGTCTTCATATTTACGTGCGTTCTTTCAATCATTATATTTGTGCTTTCTTTTCTTTGTTCAAAGCTTTCTGAAATCTTATTAGATCTATGTTTTGTTAATTTTATGCAGCTCAAAGGAGAAGCCCACTTTTGGGTAAGTCTTTGTGTGTTACTTTATATTATGGTTCTTCTTATTCATTCATTTGGCCTCCATTTTTTGCACTAAGAGCTTCAACTAATAGATATTGCCATATTATGATAAATATATTCTGTTATTTTCTTACGTTTCTTTCATGATAAATAGAGTATTAACATTGCGGAATATATTGTAAGGGGCAGCAATATATCTATTGTTATACTTATTTTTTTGTATCAGTGTTGGCTCATGTGGGGTGCATTACGAATAAAAGACTTTACTTTGCGCAAGTTTCTTATTGTTGGCAGGTGTTGGTTAAAGATGACCTACCATTTTCAGAGTTTGATATGTTATCTCCCTCTTGAAAATCACCATGTCCTCGATGCGCGCACTCTTTTTTACTTTTTTGGTTTCATATTATATATGAAAGACTTTAACTTTCTTATGGAGGTGGAATGACACAAACACGCCGTGACTTATATTGGCTTATATTTCCCACATGATGTAAGCTCTTCTCCTTCCCTTATTCCTTTTTTTAACTGCCAAAAATCATTTGTAACATTCACGTGACAAGTGAAAAGGCAAACACTTGCCATTGCATACTTGGTTGCAACATTTATGACAAGTTGGAGGGGCTACAATCTTATAGTTTGTTTCTTAGGTATGTAATACTGAAGTTTAGTGCTTTATGTTTCCAATAGGTTTGGTGGTTTAACGTTGATATGTGGAGTCTCTGCAATCTTAAGCTTTTGTAGCAGAATTATAAGATCTTTGACACAAGTTTCAAAAGACAACCCTTCTTTGGGACATTTCAATGCAAGCAGGGAAGGGGTTAGACATGGTCCAGTGCACACACTATTTTCTTCTACTCAATAATTATACATTTCCACTTTCTTTTACTTTTATGATGAGCTTTACCATGAACAAAAAGGTTACATCACTTCTATGACAATTGATATTGAAAATTATAAACAAAGAGCCTACCCAATAGTTGCCAACCTTTCAGTAAATAGCTCCAAAAGATTATTCATTTACAACATCTACAACAACACAAACTCTCTTGTATAATGTGACAAGAAACACATATTGCACCCACCTGACATCCGAAACCTTTCAACAAAACTGTTATAGTAAACAGTATGCAGCTCCAAAAGACCATTCATTTGTAGCATATAACAACTACAACATCACAAACTCTCATTGTGCAACGCGATAAGAAACAAAGATTGATATTGAAAACATACATACGACAATAAGTATCATAATTCTTCCAACAAAAGCAACAAAAGGCGACTCCTCCTAGCAAAAAAACATGACTTCCTTCACGTTGTCCTTTATCACAGGGAGTGATCGAACCTCAGCATTCCTCTCCCTTGTAGCCACTCCTCCACTAGTAGACTCGGTTTCTGAAGCATCCCCCTCTATGTAATAACGAGCCCGAAATGCTGCCAGGTGGGCATAATAAGCGGGAGGAACTACAAGACATGCCAGGTTATCAGTGACTTTAGCACTTGTACAAAATACAATTGGAAATCAAACAAGCGGGTTATCGCCAAACCTATTGAAACTGAACGAGTACACCTTGCATACCTGCCAAAAACATTTGTGAAGACATATTACAAATAACCCTTTGCACATACAAACCATTCTATCAAGCATATCTTAGAGTCCAGAGATTAGAAGGATACGTATAACACAAGTTGTTCGTAAGCATTTGTAATTCATCTGCAGAAAATCCATTCTCATCAAATAAGACATGGTAGTGGGTCGGCCGACTAGTTCCCTGCCCATTAGATACATAAGAATGATATAAAGCATTCGTGTGTATATGTCAAATAACAGCAGAAATGGAAGGTAGTTAGCAGAAACAAAGACGGAGAGTGTTTACCTGAATCCCTGCATGGCTACAAAGGTAAAAGTCAAATTCTGTAGGGTGGCAAATTTTAGTCTCAACGACAGTACCTGATCATATAACCGGTCCTAATGAGCCAAGGAAACTTCCTTTCGAAACAAGGGAACGGTAAGACTATTTTTATAAAAAGAAAAATATCCCAGAATTGAAACCTGGCAAAATATTGCCACTCCTGTCAGTAGAACTCCGATCGTTATGATCCATTGGAAATAGGCGTGTGTGGTGCCTCTTTTGCACAACAAGAAATGTCACACGTGGAAGGTAGTTCTCTTCTAGCGAGACACAAGCCTAACCAAAAGAATGTGAAAGTGGGAGAAACAAAAACAAAAAGGGGAAGGATGCACGAAAAAATCATACAAGTCAGGCAAAGCCAAGAATAACCCAGTTTGAAGATTGGAACGTCAAGCTTACATACTTTCCGGATTGCATCCATTTCGTAGAGCAAAACTTGATTAAACTGACCTTCACTTACTCCATCTCTTTTACATTTAAAAAATATCAGCAATCAACATAATGTAAAACCAAGATGTTATATGCATGCGCAAGGTGAATCCATGATAATAAGTGCTTACCTGTAAAAAATGATCCTTTGAGGTTTCTGGCCAGTTGATTTCCTAAATGCAATCAAATGTTCTCTGCAAGAAACAAATGAAGGATACAAATGAAGAGAAGTGCACTCATTAGCAAAGCCAAGTAACAGTCTTAAGGCTTACCGAATCATGCCACCGTGCACTACACCCCTTTGAGGATCTTGATATGAACTATAGAGATTCTCAATAATTTCATTTCGGTGGGACTGTGCAGAGATCAATCCTCTATACTTGGTTACCTCTGGCCAGTCCATTGAAGCCACTACCTATAACGAGATGATTTAACGTAGTTGCAAAAGAATTGAGTGGTAACGAGAAATAAAGTGAGCAAATAAAAAGGAAATATACTGCAGCTATAGACGGGCTAGAATCCTCCCCAGGTTGAGGATGAGTCACATCAGCACCAAAGACAATTGTTGGCCGATCAGTTAAAGGAGCATATCTTTTCTCAACGGCATTCAACAAAACAGTATTTCTTCCCCCAACCTAATAAAATATTCATTAGCAACATTCAGAAAATAATAGTCGTATGTAGTATAAACACAAAGATTTTGAACATTTTTGGCCAAACCAACCTTCACATTGATCTTTAGGGCCACATTCTCATGATACTGATTATTATTTCTTGATACATGCCTGGGCTGACAGCACTGCGAGATAATTCCCAACTCTGTCTCACACACCCGCTTGATCTTTCCTGTGAGGACCAATATGTCATTTATGTGGGGAACCACAAAATTGAAGAACTAACATCTGGCTTATTGATAATTAACCATAAGATCCAGTAACATCAGGCAAAATGATAATCAACAGCTGAAGTTGTTTCCTATCAAACCCCATGCTCGAGAGTTTTGCATTAGACTTGTTGTGAATATCAAGAAGAGCCCTCTCAATTCTACCGGGATGAGCTGATTGAATAGGAAGAAAAGGCGGAAGAAAGTCCTAGCAAGATTATCATAAGCTAATTAGTATCACTACGTATTTCATCACAAGCTAAGAATGCAAAAGCTGTAAAAATGAAATGACAGACCCATACCATTCCTTTGCTGCAGCACATGGAAGCCAAACTTTCACAGAACTGATTTACCATTTCCAGACTTGTTTTGTTTGAAAAGTTAATGCAAGTCCAATACTCCACCGTGCCAGCATTAACCATTTTCTACAAAGTCCATGAGAAGATCATATAGCAGCAGAAGAACCACAGAGTAAAAAGTTTTCTTCATACCAAAACGAGAGAAAAATAATGTGTAAGAAAAGAAGCCCATTGTGATTCAGTAAAAATACAAGCATGCCTCTTTCTACTGTATCAAATACCTTTACAGAAATCATGAATGAGGCGAGAACATATTTATCTTTTAAGTCTCATTCCACAAGCCACTAAGCAAAGAAAAAAAATGTTGTTTTACCTTATTGATCATGTTCCACTGACCCACCCGTGGATTGACACGCGTCTCTCGCCCTGAGTCATGATATTTAAGCTGGCCCAGACAAAGAGAATACTAAGGTTAAATTTTTGTGGAAGGTGTATGAATAGTTTAAGACACGGCAAAATAAGGAATTGTCACTTACCTGTGGAGCTGGAAGAACTCGCGCATCGATGGTAGTAAGATCAGTTCTCATTTGAATACCAAATTCAGTGTTAAGCTTATCATTGTTGTAATTGTTATCTGCCACCATCTGCAAGCATAAAGAATAGGCAATGAAAGCTTCATTATAAAGGTCATCAAAATCATAGTTGAGGGAAAATTTCTAGCAACAAAACTAGTTACAATTTCGACGTACCCGCTTGATAGTTGTTTCCCTTTGATTAGGACGTTGGCAGGTTGCCCTTAGCAGAGCAGTCACCTGCTTTTCATTCAATTTTTTTGTGTATCTCTGTCCATCAACAATCCTACAAGTCTGTAGTGAAAGAAAACGTCAATATAAGATGAAGTACCAAGAGAAGCAAATATTAACCGAATGTTGACTATCATTGATTAATGAAAAACCTCCATAGGCAAATAACTAGGTTTCTCATCATTTCCAGCTTGAAGTGCAGGCAGAAATGTATATCTAAGGGCAATGTTATATTTCTGGTGGAAGTAATCAACTACAGAGATATTTGCCCCCGTGTCATCAAGAGGAAACCTGTTAAGAAGGTTGCGGAATAAGCGAAAACAATTACAAACACACCAAGGGTTCAATAGATGAGACAGTTATGGTTAAAAACGCCTTACAAAGCAGCATACGACGCACATCTATTGTAAAAGCAAATCTACCTACTAAGAAATGGAGGACATAACGGAGTACCCAGATATACACAGATAGGCCACCCAAAATAGGCAAAGCATAAAAAACTGGAGCTACATAGTCGATACATACATAAGCAAAGCAGCGAAGACCAAAATTTTGCTACAATAAGAAAAGTAAACTCGGTCTAAAAACAAGAACAAGCTGAAAATAGGATTTTTCCAGAGGTGTCAATGGGCCGGCCCAGCGAACCTGATGTGAAAACGGGCCAAGGTCGGGCCAGGCCAGATTAATGGGATATCTAGGCCCAGTCCAAGCCCTAGCCCTAGGCCCAATATTTAGGGTCGGGCTTGGGCCTGGCCCGGGCAATTGTAATGTAGTACTCTGACTAGAATTCTGTAAAGGAGTATAAGATTTGTACATGTAGTAATATGTGTGTATACATAATACATATTACCACATATATGTGTATGCAACTTGCAATTGAAAATTAGTAAGTAATTAGAATTTAGAGCAGTAGAGAAGTAGTTAGTAATTAGAATTTAGAAAGAGTAATAATTAGTAAACAAACAAGTAATACTTGTAAACAAGTAAGTAATATTTGTAATTGAAAATAGTTAATAAACAAGTAAGTAATTAGATATTACCACATATAAGGGCAGTGGTTACCACATAATACATGGGTAAGCAGCTTACCCAAGTGATTCTTCTCTCTAGAGCTTTGCCCACTTTAGGGCCAGAAATGTTTGAAAGGGGGGGGGGGGGGGGGAATGATATGTTTGAAAAATGGTGGGGCAGCCCATTTTAGGGCCTAAAAGCACGCCAAAATAGGGTCAGGTCGAGCCAGCCCTAAAAAACCGGGCCAGGTCCTAAAAACGGGCCGGTTTCGGGGCCAGCCCGTTTTTTAGGGCCGGGCCTGGATAATTTTTGGAAATACTTAGGCCTGGCCCAAGGCCCTAAGGGTTAGGGCCTGTACTGTTCACCTACAGGGTCGGGTCGGGCTAGCCCGAGGGCCGCCCGGCCCTTTGGACAACTCTAGATTTTTCACGAAGACATAAAGACCAATTCTCATATTTGATTATATCCATTTCTTAGCTTCCTTCTAAGAAATGAACATAAAAACACAAATATTTAACAGTTTGACAGCTACTGCTACCACCGTACAATTTGACCCTTTTAAGATATTTTACGAAATCTTACGAGGAAAATTGAAGTGTATGATAATTGGATGTGACTCAAGTAGTAATATTAAACAATAATAATTATTCAAGTCTAGTTCAATGTTTTGGTATCCCAATTTTATTCTAGAAATTTGGAAGTCAACATGACATCTTCTAAGAAGTGATACTACGCACAACGAGACATGTTTTCAAGCTCATTTGTCATCTGTATATATAACAGTTTATCCGTGCTTCTTGTATCTTCTACTTCATATATTATATATACTCTTCTGAATTGCTTCTGGTAGCATATCATAAGAAAATTTTGCACATATAGAATGTGTTTGGCGCGCAGGATAAGACTCCGGATAGGATAAAAATAATCATATCCGGCGTTTGGACACGCACTTAGTCCCCGGATAAGGTATCATTTGGACTTGTTTTATCCCCCTTGAGTGAGATAAAATAATACCTAGTCATAACTAAAATATATATATATATATACATTGTATATATATATATATATATATACATATATATATATATATATATATATATATATGTATATAGTTATACATTATATATACCCTATAGTCCTATATACATATATGTATATATATGTATAAGTATATATATATATATATATATATATATATATATATATGGTCGTGATATTACTATAGCACGTTGTTAGCCCGTCCGCCGGCTATCCGCTATATAATGTTTTATCGTCCGTTACATTATATAGCTGCTATCGCAGTCGTGATCCATTGCTAGCGCTAGCACGCTATTGCTAGCGCTATCTGTCCGCTACATTATATAGCTTAGCGGTAAATTGCATATCTGACTTATAATCCGGACTTGGTCCAAACGCTGGATAGGATCGGTCTTATCCGACGGTGTCCTTATCCTTATCCTTGTCGCCAAACGCAGCCATAGAGTATTAACGCGGGGCATGTTATTTCCACTCCCTTAGTTATATGCTTTCCCACTCCCCTTTAGCGGATTAAATGTGCTTTAGAGAAAATTGTCCTCCTCTTGGTGACAAATGAGCTAGGGGGTGGAGCTTGTAATGCAAAGCTTATGTCACAGTGAACCAAAAAGTCACAAACAGAGAGATGAAAAGCTCACCTTAACTGGCTTATTGCCTGAGTCGATAAGCCTGAGATTTTGTAGCGCCTCACATACTCCCTATGTTTAAATTCGACCCTAACACCTTTCAGAGCTCTCTTGACCTAGAAATTATATAGCACCAACCAATATTTGTCAAGTAAGAAGTAAAAGAAATAAAGGAATGATAAAATTGCAGCTTATCAGCCATATTCGTACAAAGCTTAAGGGCATCACTCTAAGAAACAGAAAACTCAAGAGAATGACTTAACCAGATTTTGATTTTAAAACAATGTTCAAAGCTAATGTCGCCTGTTCCTCATTTTCCTGTCAGTAGCACGATGCTAGAGTTCACAAAATTCTCTATGATGCAAAAGAGTGAGGCGAATACCTTAACCCGGTCTTGATCAGAAAGAGGTCTTGTCAGATCTCTACAGAAATATCTGGAAACATATTCAGATACTAAAATAGGCTCGTAAAAGGCTCTGGCTGACATATCTGCAAACATGGCAACCACATATTTGAGGAAAAGAAACTATTAATAGGATCTGTCTCTAAGCAGGCTAATCTTTTTGCAAAGCCATAGGAAATGCAGATGAAAAAGCCAAATATAAAAACGTCTTACCAATGTTGAGGGATAGGCCCATTTGTGTAGGGCGGAGACTCTGATAGAAGCCTTTCCAATACTGTAAACCATCAGCAAGTTCACCTGCCCCAAATGAGGGATGGAAGAATGACCTTCCAACGGTTTCAAATCTACAACCAATTTCAGCATTCAATTTAATTCACAGTCGGGTAAAATCATATTCCTGACATCCATAAGTTAATATCTGCAGACAGTAACCAAAATTTTGTTCAGAAAAAGACATTTAAATGGCAAATGAGAAAACTCACTTAGTTGCGGGCGCAGCCCTTAGAACGACATCCAGGGCTTGAATAGTTTCTTGAGGAACATCAGGTTGTCTACCCTGCAAGAATTGCTGAAGATGATGTAAATCAGCTCTAGCAGCAAATTTGATGGCCACCTTAAACTCGCGTTCTCTTCTGCAGTGAAGCAAGCAACACGTTAAGCTTAATAACAGATCAAAAGCAGAAGTAACTTGCAAATAAATGATCAATGTTTATCATCATATATACAGCAGACTTCCTGTGACTAAGTATGCATGTTAATTATCTATGTTTACAACTGCATTATACACACATTTGTGGTAGACATTCCAAACGTTGATATGTGAGTACTGCCATGAATAATAATTTGTCTTGAAATAATACTCAATCATTTTTACATTATTTTCTTAACATAATGTGCAGATGTTCAAACTGTCTTTTCCTTTGGGAGGTAAAGTACTAAAGATGTTAAGCATGATTTAAGTGTGCTTTTGGGAAAAACATAAAAATTAAGAAACCAGTCTCAATCACAACAGACGTTTAAATTTATGGTCCACTAAAAACAGCAGAGAGCTAAAGAATAGTGTGAACCACCTTGCGTTTGCACCACTCTCGGTGTCAACTAGCTTCACAACAAAGTCTTTCGACTGAAAAGGCAACGGCCCTGCTGTGTAGGCGCTCTTCTTTCCATCATATGCCAATTGACGCTTGCCCAAGTGCGACTCATGGTACAAATCATCAAGTGTCCTCATTATTTCTCTACACACTTTCTTTGACGCAACCTCTGGACTAATCGTCACCTACACAATCAAGCAACAATTGCAGAGAGAAGACTATCTATGTTACATGGACTCTTCAAAATGCATGACGTATCCGTGTCAGACACGCGACACTTGAACATGAATATGGGATATATGTCCAACACCTCGCATAATATATGTCACTAAGAACACTATATTAAAGTGTTTATTTACTTCGTTATTGCTTTGAAATGAGATAAGATTTCAATTAAACAGTGTGTCACGAAAAACACGAAAAACACCATGTTACCGAAGGATTAACTAATAGATAGAAATATTTTGCTGTGTCCCCTGTCTTGGGTTTTGAAAATTAGACATATCCGACATGGACACTCGTACTGAGACCATGTAACATAGAAAAATATTAATCATTACAAAAAAATATCAGCTTCAATTTAGAAAGAAAAAACTAGAAATCCAACTGATAAGACAAGAGCAATGAAGAACACGGCTGAAAACAGCTAAGAAATAAGGAACTGAAGCAACTGATCAGATTGGTACAGTTCCATAGGAAGAGAGATCCTAGCATATGAAATGGGTATATGCACGTGCAATAAAACGTACAATACGCCGGATATGGATCCCCTGCTGTAACCATGGTTACAGCAGGGGTGTTGTCCTGTCATGTGATGTTGTAACCATGATTCTCTCTCTCTTCCCTCTCTCACAGACAGAAGGACAGCACATGTGCTGTAACCATGGTTACAGCAGGGAACCCATATCCGAAGTAAAATAGTATGATTGTCGCAAAAAACGTCGGCAAAATGAGGAACCAAAGTGAATCAAATTAGTACAGTTCCCGGGGAAGAGAAACTTAAGCATATGATCAAATAAGTGTATATGCATGTGCAACTAAAAGTATGCTAATTACAACAAAAAACCGACTGGAAAATGTAGATCTTGGATGCATTTGATTAGCTTCGATCTACAAATTTGGCAAATGATTCGGTCACAAGAAAGTCAACCACAAACATATTTAGAAAGAGCAAGAAAATGTGGAGGGAAGAAAGTAAATCAAAAGGGTTGATTTCCGCGGGACAATAAATCCAAGCATGTAAATTAAGTAGGCGCACTTGCATTTGGAAGAACAATACAACAAAAGGAGATGCAAAATTCACGACTTCTCATGCCTATTCGCACCCCAATTGCAGCTAAGAGGTAAAATCTTGTGGTTGATGTATCTTTTATTAGCTACAAATGAAGGCGCAGCTGACCCCTAAGAATACATTTTGTACTGCTACCTGCTTCACTACACTAAAATCCAGAGGAACATCAAATAGATTAACATAATTGAAACAGAAAACATCCATGTTAAGGAGTGATAGATGAGTCCATGAGCTTAAATTCCAAGCGCAAATACCTCAAAACCCAGAGAGACCGTTAATTCAAACTCTCCTTTCGACGTGCGAGCGACCAATCACATTAGACCAGTCTCACAAGTCACGACAGATCTAACACAAACCCACATACAAACGCTAACGTAATACAAGAATAGCAATCAAGTATTAAGAGCTAGCATGTAACCCTAAATCCTAATACTTACTCTCGTAAACAGAAATACGAGCAGGCACACATCCACGCACCACGAACACCCACACACATACAAACAAAAGGTGGAAAGTTGAGAATCTCACGTCATAGTGGTGCAGATCCTTGTCCGCAACTTGGACTAGAAAATGGTTGGCACGAACCATGCACCTAGTTCCGACCGTACCGAACCCCGGCCTGAGCGGAGGCCTTATAGCCTTGGAAGAACTCGGCGGCGCCACGACAGGCAGCTTTGCAGCTTGAACCGGCGGTTGTACTGCCTGAGACGGCCGTGCCGGCTGTTGGACAGCCTGAGCCGGCGGTTGAGAAGGGCCAGCAGGATGTAACGTCAGCTTCTGCTGGATCTCGCTGTGGAGAGAAGGCACGTAAGGAGGAGACGGCGTGGCCACAGCCTGCTGCCTTGGCTGTGGTGGCGGAGCATGTTGAGAAGGTGCTTCTCCTCCGCCGCCGCGTCCGCCGCCGCGTCCGCCGCCTCGTCCGCCGCCTCGTCCCCTTCCACCGCCTCGTCCAGGTGACGGTCCGGAAGTCGCATGGCCACGGCCAGGTTGATCACGTCCACGGCCACGGTTAGACATGTTTTGCCTAGTATATGGGTTGAGTGGGTGTAGATTGATTGCAATGTAGACAGGCTCGAGACAGATACTGATCGAGGAGGCGTGGAGAAAGAGGCGGGAGGGCTTGATAATGGAAATGAGGAGAGAGGGTGTTTGAGTGGGAGAGTGTAGAAGGTAAGGTAGTGGGTGCTTTGGAGAAGACCAAAGCTTCCTCGAAAGTAAGAAGAGAAGGGTAAAGCAGAGTTGTGGCGAATCAGTGATGAGGGACAGGAAGAACATATTTTTGTTGAGCCTTTCGCGTACGCATCATCAACATCGACAAGAGGTATCATCATCGTCGGTCCTAAAGATAAAGATAAAAGTTAAAGGTAGGTGTTTAGGAGGCTTACATCCCCTGGAAACATGCAGTCAGGTTTAACGACTTTGGTTCGGGCTTTACTCTGTCGGCAACCTCGGAGACTTTACTGTCTTTACATTCAAAAGAATAAACCAACCCACTTTTTGCTGAATAATAATATATGACTACACTTTCCTGGTTGATAGATTAATAAATGACTATTTAAACAAAGTAGAGAAATTAAGAGAAGACAATGAAGAAGCCAATGTCTATGAAAATAGATCCTATTGTTTAAAAAAAACAGGAAATACAAAGTGGAAGAAAAAAAATGCATATCTAGGTTAAATAAAGCCTTTTATGATATGCACTTATGGACCGGAGAAACAATCTTACCTATGTAGGAGCATGTAATCCAAAAATAAAACTTAGAAAAGAATTCTAAATTTCATAATTAATGCACCTCTAAGAACAAAAAAAAAACATGAATTTGTTCCCAAACTTGGAAAAAATGAGCCGGCCAATAAGTGCCGCATATATCTTGATATTAATTTTAATTTAAAAACTGAAGAAATAATCGATAACTGGGCACAAGCCCTAAGAATTACCATAATAGGTGGTACTTAACCGAAATGCACGCTATGAAAATTTTCTTTTGAGCAACCCTGCGAGGAAAATGAGCAAGATTTTGGAATAGATGGCAGACAACGAGATGATAATTGAAACACAAAGTAAGCTTATCATTTCTAAACAATAGATAATATTTTACGACAGATAACGTCAAAAGAGAGTTTTGCGGTCTATAACAATATAGGTATCCAAGAAAGTTACTTTCACATATTTGACCAAACTTCACATCTATTATACGTGTTATTTTAAAACTACGCTTGTGAAATTAAAAAGTGTTAGCCTTAAATTGGCCAGTGTCTAGCCTTAAAAAGTATTTTACAAGCTAGAACTAAGAGATAGTCTCCATGGCATGGAACAAATTATCACAAAATTTGATAACAAAACATAATTAACATGTGCAAACAGTCTATACATAACATGTGATCCAATTAAACTCATATTTTTCAAATATGCAAATAAGCATACGAGGCATAAAAAGCAAATTTCAATCGCATTCAAATCCTATAAGCACCCCTGTAACTAGCAGCCAAGCAATTGGCATGTGGAACATAATTGTACAATCATATCCATAGAATCACTTATGTAACTAGCATCCAAACATATAATCACAATTTATACGTTAAACATAATTGGTCAAACTTTAAATATAATAGGTCGTATAAATAATTACTCTAGGCATATAATTAAGCATGACACACGTAATTGTCTATTAATTACGCTAATCATAAAATAGTGCATATAAGCCATGTAGATAACTAAATACCTCGTCACTAACCAATTACATACAAATTATCATATTATTCATACTTAACAAATAGCATACAAACGTATACTAGTGTCAAGTAATTTAACAATATATATATATATATATATATATATATATATATATATATATATATATGTATGTGTGTGTGTGTGGGCGCGAGCGCGTGCGCAATCAAATAGAGGAATATATTTCCACCTTAAACCCATTCACAGAATTTCTTTCTCTCTCTCTCTCTCTCTCTCTCTCTCTCTCTATCATTCTCCATCACTTCATAGCTGCCCTTTCTCTCTAATTCTCTATCTCTCGTCTCACGGCATGCACCCCCCACCCCCACTTTCCAACCTCTCTTTTCTTTTCTTTTTTCTTCTTCTTTCTCTTTTTCTACTCTTTCCTTTTTCTTTCTATTTGGCCAAAATGTGGTCTTCCACCTCTCTCTTTTGTTTCTAAGTTATCCACTTAACTTCTCTTTCCATTTTTTATTTGTTTCCTTTGATGACTCACCACCAAACATTAGGTGGCAAGACATCCAAAAGAATAACCCACACTTTCACATATGCACATGCCACCAATCCGTTCATTCGATATGATAATTACGCATCTATATAAATTTGCGTGAGCGCCCAGAAGTAGCACCAAGGGATGAAGGCTAACAAATCGGGTTATATAGACACAGGTTATATGTTGAGTTTACTCAGCATGTCGACATCCCAGGGGTATACATTGCATGTGACGTGTACTAACACCCCTTTGGGACTTATGTTGGTGTATTTTATGAGGTTTAGGCTTTGGTCAGTTACGGACTGGGTTTGATCGTCTCAGACTTTGAATGATTGGTCTAACATCTCACAGAGGAGGATGGTAGGTGAGCGAGTATATGATATGTGGTTAACGATGGTTGGGGAAACATCTCACAGATGAATGGTTGGTGGTTAGATGATGAAAACCACTAGGGCATGTGTTTTATGGGCCAAAAGACTATGGCCTTGGCTTCAAAGACGCTTGCCTCTAACCAAGCGCTTTTAGCCAAGACCAATTGGAGAATTATGGCAGAGCCAAATATTATTTTATCCAAAGTTCTAAAAGATAAATACTCTCTCCGTTCAAATTTCATCTTGAGCCCTAGCTCGGGCAACTTTTCTTGCGGGTGGGGAAGTATTCTGGTGGGAAGACAAGTGATCAAAACAACGTTAAGATAGAAAGTGTAATTAGGAGCCACAATATCTATCTGGACCTATGGCTGGACTCCAGATACCACTCGAAGGCAAGCAACCAAATACAAGCAACTCGTCTAATTAGATTTTGCACGTCTTTGATCTCATAAAGAACAACCCTTAGGACAAAACCCTAATTAGATCGCTTTTTCCACCGAACTTCACCTCCTAAATCGTGGCTATTCACATATATGTACACGCCTTAGAAGACCAGCAAGTGTGGAAAGCCGTAAATGGAGTGGAGTTCTGTGTTGCCATGGCATATTGAATACTTTACCTAGACAAAAGTACGGAACTTCAGGGCAAAAGAAATCTTCCAAAACCACCTTCCATTAACCCAATCCACTACAATGCCTTGTCTTCCCTACCTATTCCACGAGAGAATGATAGACCAAGTCAGGCAAACTCTTTGGGATCGGCTTCCTGAACACACCAAACTATAACATTTTAACATCACCACTACAAAAATCTAGTCCCTTATGCCAGACCCAACCTGAAACTACTGACCACCTTTTCATTACTTGCCCATTTATTAGACCAATATACATGCTAGAGTGAGAACTGATCCAATGGGAGGCCCATCAAGGAGTAGTAATATTCTATAAAAAACTGAAAACACCAAAGCAAATATCTTTCAACAACCTTGTACATATTCGATTCTTTGTGGTGCATTCGGACTCGCGGTAACCACCTTATTTTTTGACAAGCCCCATTTAATCCTTGGACAAATATTCAAAACATGATTAACCTTACCTTTTGATGCCAAGGAAAGTGGGTTCGTACTTACGTGGAGGTGCCACAAAGGCTGCAGTCCGAGTCAGCTTCCAAGTATGTTGATGTGAGACACAGCAAGGGTGGAACAAGGACAGAGACCAAGGGCTTCCCAGACAGAACTTGAGGGTGGCAGTGCTGCGAGGGCGATAGCGCAGGATGAATATACGACGACAGTCACAGTCCGATGCTTAGGTCCAAAGTCAGGGTCATGTATGTTTCTCTCTCTAGGATTCTAGAGTGAGAAAGTGAAAATGTGAGAGAGTGAAGAAGAAGTCCTAAAAATATCCAACCTCCTGAATGAATTCTCAAGACCTCTATTTATAGAGATCGAGACGATGATGTCATTAACCCACACGTGGCGCTCCCCGGGAGTGACACGTCACCGGGGGGTCCACGGGTGCCGGTGCTTCGCAGACTGTCGGATCGCATATTCAACCGGCCTGCCCCGCACAACGTCGCTCTGTCTGTTAGGAAAGACTGGCTCCCACCGCATCGGTGTGGCCAGAGAACCCCCTTGATCTAGCCTCCAATCCAAGCCCTTGCGGAGTCCCACAGGCCTGGCAGCGGTGGGGAATACCCAACGCCCAACTGCCAAGTGAACTAGACTCGACGCCCAACTGCCAGGTGAACTAGGCCCGATGCCCTCCGAAGACATGCTCCCGTCTCGGAGTGACCCGGGGGTCATAGTCCCTAGGGGTGCCGACGCAAGCCCCCAGTGCCGGAGCACGTAGGCTAGTCACGCAGGCACCCTGACGGAGATAGTGTCCTGGAGGAGTCGCCTATTCCGCAGGCCGAGGTAGCATCCCGGAGGAGTCTTCTACCTGGCCGGCCAAGGTAGCATCCCGGAGGAGCCGTCTACCTGGCGGAAGGGGAGTCTTTGTGCCGGAGCACTTGGAGCTCCCTGGCAGAGATAGTGTCCCAGAGGAGTCGCCTATCCCCGCGGGTGAGTCCTTATGCCAGAGCACTTGGAGCGCGTCAAGGTAGCATCCCGGAGGAGCCGTCTACCCGACTGGCCGAGGTAGCATCTTGGAGGAGCCGTCTACCTGGCGGAAGGGGAGTTGAAGAGCTCCCTGGCAGAGATAGTGTCCCGGAGGAGTCGCCTATCCCCGCGGGTGAGTCCTTGTGCCGGAGCACTCAGAGCGAGTCAAAGTAGCATTCCGGAGGAGCCGTCTACCCGACTGGACGAGGTAGCATCCCAGAGGAGCCGTCTACCTGGCGGAAGGGGAGTTGAAGAGCTCCCTGGCAGAGATAGTGTCCCGGAGGAGTCGCATATCCCCGCAGGATGATGTACACTCCGGAGAGTGGGTTGAAGCATGTTCCATGACCAAGGCAAGGTGCGCATGGTATGATGAATGAGTGTGGTGCCCGGGGGCATGATGACATGATTGTGGTGCATGGGCGCGATGAAGTGAGTAAGGTGCCAGGGGCACGTCTGTGACAATGGCGCGGCGCATGGGCGCGACGGAGTACGTGAGGTGTCGGGGGCACGTTTGTGTCAATGATGGCGCATGGGCGTGACAAAGTGCTTATGGTTCCGGGGGCACGGTAGTGTGACAGAGAGCCTGGGGGCACGACTGTATCAGCGGCGCGGTGAAGTGCTCAAGTGCGGCGCCCGGACGCGGGCGACGGGGGTCGCGGAGTTGTGTCCGGGCGACGGGGGTCGCGGAGTTTTGTCTGGGCGACGGAGGTCGTGGAGTTGTGTCCGGGCGACGGGGTCGCGGAGTTTTGTCCGGGCGACGGGGGTCGCGGAGTTGTGTCCGGGCGACGGGGTCGCTGAGTTGTGCATGGTCCCTTGAAGAGAAGTGAAGGTTTGAAGTATGGAGACCAAAGGCCAACCCATAGGGGAAGTCCAAGGCCATCCCTTTGGGGAGGCCGAGGCCAACCCTTAGGGGAGGCCGGGGCCGACCCCAACGGTGAGGTCGAGGCCGACCCCAAGGGGGAGGCCAAGGCCAACCTCCTTGGGCAAGTGCCATGGCGCATCGACAGGCGACGGGCGAAGTGCGACGGTCGAAGCGTGATAAAGCTTCGTGCGAAAATGAGCTTCTTAGTGACGAAGTAACGTGACGAAAGTGAAAAGTGCACATGACTTCAGCGTGCATGCTTTGACCGGTTGTGAGCGTTGAAAATGACTGTTACTTGTGCGGACATGTCATGCAAAATGGGACCACATTGGGCCTTTGGGTACGACCAGAATAGGTTGGGAACATAAGCCCCCTACGTGTGGTGTGCGTGGAGGGGCAACCCGAGCGGGCACCGCACGCATAAACACTTAGCAAGATTTTGATGTTGTTTGGCCGGCGAGTTGTTCACGTCGTCAATGCATGATGATGATGAAGAGTAGGTGGCTCGAGCCACCTCGTGCACCACCTACGAAAGCTTGGAATGTTTGGTGGTTGAGACAAAGGCACGATGATAGGGCGCAGGGGCGCGATCATGTAAATGGCGCCCGGGCATCGGACGACGAGTGTCGCGGAGACGTCACCCGGGCGATGGGCGACAAGCGACACGGAGACGACGCACGGGCGCTGGCGACGGGGGTCGCGGAGACGGCACACGGGTGCTGTCGACAAGGGTCGCAGAGACAGCGCATGGGCGTGGGCGACAAGGGTCGCGGAGACGGCGCACGGGCACCGACGACAAGGGTCGCGGAGATGGTGCCTGGGCGACGGATGACGAGTGTCGAATAATGAGTTGGAGTAGGTGGTTCGAGCTACCTCGCGCACCACCTACCAAGGATGTTGATGTCTAGGGACATCGTCATGAGGGGCGCGACAAGGGTGTGGTCAGACGTCGCGATGTGGGGGCAGTCCACGACGGGCTCATGTGCGCGGGCGATGCACGTCGGTCTATGTTGCAAAAAAAAATGAAGTTGCCGGCATTGGATGTCGGCCATGATGTGAAGGTGAGAAGGTCGAAGGTGGCGGGGTGGACTTGGGTGTGGTGACCGAAGGGAAAAGGTTAGACGCGAGGCGCGCGTTGGTCATCATGATGAGTTTTTTTTTTTTTTGTGCATGCTTGGTGTGGTATGAAACCGAAGAGTGGCCTTGGTGATGGAGGCCGTAGTGGGCATGGAGGATGGTCATGCGTTAATGTTGAAGGTTGGCCGCGAGTGAAGAAAAGAAGATGAAGATTGAAGGTGGGTGAAGGTGGAATGTGGAGGGAGGTTCGGCCATGGGGGAAGGATGGGAAGAGTTGAAGGTTGAAGGTTGAAGGTTGAAGGGTGAAGAGAGGGATGGGTCGGCCTCGGCCTTGGGTGGGGCGTGAGGGTCGGCCTTGGGGAGGGGGTTGGGGAGGCCGAGGCCGAAGGAGGGGAGGGGGAAGATGGAGGGGAAAAGGAATGGAAAATAGGGCGGGGGAGGAGGAGTTGGGCCGAGGCCGAAGGGTGGCTGAGGCCGAGGCCGAAGGAGGGGGCGGGGGAGGAAGGGGAAGAGGGAGAAGAGGAGAGAGGAAGGGGGGAGGTCGGCCTTGGGGAGGGGGTTGGGGTCAGCCTTAGGGAGGGGGTTGGGGAGGTCGAGGCCGAAGGAGGGGAGGGGGAAGAGTGGAGGGGAGAAAGGAAGGGAAAGGAGGGGAAAAAGGGGGCGGCGGCGGCGGCGGCGGCGGGGTGCCACGAGTGGCCAGGGGGGGAAGGAGGGGCGGGGGAGAGAATGGAGGAGTAGGAGGTACGGCCGGGGAGTCGTCGCCGGCGAGGGGGGCTGCCGGCCGAATGGCAAGGCCGAGGGGCTGCGGCGCCGCAAGGAGAAGAGGGCGGCGGCCGCGCATGGTGTGAAGAGAAAGAGATAGATTAGGGTTAGGGTTTTGCAGGGACGCGGGTCGGGTTTGGGTCGAGTGGGTTGATTTCGGGTCGGGGAGCTGGGCGCAGAGAGAGAGGCGCGGGTCACGGGTTGGATCGGTTCCGGCGCTCGGGTAATCTGGGTTCGCGGGTAGGGTTTGCCCAGTTTGATTTGAAATTCAAATAAAATAATAATAATAATATTATTATTATTATTATTATTTTTGACAGCCCTAAAGAGGGAGCCCCCAATGACATTTTCATAATGTGCAAGATGAGAGTGAGAGAAATGGGATGGTGGGAGAATGAAAAAAAATTTCATAAGAGAGAGAAGTTGTGTATGAAGTGGGGAAAGGGTGATGGGGTGTTGGATGGTGAGAGGGAGAGTGAATGGTGGTATAGAGAGAGTGATGAGAGCATGAATGTGAGGAGTAGTGGGAAAGATGAAAAACTTGAAAAATTTTCTAAGTGTTGAAAATTTTTTTTTTTTTTTGAGTTCGGGCAAGGATGCTAAGGGGAGGCCGTTGAGGGTGGTGACCCGGCTGCGAAAAAAAATGAATTTTTTTTTTTTTAAGTGTTGGGCTGAGACAAGGATGCCGCGAGAGACCACTGAGGATGATCATCGATGATCGGTTGCGAAAAAAATGAAATTTTTTCTAAGTGTTGTGCTGAGACAAGGATGCCGAGGAAGACCACTGAGGATGATCATCGATGACCGGTTGCGAAAAAAATTGAAAATTTTTCTAAGTGTTGTGCTGAGACAAGGATGCCGAGGGAGACAACTGAGGATGATCATCGATGACCGGTTGCGAAAAAAAAATAAAATTTTTTCTAAGTGTTGTGCTGAGACAAGGATGCCGAGGGAGATCACTGAGGATGATCATCGATGACCGGTTGTGAAAAAAATGAAAAATTTTCTAAGCGTCAAAAAAGTGAATGAAGGATGATGATGCGACCGTAGTAGCGCAGCTCGAGCCACCCCGCGCACCACGTACCAAGTCGTTGCAATGTGAGGCCGAAGGGATTGGGAAGGGGTGAAGCCCCCAAGGGAGTGGGTGATGGCATGAATGGTGATATCAAGAGACTTGTGCAAGAGCAATATAACTTAAAAATTTTCTAAGTCTGAAAATGTAACTTCATTAATAACGAAGGATAGGCAGCATGCCTTGATACATGGGTATGACGTACATGGAAACTTACAAAATGAACGAAAAAATTACGAGTGTGGAAAATGCATTAAGGCATGCCCTTATGTCCCATACTTAGAGTTTGAGCTCTCCGGACGCAATCTTGTCAGCGAAGACAAACTTGAGGCCCCTGCACCACTTGAGGCCATGACCGACCTTCCGATGATAGAGGCAGTAATTGGGATGGGCTAAGTCTTTCGGGGTAGGTTCAGTGTCGGCATTGGGCAGGGTTATGGCATTGTCGTCGATCCATGTCTCGAGGAGAGTTTTAACAATCTTCAAGTCACACGGGTATTCCGGGGCAGGCATTGGCTGCCCTCTCTTGTCAGGGCGCCCGTCCCTTCCTTGGGACTGACGCTTGCGGTTGTTGTCGTCGTTACTAGCTGCTTCCATCGTCGCGGCCACGGCAATATGAGGTTGGGGCTTTGGGGTCTTTGACGGACCGACCGAGTCATAGGTACGTCGTGCAGCTTCCTTGAGATGTCCCCAAGACCGAAGCTGGAGGTTTTCAAGGTAGACCCTGTAGGTGTCCTTCATGTTCTTGATGCAAATGGGTACAAGGGTTTCATCTTTGCTGAAGTCAGTGCATTCCAAGCACTTGTGATGAAATCGTGTAACATAGGTGTTGAGGTCTTCCCCGGGATTCTGGCGGATCCCAGCAATGTCAACGATGGTCACACGTTCCGTCTCATAGTGAAACATGTCAAGGAAGAGCAGGATGGTGGGGCGAGGGGGGCTGCTGGCGGCGTGGGGCGGCGGAGGGGGGCTGCCGGCGGCGTGGGGCGGCGGAGGGGGGCTGCCGGCGGTGACTTCAGATTTAGGGTTTAAATTGTGGAGAGAGAAAATTAGGATATCAACAGGGGTAGTATTGCCATTTTCAAAATACGTATTGACGAAAATTACACTTTTTGGACGGAATACTGACGGTTGGATAAAAGTGATACTTTGTTTAACGTTTTTGGTCACGTATGTTATATTTTGAAACTTTGTGTCCTCGCGTGTAATTACCCCTAAACCTCAGGGATATAGGTGTAATTAGCCCTAAAGGAAAATAGCTACATATTAGCTTGTTGATTAATACTACATTTATGCTTTTCCATATGTCAATACTGAGAATATTGCAGACACGGTGGCTCCAATTCTTTGTGACTTTTGTCATGTAGCTTGGGAATTTTATCATTACAGTATCGACATGTATATCTCAAATAAAGGAAGCTAGATTCAAACGACTTTAGCATGTCATGCTCGTACCATTAAGATTGGGTGCATAAATGTGCTACTGCAATGGAATCTCTGGATCCCTATTTTGTAATCTAAAATGGGAATAGATGTCGGTGTTATGTTCATAATCATGGTACGTTGTGACCTTATCATTATCCTTGTGATCATGTAAAAGGCTAAACTGTAAAGATATTGTGACATTTATCTTATGGGTGCTAACTTCTAGAACTCTCTTTAACGATCTTACCCCTCCACTTAAGTCCCTTGTGCCTCACACATCAGGTACTCAAGAGAAAAAATGGACCCAATCGGCCAAAATCAGACAGTCCAATTGTCATTTTCAAAGACCAAATTGACACAAAGAATGAAGTCCAATAATCATCTGCGGTTCTAATGTGTGCAAATGCATTTAAAATGGTTAAACTGAAAACGGAGATTGAGCAAAGGAATCTTCTTAATTCCTATGTCTAAATCAGATAAAATTGTGCTTGAGATGATCAATACGAAAATTGGTTATACAACCTTTCAAGTGCTTTATCTAAACCCGAGCCCCAATAGTCATTAAACCAGCTACTAAACAACAGCAATCTACATCCATGACGCATAAACAGGTCAATGCAAATCGTCGCCTACATAGAGGCTAAACTTATTATTATATTGTTAAAAATAGATGACCAGATACAATGGGGCACAAGGGTGGAAGGGAAAGCATGATGACTCCAAAGTCCACCCGATTCTCAACAGAATTTTTGAAAAAAGAAAAGATGACAATTTGAAGAATTCATGTAGAAACACTAGTCAGAAGTGAAACTTTTAGATTTTGCGTACCCTTCTTCCCCCGCTAGAGGCTAGTGAAAAGTGGGGTTACAACAGACATTACCCAACAATACATGCCTTGAATGACCTGAACATTTTACACTTAGGCTTCCAGTTTCACTTGCTATTGCAGAAGCACCAAAACGATGCTTCCTGAGCAATATGTTTCCAGTCACTAAACATCCCATCTCGAATTATTTTTGGTGACTTTCAAATTTTATATCCTTCTTTTGTGTTTCTGTTGTGTGATTTGCATCTTGTATTGTGATTTGCATTCATTTATGACTCACACACGTGCACGATTGTTTCAGCCTACTCAATCGAGGGCAGCGGTTGAAACCTAGAACTTCCTAGTTACGAGGCACTTTTCTACTGCTACTGCACTCTCACCTCCAAGGTCTAATACCGATAACCTCCTCAATCTTGGTACAGTAAACAACTTGTACGCGTGCTAATGACCACCCATTATTAACTGCCTGAGTTACGGGGGTGAGGAATATAGTACAAGTTTAATCGAGGGAGTAACCTAAAACCAGAAGTTGGAGAAACCACACACCTAGACCATCCCTGGAGGTTTACCCTTTAATAAGGATACTTGCCTGTAATATAGTATATATGCTGGATAAGCAACCGATATAACATAAGATCGGGCTCTACCCCAAATAAAGTAGAAGCCCAAGAAAATGTGTCGTTGTTCAACCAATCGGTTAACTTACCAGGTTTATCAAACAGTTTATTAGCGACTATTTTTGTAGATGATCAAACCGACCGGTTTAATCTCTCTCAAGTGACCAAAATGTGAGCCACTAATCAGTTGGACGATAAACCCAAGGGGTACTACCGGGCGGTTCATCCATGGCCACATTTTTGAAAGGGCTAATTATACATATGTCCCTGAAGTTATGGCATAATTACAGTTAAGGACATTAAGTTTCAAAATGCAACATACTGTGACCAAAAACTTTGAAAATGTAACAACCATATCCATCCGTCAGGGTTCCGTTAAAAAATTGTACTTTTTGGTTGATGTCATCATTACGTATTTTTAAAATGACAATAATGCATTTATACTGTATATACCGAATAATTTTTAAAGTCTTTATTTTTCTTTTTTTTTTAAATTAGGAATAACCCACATTATATTATATGCCCTTATATACGTAATTGCCTCCTGATTTCTAGAGTTAGGGTTTATTAGAGCCCTAATTTTCAATTTAGGGTTTCAAAGCCCTCCACTTCTCATCGCCATCGCCACTTGCTATTGCTCACATGCGTCGGGGACGAGGGAGGAAGGTCGGGGTGCAGCGCCGGGGATGGGGGAGGAAGATGGGTTGCAGCGCATACGGGGAAGGGGAGGCAGGCGGGGTGTGACACCGGGGAAGGGGAGGAAGACGGGGTTGGCGGGTGACGGGGAAGGGGGAGGTAGACGAAGTGGGCGGTGACGGGGAAAAGGGAGGCAGGCGGGGTGCGGCACAGGGGAAGGGAGGAAGACGGGGTGGACGGGGGTAGGTGTGGGGATGGGGGGGATAGGGTCGGGGGGGGAGGAGTTAAGAGTAAAGTAAACATGAAGTAAAGTATTTCTTATTTTTTTTAATGAAGTAATGGCATTAGAAAAAAAATAAGGTTTCAACTTAGGGGCAATACAGTCTTTTCATTAAAACCGTTAGGATTTTCAGGGTTCCGTTTGGTCAACGGACACAAGTGTAATTTGTTCAAACTATTGTCCTTACCTGTAATTATACCCTAACCCCAGGGACATAGGTGTACTTAGTCCAAAAAAATTAAAACCTAGTATTGGGCTCTCGTGCGATATAAGGCCAACCTCTAGATGCAAGTCTACGTTTTGCAGATATTGCAAACATTGTGGCTCTAATTAGCGTTACTTTTATCATATAGCTTGAAATTTAATCATTAAACAATCGGTAGAACGTGCATATCTCAATTAAAGGAAGCTAGATCCTTAACGACTCCTGTATGTCATGCTCATAATGATGTCCATTAAGATTGTGCATGAATGTGCTAGTGCATTGGGATCTCCCGGTCTTTAATTTTGATATAAAAATTGGGAATATATGCTCGTGTAATTTTCATAATCATGGGTGACCTCATCCTTACCTATGATCATGTAAAGGGTAACCTGTCAAGATAGTGACATTTATCTTATCGGTGCTATGTTCTAATTTAACAAAGGAAGAACTCTATTTAACAATCTTACCCAGTTGGCCCAAATCAACGAGTCCAATTGACACAAAGAATAAAGTCCAATAATCATTTGCAGTTTTAATGCGTGCAAATGCAGTTAATATGGATTGAGCAAAGGAATCTTCTCAAGTGCTATGTTTAAATCAGATAATATCGTGCTTGGGATGATCAAAACAGATGTTGGTTATAAAACCTTTTAAGTGCTTTGTTTAAACCCGAGCCCCAAAATTCATCAAACCAGCTACTGAACAGCGATCTACATTAATGATGCTTAAACAGGTCAATGCAAATCGTCGCTTACAGTAGGCTAAAATTATATAGTCAACAGCATAAAAGTGGGGGAGGGGGTGGGGGGATCTATCAACCAACCAATTGCGGTTGCTGAAATACCGTTGGGAGTCATCCATCAAGAAGCATGGTGATTCAGAAGTCCGCCCGAGTCTGCCTGTCTACCACATAATCTGTGACCATTTGAAAAATCCTGTCGTGGACATATCTCCGACATCAGCGAACCACATCCCTGTAGAAACACCAGTCAGCCGTGAATTCTCATCTTGCCAAATTTTCAGATTTCCCTTGAGCTATCTTCCCTGCTGGAGGCTAATGAGAAGTACGGTTACAACAAACATTACCTACCAATACCTGCCACAAATGAACTGAACATTGTACACTAGGCTTCCAGTTTCACCCGATATTGCTGAAGCATCAAAATAAAGCTTCCCGAGCAATATGTTTCCGGTCACTAACCATCCCATCTAGTACTGTTTAACATTAAGTACACATTTATGCAAGACAGCATGTTCACCACAAAAGCAGGTGATAACATACTCAGGAAAAAAAAAAAAGGTAACAAAGGCGTCTAAACCATCCCTGCATAGCCTGTGCATTGATTCACCATGCTGCAGTGATCAATTAAAGCAGATTCCCTTTCTAAAAGGCAACAAAGAGAATGACATATAGAACAACCAATCTACAACTTTGATTCTTTACTACACCTCGTACTGTTCCAGCTAACCCCTCACTGATTCAGGAGTTACTTGACCACTGCTCTCGCTGTGAGCGTTAGGTCCAGTAACAGGCATGGACCGTTGAGCAAAATCTATCAACAGCTTCCTCTGGTGCTCGTCAGTGTGTGGAAGACTAGCACGTAGAAGTTCCACAGGCATTTCGCGGCTTATAGCTCTTGCTGCCTCTGTACTTATTACGTCAGTGCTAGGTTGAGCCTGTGTATATATGGATTGTATTATACTGTCATATTTACTTAGGCAATACTTGGTAAGAAGACCAAAGAATGCATCAAATGAAGCCTGCCATAGCGCAGGATTTGGCATGCTACTGCTCGAAGCCTGAAGATCAGTCAACAACTGAGTGGCTCTTTCCAGAACAGATTTTAGAACGACCGAAGCCCCATCCCCAGCAGGGCTTCCCAGCGGACGCAGCGGTGGCTGCTCTGACGAACAAACTACGGCAGCAAAGCAAGCACTAAGAGAATTAAGATCCATACCACTTACACACTTCGAGACTGTGCTTCCAAGATCAGTGATTGTTTCGGCAGCTCCAGGGTCGGAAGGGAGGCCACCAAACAGGAACCTTAAATGACGAAAAATAGCCATGCAGACTATTCGTGCAAGCTCACCACCGGGGAACAAAAGCTGGAGGTTCCTAGAAATAAGTTTCCGGCCTTTGGGAAGAGAGGCTAAACGTAGGAACACGATGTCATCCTTGGGTGCCAATCCAACTGAGTTGCCACTTTTCCCAAGTGGGTCAACAAGCTGAAGTGACGCAGCCAAGCCTTCTAAGAGGATCTGCCGTCTCCGCCGGAGCTGAGTCCCACCATCTTGGGGCTGACTATATTGTAGGAGCCGGTCAATGTCATCTACATCAAGAAGAAGAGAGAGGCCATCCTCGATCGTAATTCTAGCAGCAAGCATCGGTTCCTGTTCCAACGGCCTCTCGGACAAATTTTGTTCACCACTACCATCACCTGAAGCAGAGGAAGGAGGGTCAACTTCAAGAAGAGGACGGGGCCTGCGGATGGATGAGAAAGAAACCCTCCCAAGAGCATCAACTTGGAGATGGGGTTGTGAGTCTGCACTATTACGGGCTCTAGAAGAAGGCTCCCTCAGATGGGCTGGGCAAAAACGATGTTTTGACCTCGATTCAGCAGCTTTCTTTGCAAGACGAGCTTGGTGGTAATAATCATCTATGTATGGGTCATTGCCATGTGTTGCAGCATGCTGCATTCTCAGTATACTTTCTATTTCTTCAGCCGTCATATACTTGGATCGGAACTGCGGCCAAGCGCTGTCACTCTTCTGACTGCTTGTATCAGAGCCTTGTTGCGAGAAGCGCATATTTTGTCTACCTCTTTGCGTTGTCTTGGGTCTCTGATCTCTCATATCAGTCCATCCATATTTGTGCAGATGTGATGACGAAGAAGGAAGGGCATTAAACATTTGCGATTGGAGGGCTGAAAGATGGGCTAGAGATGATTGAATTGGAAGATGCAATCTCTGTTGTGACATCAACTGTTGTTGTGACATTAAATGCGGAGATAATAATCCATTCTGATGAGGGAGTTGCTGTTGCAAGATACTGTTCAACAGGCTGGAATTGTCCCCATGCAGCAGGCCTGCATTGTTGGTCCAGTGGTTTTGTTGCCGGCTATTAAAAGAAATACCAGGAGGTATTAACTGGGGCATATTTCCACTATAACGTAATCCATGAGGCGCACCAGCCAAACGAAGATTAGAGTTGGACAAAGGAGACAGGTTTGGCGCAGAGAAGGGTAAAGGAGAGCCACCAATGAGGGGTGAAATATTCAGTTGGCGTGAATGCTGTCGTGGCGAGGACAGTTGAGATCGGCCCCCAGGAGGGGGGAAAGAAGTAAAAGATGACTTCGGCACTAAAATAGGTTCACTGGAAAAGCGTTGCAGCTGTTGTTGCTGCTGAGGGTATGATGATGTTCTATGTAATGGCTTTGACTCTGCAAGATGTTCTAATGAGAGATGTGGCTGCGACGACCATCTCTTGCCTTCCTGGAAGTTTTCTGCATCAGACATCTGATGCCCTAACCACTCGGGAAAATCCACTTCCTGTGTCCATTCAGTAGCAGATGAACCTGCAGCCATCCGAAAACAAATTCTAAAGGAATTAATAAAATTTTCATTAGATATCTTGTCTATCAGTGCCTTGGAACTGAAAGAGAAACAATAAATTGATTAACACAATTTGCATTCTAGCAGGAAAAAGCAGGCCACATAGTTCAATAGGTTGAAAACCAACGTGTGATTGTGGCCTATAGTGGAATAAAGAGGATGAGAAAGGCTACAGAGGAAGAGGCAGAGGAAGAGGAATAGGAATAAAGAGGATGAGAAGATCTAGAAAGTTCAAGGCTACGCAAGGACAGCTTTTAAGTTGCCTTCATGACATTCCAAAAAGAAACTTATGCTTGTTTACCATTTCCAAACTCCGGTTTCTAAAACACCAAAATATACTCTTCTTGAACGCACTATTCAAAATCCATCACAAGCATGTTAACCAACCCTTCTTGCAATTCACCTGTCTGTGACAAAAAAGATGCCTTGGAAGATGGTATCCAAACAACATAAGTGTGTATACTTTTCAAAATAGTCCCCAATCAAATTTCAAATTTCTCAAGGTTAAGGCTTTCACAGCATCGTTATGTCTCTTAAAAGGTTAAGACAATGAACACAATGAAGGGCTATCCAAACAGCCTAAGACACCTGAGCAATTCAATCTTTTAGGTCTGGGAATCCAACAGGTCATAAACAATTCCTTGGTAGAAGATATTTTTAAGAAGAGAAAATGGACCAAATATTTGAGAAACCGTGGCCACCACAATCCTAGCCCATGTTGGGAGAGACCATTTTGATTGTTCTTTTTTAATATTTTTGGAAAGATGAAAAATATTTCTTTTCCAAAAAAACATGTGTAACCTTGTTTGGTCACCACCAAGGAGAATCGAAAAATGATAAGATTGCATTAGATAAAACTTCAAAAATTATAAAAAAAAACCCAGCGTTATTTATCATTTTCCAACACAACCTCATTGTCAAACTAAAGGTGCGTCTGAAACCATTGTGGTTTTTGGTTTTGAATTTCAGAAAAATGAAAAATAAAACCCTCTATTGGTTTTCATTTTTTTTACAAACACAGACGTATGCTTATTAAGCCAGCTTTATTTTTTGAGTTTTCGAGTTCATTATTTTTTTCTCCTTTTTCCCATAAAAAATTGGCTTCTACTCCAACAGAACCTCTTCGGTCACCTCTGAAGCACCACCGCCAATCAACATCACCATCAAACTTGCACCACCACCCCCCCATATCAAATTAAATCACAACATCACCACCACAAAAAATAAAAACCTTAACAACTACTGAAACAATCACCCAACCGAAAGCCACCATCAACTTAAGCGCCATCATTCACCACCTCCATCATCGGACCATAAACACCATTAAGTTCCGCCACCACGAAACTGTTTAAACTTTGAGACCATTGTTCAATAGAACTGGCACATCGTCATCGTGTTAGCCAGTTAGGGTGAGTCAGGTGGTGGTGGGATCCTTCATGGTTGTTGGAGTGACAGTTATTTTGGTGGCAATGGCAACAGTGGCACTCGGTGGGTGGAGCAGATTTGCTACGGAAGGGCAGATCTGCGACAGTAGGGCAGATCT
Organism: Escallonia rubra; assembly: GCA_033065855.1. Lineage (NCBI taxonomy): Eukaryota > Viridiplantae > Streptophyta > Magnoliopsida > Escalloniales > Escalloniaceae > Escallonia > Escallonia rubra. The sequence continues at coordinate 357,549 of JAVXUO010001910.1, forward strand.
GCGACGGTGGGGCAGATCTGTGGGTGCAGTAACGATAATGGGGCACGGATGTGAGTGGCGACGGTGATGGGATGGCGATGGTAGTGGGATGGCGACGGTGTGTTGAGGTCAGGATTGTCGACGACGGTAACGTGGCAACAGTGGGGCAGATATGTCGGTGGCGACAGCAGGTAATCGGGAGGTGGTGGTTGGGGATTGAGGGGTAGCTGGTGGGAGTGATGAAGTGAGAAGTGGGCTTTCTAAAAAGGTGGGTTCCAAATTGCTTCTAGTAAAGCTTGAAAGTTGGATCTCAAAACAAAAACCAAAACGAAAACCCAAAACTCCAAAATGGAGTTTTAAAGCCAAGCCAAAATTGGTAAAAAAGTGAGGGGAACAAAAGACCAAAACTGTCTACCAAACGTCAGTTTTTTCTTCAGTTTCAAACTGAACAAAAGACCAAAAACAGAAACTCTGTCAAACACCACTTAATTGTGAATAGCGTTCAAACTTTGGCATTTTCAGAACAGAATTAAGACATGGAAAATATATAATATATTGCTGAAAACAAAAAACGAGATAAATGAAAATGGTGCCCTAATAAACAGCATATTGACTTTAAATAAAGGTTATTAGTGGAGCTGGATGACCTTAATCAATCTCACAAAAACAGCTAAAGAAAATTGATAGAAACCTTCACATCAGTACATGAAAAGGCATAAGGAACACATGATCCCCACCTAACCGTTGAATTGAACAATTCCTATACATGAATGAGTCTCGTTTGGCAAGTCAAGCTAAGGTAAAAACAATTGAGTAAAGTCAATGTCCACATGAATTTATCCTAGGGATTCTCAAAAAAGTCAAAGGGGAAAATCCAATGAAACGGAGTGAGTACATTTTACTATCTAAATAGGTTTCACTTTATTCAATTTCAACACAAGGTCTTGATTTACATATATCAGGGAAGGGTTTAAATCATTGGAGCAAGACGATTCAAGTTCTTTAGCTACACTCACCTTCTATGTTCATTAGTAGTTGATATACAGTCAACTTTCTATTAACCAAAAACCGTGGCAAATGAGATATTACTCATAAAAGTACTTGCTTTTAAACATCCAGAAACTCATGATCTAACTGATAAAAATAGTTTCTTAATTTGAAAAAAAGAATACCATGTGCCCATCTTCTAAGCTGCACTTATGGTCTTCAACAGAACCTTTATTAGGTCTCAATTAAGACCAGAGATCGCCAAGTGTGCTTCTAAACTAGAAAGGTAGCTTATTGCTTGTTTAAATCAAAAAAAATTCTTGATTTCATTCTTACATTAAAGCTCCCCAGTGAGGAAAAGTGATCGTGTCAAGTTAATGGTATAAGACAAGGCAGGGACAGACAGTGTGTGACATGGGGTGAAAGCAACCAACTCCTCAAACTTCATCTGCATGCAAAAGCAACAATGTAGCGAATCTAAACTTAACAATTCCTTTTGTAGTCAGAGACATACGCACGGCCGCATGTACATGCACATAAAAACACACACAGAGTTGCTGCAGGAAGGTATGTCTCCAGTGTCCAGCCGAAAGGGTTTTTTTTTTCCTTTGGGGGTTTGGGAGGGTACAAAAAGTAAACGGGAAAACATAACCAAAATAAGAACACTCAATTCATGTACACAAAGCTCATGAAAAAAGGCCATAAACCATGAAGGACATTATTTCTATTAGGTTTTGTGCATAACATACTCCCTATGTTACAAGGACTCGGTGTCGGTGTCCGGATCGAGTACGTGTCCGAGTGTCGGACTCGCCTATTTTCGAAATTTTAGGATACGTGGACACCGTCCAAAAGTTGGACACGGGTACGGGGACACGGCTAAAAATTTTAAGATACATAAAATATTTTAAATGAGATTGAGTGTTAAATATTTTTTTTACGGGTATATATAAATTTTACATAAATTATATATAATTACTGTCCAAAATAAATAGATTCTTTCATTTTTGGTTGGATAATATACATTTTACTTCGGTTTAGATATTTTTGTTCCTTTTTTATAAGTCAATGCCAAAAAGTTGGGGGGAAAAAAAGAAAAGGAAAAAAAGCAAAAGAAAGGCTATAAAAGAGGCTGTCAAAAAGCAGACAGCAGACCCAAAAAGAAGACAGACCCACGTGACCAGCAGAAGCAGAAGGTACTCTCTTCTTCTTCTTCTTCCTCTTCTTCTTTTCTTCCTCTTCTCTTCTTTCTCGGAGGTTGATGGCCATATCTTTCTTCTCTTTTCTCTTTTTCTCTCTTCAAAGCATCAAAGATCTTCTTCTTCTCTCTCTTAAAAACCTTCACAGCTTCTTCTTTCTTCGATCCTTACCGTCGCTCTCTTGCCGGAATGTCGACTTGGCGTATCCATCCGGCAGATGATGGATCCGACACGGCTCCCGTACCCGCGTCGGCATTGTGTCGACACCACCCCTTCACCCCAAAGTGAAGGGTCCATGTAACATAGGATACTCCACTGAAACGATATAATTCCCTTTTGTACTCCTGCCCATAAGCTGGTTGCTCTGTTCTTTTAAGGAAATTAGCTACGTTGGTCAAGGGTTGTTTTACTTTCTTTAGTACAGTTTTAATGGGATTCTCTCCTTCTATTACTTCTGGTTTCCTTCATTGGAACACTTGTCACGTCTATAAAGAGACTACCCTGCATGTTAACAAAATCTAAAGGCCATACACTTAACAGATGCTTGACGTATGCCATCACATATAAGAGAGACAAATGAATAAACAAAGACCAAATCTTTGTGAAACCCATTGCGCAATATTATCGAACAAATCTTTTTGGACCATGTACTCACTTTCTCTTGAAAAAGATCCGGATCCAGATCCTCGATCACCAATAACTCCAGGATGTTTTGGTCCAGTAACAACTTTGTTCAACTGCAAATAAAAGTTTTCAGTTATGACAAGATACCATCCCATGACTCAACTTTTCTACAAAAAAAATGTGCACTAGGAGAGGAAAGTGATTATTACAGTAATGATCATGGCTAAATCTGCCATAACTTTGTGCATAGTACAAAGAAAATTCAGAAGAGAACCAAGTCATGACAATACCCCGTTATACATGTAAACAATTTGAACAAAAATTAAGCCCAAAAAAAAAAACCTAGTCATAATCGCAGAACATAACAGCCACAACAAACAAGAAACCACAGTCCTAGGCAAAGATGATGTCTCCAAATCCTACGCATGGCCATCGAATTTTCCCCTCTCATTTTTACCTCCCTGTAGCAGTTGCCCTCTACCTTCAACAAATAATGAAACCCTCTATCCAAGAAATTAAACAACAATTCTTTAAGAACAAGAGTTCCTAACAGTTGCCAAAAAATGCAGCTAATGTGTTAGGAATAGCCGGTTCTTTGAACCACGAGTTGCCATTTAGCTTTTGCCATGTTCTTACAGCACGAGGAGGTACACCGCAAGTCTGCAACTTCTTGAACTACAGGGAGGTGAAGTGCATCCACCCGAAACTACACGTATCTAACCTTTATAACCCACCACTAACACTGCTCTCATTTTTCTAACAACTGTGAAATACCGATAAAAAGCAGCCAAGATGGTCAAAATCAGGGTCACCCACCTTGGGCACTGGATTTCCTCCTATTTCCTACCACCCCTCTCATTTTTTCTACCACCCACCCAAGCGTTCCACGTCATTGATCTCACAATTTCTTGCACACTGGATTTCCTCCTCTGTCAGTTTCATTTTTTTTTTGTAGGTCTAGTATTTTCGTTAAATTTAGGACAATCTTCAAGATTTTGAAATCCTCCCCGATGAGTCCTCCTGATGAGGCAGACAAGCAGCCACATAACGGTCACTCACCTAATTTGATCATCCCCAGGCTAGGATCAAGAATGCCCAACTGACATGGTCCTTATCAAGATTCCTTTACTTCTCTGTACTCTCAGTATCTTCTATACCAACTCATTTGCAATGACAACCACATCTAAAAAATTTCTGGCCCTGAGAATGCCTGTCCCTTGCATTTCCCAAAGCACCTTGACAGTTAGCTTACACGTGATGCTGACAAAGTTAAGAGGCACAAAGTCCTTGAACGAATCAAAATTATACAGCACGTAGGCTTCTCTTCATATTATCAATCTTGTCAAGCTCCTGAACATAGCCATTGCTCGCCTGGAAACACTGACCAACTAATGCATGCGCATCAATCCTGCTCGCTAAGCTGGGATGAGCCCTGCTAGGTGGAAGGGCCACGATGAGACCCCACAGCTGGAGGCCCAACAAGGTAGGGCCCTGGGGTGACCTGCAAGGTGGGAAGTGCACACAAGAGGTAGAGCACAGGGAGCTCCAATTTTTCCCGACAGCTTAAGCTTTTGGGAGAGTCGGTTACCAGAAAAGAGCGAGACTTGAGCCCTCCTTGTATGGCACTGAAGACCACCTTTCTGAGTCATATTTTTAGTAAATTCAACTTCTTGGCTAAACCAAAGATGAATTTCCTAGCTGAAAAAGCATCCTACTACCCTCTTCTAATTGCGAGGTCACTTACATCATAGGACTGAACAGTGATCTAAGACCATTTCTGGGAGAAAGCGCGTAAATAATTCCAAGACATCCAAAGAGACAAACCTCAGCACACTGCTTAAAATCACCCCCCCCCCCCCCAACCCCCCTTCCCCACATTCTTTGTAGGTGGTAGCCTCAAATTTCCAACAAAATTCTGTTATTTCTTAAAAGTAGTGGAGCATGTTTAAAAGATTGTCAATAAAACAGGGACCCAAACATAATAAATAGAAAGTTGGTTACACTTAGAAACCCTAGCTTTTTAACCAGCCGTCACTTTAACCTCAAATAAAAAACCAGCTGTCACCTAAACACAGAGATGACAGATCTGCGACAAAGTCGAGAGCTGCGACAGCAGCTCTGCCACCAGAATCCCTCGCCGGTGTCCCCTGCTGATCGCCTCTGATGCCGGAGACCGTCCGTCGCCTCTGCTGTAGTTTCTGCCGGAAGACCGTCGTCGCTACCGGCGGAGGTTCTTCCTTCTTCTCTTCTCCTTCTTCTTTTCTCCTTGTTCTTCTTCTTCTTTCACTCCTCTCTGCCAGAAAAGCCCTAGGTGCATGTCCCAGCCGTATCCTTGGCGTGTCCCAGCCGCGCCCAAGATCCAGAAAATTAATTAAAAATAATATTAATTTCGGACACGCACCCAGTGTGCACCCATGCCGCACCCGGTGCCAGTGCTTCACACAGACTGCCGCACCTGTGCTTCATATGTTATGTTATTGTCTGCCTAGAAGACAGGGAATAGGAACAATGACCTAATAAGCATTCTCCTTTGCTAGTAGATTTCTATATCTATGAAGCTGCATAAGCCACCAACTTTCCTGCCATTCCCTTTCATAAGTTGGCACTACACCATTTGAAATGCTCCAAGTAACAGGTAGAAACCACAGGATTATTGACAATGGCGTACGCTTGTAAAGGGATAAATTAAGATGTCCTCCAAATTGTCTCAACAAGATTGATAAGTTTAGGGTGAAAATTTTAGTCAAACATGGCATTAGTCCAAAATTTACTATTTCAGATAAGAAAGGATTCGTAATAAAAGGGCGGCCCAGTGCACACTCCTCCTGCCATTACCTCCACTATCGTGGAGAGGCTGTTTCCACATGTGCAAGTTGTCCTTGGAGGGGCCTCGTGTTTCAAAACCAATCTAATACATTTTTAATGCTATTAAAGCTCCATGGTATTGGCTCTAAAGAATTCAAATGCTCTCTCGATGGTATCGGAAACAACTATTAGAAAGCATGAGGTTAGTGTCAAGCAACATTGTAAGCAAATGGATGAAGACATACTTCATATTGTCTCACCCAGAACAATAAGTTTAAATCAAAATTACAGTGAAAAATGGCATTACTCCTAAAATGTATTTTCTGAAATAAGGACCAATATATATTGCAAGGGCTGCCCCTGTGCACACTTGCGATTCAGGGTCTTAGGAAGAGTTGATGGACGCAACCTTACCACCACTATTACGGAGAGGCTGTTTCAGTGTTTTGAACCCATGAGCTCCAGGTTGCAATTGACCATCCTTAACCGTTGGAACAAGGGCCGTTTTTCGTTCTTTTTCGTTATTTAGTAGACCTGATCCATATCTTTTGATGCGGAAGGAACAAAAATTTCACAATCCTTTTCCCCAAATTAAGGTGGCAATTTTTATGTCCATTTTGAATCATGAGTTTTCTACATGGCTTTGATTTTATTGGGTAGAAAGCACCTTTTCAGAACTCAGCGTGGGCAATAATTGTCTTCCCCTCAACCCTCAACCCCACCCTTCTTCCCAAGGCAGCACTTCACCACCTTTGTTTCAGGTTTCTCGTCTCGTTTACGCAATCTCACACGTCTTATTCACTCAAGTAATGCTCTGATTCTTCTAATTGCCCTCCCCCTCAGTGTGTTTTTATTGTCCATTTTGAATCATGTGTTTTCTACGTGGCTTTGATTTTATTGGGTAGAAAGCACCTTTTCAGAACTCAGCGTGGGCAATAATTGCCCTCCCCTCAACCCCCAACCCCACCCTTCTTCCCAAGGCAGCACTTCACCACCTTTGTTTCAGGTTTCTCGTCTCGTTTCCGCAATCTCACACCTCTTATTCACTCAAGTAATGCTCTGATTCTTCTAATTTCATGCCACGGAAGGCAACACTGATGAAGAGACAAAGGAGATGCCCGCGATTAACGGAATGCAAGGGTGTTGGTCATTTTCACTCTATCAGCTTTCCGGCCCTCATCTATTCCCTTCTACACTCTTTTGACAGCAGATCACACAATTATATTTAACTTGTTACAACGGACAATTCCTTGAGTCACAGAGTCAAGCTATCCCTCAAACGGGGAATGAAATTCAAACTGTTCAAGCCAATTATCTATTTGAGCCTAGTTCTCATTCTTTACCTTAGGGTGTTCTACGAAATGATAGTTTTTAAAAAACCACAAGGGGGGAAGACTGACACCGACTAGAATTAACCATGAAAATCAAGAAAAAGACGAAGAACCTGAGATATAATACTTGCTAGTACACTGCTTCCGTTAAACTTCTTCTAAAATATTAGGATGTTTAGCGGCCATGCTACTCGGTTCTGTTACAAGATACTGAAGATTAGTCTCGCTTTCCAAGAAGCCTTTATTAATCCGAAACTCTCTATATTCCAAGCCGCCAAAACCTGACCTTGGGAGGGTTTTCTCGACAACACAAAACAAGTAGAACATAGTGTTCCTTTTTTTGGCATAAAAATATAAGACAGGCACCATCAATTCCTCGCGTGAAGATTTTGTTCAACTCTTCTGAGACAAAGCTGTAGCACAAGCAGTCAAATCCACCGCCAAATCGCAAGCCAAATGCGGTGCGCAGAGGCTATTCACTCTTGCTAGACTCGTTCTAGTGGAACAGGTCAAGGAATAGACAACCGACAAGTAATAGGCAGACAAAATTAAGAGTAGGTCATTGCTTACCAATGACCTACCACTCACAAGGTTCCAAAAGGTTTTCTAATCAAATATACAATTCTGAAGTCACTTAGTGAGGATTGCTGGAATGCCATGTGAGGGCGAGCTTTGGTGCAACAGTTTCGTAGCTAGCTCCATTTTAACCTGGCGGTCACAGTTCTGAAACACATATATACCCTCCACCAAAAGTTGGGGGGGGGCACAATGTCAGATGTGTCTGTAGTTAGCTAGAAGATGGAGAACTACAATGGGTTGACTCAGTCCCAGTACTCCTTTTTCAATATTTAAGGTAGGCTTGATGTTCAGTCCCGGCCATAGAGCTAGTCACCCAGGCGTCTAGATTCCACTCCTAAGCTTACCCTCCAAGTAACCACTACTAGCATTACCACTTTCCAGATGATTCCGAGTTTTGAAAAAGGTCCTTTTACAAAAAGCTATAAATTGACTCGTCATTACGCGGCATTCCCCTTTTCTTCATCATAGTGGATTAAACTCTAATCACTAATATTTAAGGCTTGGCACATAAAACCAGGAAAAAGACCTATAACAGCATTCAGCCAAGAAGACAACAATATGAGCATTCAATAAGGCAATTCAAACTTAAAATAGTTTAGAACCAATAAAAAACAGAAAGTTCAATGCCTGCAAAACCATAAAAGTCAAGACAGCTGACCTTTGAAAATGTAGTTGCTAGATCATCTAAATCCGATAAAGATCCTACAGCCGATCCCTGGCAGTAAAGGATGACAAAAATTAAACAGGCGGACCAAAGTTAACAGAACGAGCCAATAGCTGTATTAGAAATGCTGTCAGATCAAGGAGTAATTACACTGGAGCACCCAGTAAGTGGACAAAGATTTGAAAATACAACAGTATTGCAGATAAGTGCCCATATGATGACAGTAAGTTATAACGTCAAAAAAGGGTTCAGTTCAAACATTTGTAAGCAATTATGTTTGAGAACATGTTACCAAGCACTTCCGCATGAGCAATTATTACGTTTTAGTAAACAGCATAAACTGCTGCAGATCTTTCAGATGTACACAGTTCCAAAATACACATTGTTTTTAATTCTCTCCAATGTTTCAGAATTGTCTAGACATTGTCAGCAGGATATGAAGACGAAGTATGCATGTTGACTAACGAACAGCAAACACAAGCATCCAATGAAAAAGTAACTGCAATGAGGAGAAATGCCCAGAAACAACAAATAGAAGCAGAAAAGACTTTCATGCAAAACCGCATGCTCTGACGTTCACAATCGCATCCCATCACTTCCCCCACCACCACAACCCACCAAAAAAAAAAAAAAACAACAACATACCGAAAGAGAAAACATCTTCACACTGAGCACATCATCAAACTATCATTTTTTACAAACCAATTTGCAATTAATATAAAGGCTTCCTTGGGAAATTTGATTTCAAAGGTTTGAGCCCCTGACCATCATGTAGGTAGAGATATTCTTTTTGCTAATATAGCAGTAGATGTTTTTGAAATTTAAAAAGTAATGTTTCTGAAATATAGCAGTATTTTTCAAGTAAAAATCAAATTAAACAGAAATATCTATAACCTTATTGCACTTGAACAATACCCATCAGTCATATTTGTTATATATGAGACAGTATAAACAGGAAATGCCACCCCAGATCAAAGCGCACTCAAAATAATATCTTTCATGGAAATATCATTTTGGAGTGGAAAATACCCATCAGTCATATTTGTTATTTATGAGACAGTATAAACAGGAAATGCCACCCCAGATCAAAGCGCACTCAAAATAATATCTTTCATGGAAATATCATTTTGGAGTAGACTTTCCTCCAGTTAGTGTTCTTTGAAATATAACTATTCTCTCGTGATCTTCAAGGGATGTGGAACAAATTCTAGGTTACTTTCAACTTGAAGATCCTCGAAATACCTTTTGTATATCTCTGCTAAAAGTAATCACCGAGAACTTTAGACCAAAGATAGGATGGTAGAAAAAGGCAAAAAAGCAAGCAAGAGAGTGCGAATGGGGGGTGAGGTGGCTTTTGAATATTGTAAGGTAAGAGAACTTTTCAAGTACAGAGTGAGTCGAAGATCAAACTGCTCAAACCAAAATGCGAACACAAGGATGTTAAGCAGTTTCTGGTGACGGTTAAGCTTCGAAAAAAAGCACTACATTGAACTATTGTTGTGTACAAAAATAACCCAACTCCAACCCAGATTGGATCGTCACAACCAACAAACATTCTAAATTTGTCACTATAAACCTTTTGACGCTCGTCACAAATAGATATTTTACGTGAAAAGTAATTTAACCTCTTCTCTGTCAAACAGATGGTATTCATCATCACCACATCCAACTACAGGAACATCTTCTTCTTCATCTTCTATAGCACCCAACTCAACCTCTTCCGCAACATCTCGACCAAAAAATGCATACTGCGATGCATCAAAGAGAGCATTATCTGCATGAAAGTTGAAAAAAATACGATGTTAGATAACAGATATGTCATCAGATGTTCTAAGCTAACAATAAGGCAAGCGCAAGTTATATGCAAGGAGGTTAAGATATACAAATGGAAAGATGAATATCCAGCAGAAGCGGTTAAGAATTTATGTGCACATCAATAGCAAACATTCTTACATAACCATACCATGTCTCGTAGAACAAATTTTTTACATGTATAGATACATATGCATAAAAAATACGATCACACAAACTTCTAAACTAGAGAGGAACTGTAACAGATCAAATTGAACAAAACCCATTGAATGTACAATGAGAAGTCAGCATTAACAGTCAACGTCATGGAATAAACAAATTGACAAACAACAAACTAACAACCCAGAGCATTATTAATCAGGCAACAAATTAGAACCCAATCAATAATCGAGAAAAAGCAAACCACGAATCCAAGATATAAAATTGAAAAGAATGAAAGAAATTAGATGAAAAAATAAACCAACAAATAAAAAGAAGAAGAAGAAAGAGTGGAGATTCAGCTGGAGCAGACCTGAGACGGAGCTGTTGTCGGAATTCTTGAAGTCTTGGCCACCAGATCTCTCCATATTTACCACATACACACACAATCACAAACCCACAAATCAAAAACCCTACTGAAAGATCAGCAAAAAAAAAAAAGGAATCAAAAAACCCTCGTTGGAACTGAGATTTTTTTAGGGTTTTGAAGCAGACGTAGAGGACAAGAAGAAAGGGAAAAAGGGTCACTTTCTATGACACAAACGTATCTCTACAACATATAACGTTTGTGCGTCTGGAATTGTGACGGTGTTAGGTTAGATGTAGTGAAACACACACACATACACACACAGAGAGAGATAGAGAAGGAGACCCTCCGAGCGAGGAGGGATTAATTGTTCTGGGATTGTGGGTTTTGGAGTTTATATTACGGAAAGGAGGAGGTGAGGGCAAAGAAAGAAAGACGACGACTTTTTTTTTGAGCAGGTGCGTGCACAAGTGGGCAGTGAGAGAAGGACGGGTGATGCGATGAGATGAGATGAGATGAGAGACGCATTACACATACAATACAAACAGAGATGTGGCTTGCTTCCATTGCTTGCCATTCAACCGTTTTCTTGCTCTAAATTTAATGGCAATGTCATCTTATCTTATATGTTAGGGTTGTTTGGGTACCCTAGTCTAGTCTAATCTAGTTGTAACTAAATGAATCCAGCTATTTATTAAAGTTTTTTCGTAAAAAAATTTATTAATTTTGTATAATAAATAAATAGAACATTAATTTTTTGAACTCGGTTATTTAGCGAGCTGGACTAGATTATTTCGAATGATTTGTCATCTATTTGTCAACACAGCGAATACTTATACATTATGTATGATTAATTAATATTGTGGTTATATTTTTAATATAAATTTATATTTATTAAAAAAAATAATCAATTATTCTTACCATTCTTTCAAGCCAAACGTCTATAAGGCTACCTAAGTCTCAAAAAACTCGAACTCAACTGAAAACCTTAAAATTAACTATGTATCTCTTATATTCCTGAATCACTTGCAGCTAAGCCACCATTTTAAAAGCCTAATTCATTTATCTCTCTCTCTCTCTTTCTCTCTCTCTCTCACTCGCATACACCTCACGCACTATCAAGCCATGCGATGCTGCTCCATGAACGGTACTGATATAGCTAAAAATACGTCTACAGTCTATGAATGACACGTAGCAATTATGTCACGTAGCCTCTGCTAGCTTATTGCTGATTTGGCACTTGCCATACTAATCATCAGGTAGAATCCTAAAAGGACTCTAACTCTATGATCTGATATAGACATGTGATCCTCTAAGATCCTAATTCGATCATGATTAGATCTGTTCATAGCTCAGTTCTACTAGGGCCCTTCTTCCTACTACTATATAAAGGGGTCTAACCCCTCAGGTACGGACAACTTCACACACACACACACATACACACTGTGTACCATTGCTTTTCAGAGTTCTACATTGTTAGTCATCTCTGACTTAAGCATCGGAGCATTCCTCCGCCGGAACCCCACCCGGCGGTTACTCCGTGTTCTTTTTTGTAGGTCTATTTTCAGGTGTGGTTCCCGATCCAGTTTTTAACTACAACAGATTGGTGCCATCCGTGGGATCCCAAACAGGGAACATGGCCAATCATTCTTCTTCTAGCGACTCTTCACGTAGTCGTTCTCAAAATCGTCACGCACGAACCAGTAGTTCTCATCGACTTGGTCATTCTAATGACCGACGTTCGACACATTCGCATCGGCGTGCCGGTTCTTTGAAAGATGTTCATGTTAATGTAACATCTAGTACTCCCGAATCCAATAACCGATCTCCGACATCCACTCTGAAAAACGGTGACCTTCGTCATCGTCTAAACCGTTAGCTATTCAAAACACCACATGCCGACCTTACAAAAGAGATCCATGAGCTGAAAGACGTCGTAAACACTCTTCAACAAAAGCTCGACATGGCGGTGGCTCCACCATCTACCCATCATTCTCATCTGGATCCCAGTGACCTTCGTCTCCGGCTCACCTCCAGATCAAGCTACGGCTGCAAGTACAGATCAGAAGCCGATTTAACATATGATCCCAAACTGAAGAGCGGTGAACACACAACCAGGAGTGGATCATGCTACCGTTGCGACCCATCGGTTCAAGGCAGTACCAATTCCTCTCCTGAAAAGGTTACCATAATTGACACTCCTCAAAGATCGATCCACAGAAAGAGGACGCTTGAGTACTGTTCCCGAGAACAAGACTCCTGGAAGGTTGTCCCCAAGTATCATTCTCAAGAACGATCTCTCCCGAGGGAAGAATATGGATACCCATTATCAGAGGCAATCGAGAAGGCCAAGTTACCCCCCAACTTCAGAATGCCTCAGTGCGATCTCTATGACAAAACTGGAGATCCAGGAGAACATGTTTATTGGTTCGAAACAAACATGTTACTCCTCTAAGTATCAGACGCTGTCATGTGCAGAGCCTTTCCTACCATCTTACGAAAAGCTGCACATGCATGGTTCAAGTCTTTACAACCAAGATCCATACACTCATTTGCCCAATTATTGGATCTCTTTCAGAAGCATTTTGTAAGCAGTCGCTCACGAAAGAAGAACTCTGCGAGTCTGCTTAACATAGTGCAAGAGAAAAATGAGTCATTGGCCTGTTATCTCGGACGATTCAACGCGGCCACCTTAGAAATTGATAATCTAGACGAATCCGTGAAGTATACTGCATTCCTCTGAGGACTTCGACCTACCTTCAAGTTCGCATTCTCCGTCAACAAGAGTCCTCTAGGAAATATGAAAGCTCTTCTCGAGAAGGCTAATAAATACATCCAAACTAAAGAATACCTGGAGACCCATAGAGGACGACGAGGAGAAGAGAAAGAAGAATAAAAGAAACGATCACGGGAATTAAGTCCCCAAGGAGGAAAGAAGGCAAAACAATCCAAGCATGACGAACGGCGTCGCAAAGACCCGTTTGCCCTAGAAAATTTAACGCCCATTAATGCCCGACCGTCTCAGATATTACACGAGATCAAAGACAATAAATCTCTCAAGTGGCCAGACAAGATGAGATCTCGAGCAAACAAAAGGAACAAAGATCTGTGGTGCCACTTTCACAACGATCATGGACATACGACTGATTTTTCAGATCACTTAAACGAGCAATCGAAGCTCTCATCAAACGTGGCCAGTTGAGAAAATTTATGGCACACAAGGATGGACGAAAACAGACACCCCTAGCCATTGAAGAATGGGAAGAGAATGCGGGTACGATCAACACTATTTCTGGGGGATTAGCCGCATGAGGCTCATCAGGACAGGCTCAAAAAGCATATGCGAGGGAAGTGCGCATAACGAGCCAACCCCCAAACAAGAAATAGAAGACTGCACCCTTATCTACCCTCTATTTTTTCGACAATGACCTGACAGATGTGAAGACTCCTCCCGATGATCTATTAGTCATCAGTATCAAGGCCGGAAATTTCGATGTGAATCATGTTTTTATCGATAATGGGAGTTATGCCGAAGTTTTATTTTATGATGCGTTCAAGAAGATGAACATCCCTACGGACCGTCTTCGGAAGATGGATACACCGGTATATGGATTCTCCAATCACCCAGTTGCAGTCGAAGGCATTATCGCACTTCCAGTTGCGGTGGGAACACCTCCGACACAAGCAAACCTAATGTTTGATTTTGTGGTGGTAAAGGTCCCCTCTGCGTACAATGCCATACTCGGACTATCAACACTTAATCAATTACACCTCAAGATGAAGTTCCCCACGAAACACGGGATTGGAGAAGTTAAAAGAGATCAGAATGTAGCTTGTCAGTGCTACGTAACTTCATGCCGATCAAAGAACAAAGAAGCACTTATCATTGAAGATCTCCGGGAAGATACAAAAATGCAAAGGGGTGAACCAGTCGAAGATCTTCTGAACATTGAAGTGTATCCCGGAGAGAAAGATAAGACAGTTCGGATATGTTCAAATATTAAGGAAGACACTAAGCTCGAGCTAGTGAACCTATTAAGAACTTATGCGGATATCTTTGTGTGGACAGCCGCAGACATGCCTGGGATTGATCCTGAAGTCATCACACACAGGCTAAATGTTGATCCGTCCAAGAAACCTATCAAGCAGAAGAAGATAACCTTTGTGCTAGAGAGACATGAAAAGATTGAAGAAGATGTGGATAAACTCTTAACCGCCAACTTTATTGAAGAGATCTATTACCCTGATTGGATCGCCAATGTTGTCATGGTTCCTAAACAGGGTGGCAAATGACGAATATGTATTGATTACACATATATCAATAAGGCATGCCTGAAGGATAGATACTCACTCCTAAGGATCGATCTTCTTATTGATGCTACTTCGGGCCACGAACTGCTGAGTTTTCTGGATGCCTACTCTGGCTATAACCAGATCATGATGCATCCAGACGATATTTTGAAAACTTCATTCATCACTAAGAGAGGGCTATATTGTTACAAAGTAGGGAAAAGTAGGAAATGACCCCCTCTACTTTACACGTTGTGCGTTTTGCCCCCCTCCACTTCAAATTTAAACACTAAACCCTCCCACAGTTTGAGAAATTGGGCACGGTTAATTGACAGTAACAAATCTTTGTAAAATACCCTTTTTATCCTTCCATATAACCTTCAATTTTTTCGGCAAGCATGCCCAAACCCGTGCTCTTCCCTTCTTCTTCCTGTTCTTCACTCTTTTCCTCCCTTCCCTTCTTCTTCCTGTTCTTCTCTGCATTTCCCCTTCCCATTCTCTGCATTTCCCCTTCCCCTTCCCTGTAGTTGTGGTTGTGATTGCGATTGGTGGCGGTTAGGTTTGGTTGTGCGGCGACTAATGGTTTTGGATGGCCGATCGATGGCCCACGGCATGCGACAGGAATGGTGGTTGTGCGGCGGCGTGTGTGGGTGCCTGGTGGAGGGACGACTCTGACATTGGCTGTGGGTGGGCCAATCGATTGGTGGCCGTAGCGTGGTTGGTCGATTGGTGACGAGCAGGAGTCTGCGGCGGACATATGGGGACTCGGGTGTGCGGTTGTGGAGATGGTGACCGGAGCTTCGGCGTCCGTCACTGAAGGCTACTTTGACTCCGGGGCTGTTGCGAGCTGTTGCGGCGGGGAGTCTGTTAGGGCAAGCAGGAGTCTGCCGGGGCTGTTGCGGCTGGGAGTCTGCCGGGGCTGCTGCGGCGGGGAGTCTGTCGGGGCTGTTACGGTGGGGAGTCTGCCGGGGCAAGCAGCGGTGGGGAGTCTGCCGGGGCTATTGCGGTGGCGCGGTAATCGGTGGTAGTTAGTTGAAGGCTACTTTGCGCCGGCGCCGGCGCCGTTCCGGTGGTGCGGTGGTAAAAGGTGAAGAGGAAGAAACTGAAATTGAAGAGCCAGGAGAAGAAGGGGCAAAATTGTCATTTTAAAAAAAAAATTAGTCAGCGCATGTGTGGACCACGCGCTGTTTAGTTTAACAGTTTCTGTCAATCGTGCCTAATTTCTCAAACTATGGGGGGTTTAGTGTTTAAATTTGAAGTGGAGTGGGGCAAAACGCACAACGTGTAAAGTAGAGGGGGTCATTCCCTACTTTCCCCTATAAAGTAATGCCCTTTGGACTTAAGAACGCCGGAGCAACTTATCAACGTCTGGTGAACATGATATTTCGGGACTTGATCGGGAAAAACATGGAAGTATACGTTGATGATATGCTTGTCAAGAGTATCAAGGCTGAATTCCATGTCAAAGACTTAAAAGAAACCTTCGACATACTCAGGAAGTATAAGATGAAGTTGAACCCTCTTAAGTGTGCTTTTGGGGTTGCATCGGGGAAGTTTTTGGGCTTCATGGTCTATCAACGAGGAATCGAAGCAAATCCAGAGAAGATTAAGGCCATCCAAACCATGACATCTCTGAAAACAATCAAACAAGTTCAAGAGTTGACAAAATGGGTTGCAGCCTTGGGAAGGTTCATGGCATGATCGGCTGAACGATGTTTACCGTTCTTCAAGGCCATCAGGAAAGCAAAAGACTTTGCTTGAACAGAAGATTGTCAAAGGTCATTCGAAGAACTTAAGACATACTTAAGTTCTCCACCTCTACTTTTTAAACCATTTTCGGGAGAAGACCTGTTCCTATATCTCTCGGTTACCGAAGTTGCGGTCAGTGCCATTCTGGTCGGAGAGGAGAACAGAGTCCAGAAGCCGATTTACTATGTCAGCAAAGTCTTACAAGATGTAGAGACGAGATATCCAAAGATTGACAAGATCGCACTAGCCCTCATCACATCGGCTAGGCGTCTCCGACCATACTTTTAGTCTCATACCATTGTGGTTTTAACCGATCAACCACTTAGAAAAGTCTTACTGAGCCCCGAGGCATCAGGAAGACTAGTGAACTGGTAGGTAGAATTGGGGGAATTCGATATCCAGTACAAGCCACGCATTACAATCAAGGCTCAAGCCTTATCAGACTTTATTGTTGAATGCACTTTACTTGAAGACCCCCCTCAATTGATGATTTCTGAAATCCAAGATCCTTGAAACCTTTATGTGGATGGCTCTTCAGCCATTGGAAGCAGTGGTGCGGGAATCATCCTAATCAGCCCGGAAGGATTTGTTGTCGAGTATGTGCTATGATTTGGATTCCAGGCCTCAAACAACGAAGCAGAATATGGGACCCTTCTGGCGGGAATAAGAGTTACACATGCTTTAAAGGTGGATTCACTATCGGTACACAGTGATTCTCAGTTGGTGGTCAACCATGTTTTAGGAGAGTACGAGGCCAGAGATGAACAAATGGCTCAATACCTCCAACTAGTTAAGACTTTGGCATTAAAGTTCAAAAACCTTATCATTCATCAAATCCCCCGAGATCAGAATACTCAGGTAGATACATTATCAAGGCTCGCATCCGCAGAAGTTACAGAGGTCCGACGTTCGATTTATCTTGAATTCCTCAAGGAGAAAATGTTCTCAAACTGATATTGGAGTGGTAGATCAAGAACCATGTTGGATGGACCCGATTGTCAAATATCTGACTATGGGTGAATTACCAAGTGGAAGACACGAGGCACAGAATCTTCATGTCAAAGCCATTAGGTATGCTTTAGTAGAAGGGGTGTTGTATAAAAGATCATTCAGCCTTCCTTATCTCAGATGTTTGCACCCATCAGAATCCTTATATGCGTTACAAGAAATACATGAAGGGATATGCGGTCAACATCTTGGAGGAAGGACACTGGCTCAGAAAATCTTAAGGCAGGGATACTATTGGCCGGCGATGTAGAAGGACGCTATCAAGTTCACACGAAGGTGCGATAAACTTCAGAAGTTTGTTCCAGTACCACATACACCAGTCGCTCATTTGACTTCACTTGTTTCTCCGATTCCTTTTGCCATATGGGGAATGGATCTACTTGACCCATTTATATTGGCATCAGGTCAACGACGATTCGTGATAGTGGCAATAGACTACTTCACAAAATGGACCGAGGCAGAAGCTCTAGCAACCATTACTTCGGCCAAATATGAAGATTTCTTTTAGAAGAATGTAGTCTGCCGTTTTGGTGTACCAAAAGCTCTTATTATTGACAACGGGAAACAGTTCGATAACAACAACTTTCGAACCTTCTACACAAATCTTTCAATCGACTTATGGTTCACTTATGTTACTCATTCGCAATCCAATGGTCAGACCGAGAACATGAATCGAAGCATCTTACAAGGATTGAAGAAAAAGTTGGATGAGGCCAAAGGTGTATGGGTTGACGAACTCCCAAAGGTGTTGTGGGCTTACCGAATGACTCAGCATTCGGTCACAAGAGAAACACCTTTCTTATTGTGCTATGGTACAGAAACAATGTTTCTTGTTGAGGTAGGAGTTCCAACAGTACGGGCTTTACACTTCAATGAAGAAAACAACAAAGTTAGACTCCGAGCGAATCTTGATCTGGTAGAAGAAGTTCGAACTCAAGCCCATGAACGATCTGTTGTCATAAAACAACGAGTCGCGCGCTATTACAATCAAAGAGTTAGGTCCAAGCAGTTTCAAGAGGGAAATTTGGTTCTTCGCAAGTTAGAAGTATATGATCCTAAAGCTGCAACGAGAAAGTTATTTTCGAATAGGGAAGGACGTTATCGTGTTATAAAGGTACACAAACCAGGTGCCTATACACTAGGAACACTTTCTGGAGATCCAATCCCACGTACGTGGAATGATGAGAACTTGCGAAAGTATTATCACTAGCATCTTGCCCCGATGCAAGACACTCCTTTTTGGGGGGGGGGATAAGGGGCTCAGACCTTGTCAAACCCCAATCTTCTTTTCCAGAATAGTCTTTAGCAAATTTTTCAAATAAATGGGTTGCTAAGCAATCCAGTGTAAACTTTATATTTTGCTCAAGCAATAAAGTTATTCTTCTAAGCATTGTTATAATGTGGCACAAACTTAGTCAAAACATTCTGCCCGAGCAGAATATTGGCCAAACAATCTGCCCGAGCAGGGTACCAGACTTAGACAAAAACATTATGCCCGAGCAGAATGATGGTCGAGCACTCTGCCCTAGCAGGGTGTCAAACCATTGCTTCTTTATACAAACACAAGTAAGAAAAGGCCAAACAATTTAGCTATAGACCTAAATCTGTGAAGAGTCAAAAAGTTAATGGGGGCATCGTCACTCTACCCAACTTTTGTTTCTTCGAAACTTAGCCGAGTGAGGGTGCTCGACTTCTTTGCCAACTCTTTAAGTGACGAATAAAGACTTCGAGTCAAAGTAAAAGTAAATAACATTGTGTGAAATAAACCACGAGAAACACATAGTAAAATAAAGTACTATCAATAGAAATAAGGGTTAATGACAAAACTGTCTCCTGAGGTTTACACGTTTTTGCACTTCGCTCCCCGTGTTTACAACTTTTGCAATAGTGTTCCCTGAGGTTGACAAAACCATTGCAAACGGCTCCAAAGTTGGATGGCCGTTGAAAAATTGGACGTTAAGTCCGCATGTGCCATGCACGTGACATTTTGGCATGGGTAGATCGGTCATTTCTCACCCCAATCTCCCATTTCTCTCTCACACAAAAAGTGAGTTGATTTCCTCTACTTCTTCTTCTTCTTTCTCTGTGTTAATGGTAGAAAAATGCCAAGGACATAGAGAGAGAAAGAAGATAGAGAAATGCCAAAAATTTCATTTGATTAACTCTGGTTTTACCGGCCCCTCCATATCACCGGCCCTAACTCATACTGATACAAGTATTTACCGGCCAGAACGATGACGTCTGCCTCCCGCCTACCCTGACCAACGATACACCGTCTGATGACTGGATCTCTCCGTCAGCCGCAGAGCGCCACTCTGCGCCTTCGCCGCAGAAGCTCTGCCCCATCGCGTCGGGGCATTGTCTGGCACCGCCTCACCGGAGTTAGGGTTCTCGACTCAGCTCTTGGCTTAGAAGCAGAGTCCTGTGTGAATTTAGGGGATTCCCCTGCTTCTGGGACAAACTTGGCTATCACCAGGCTTTCTGGTGAAATCCCATTTAGTTTCAGGTATATGGGTCCGAGACTGAAGACATTTTGTTCGTGAACAACCGATTGACAAGTTGTATTACTACTTAAGGAACTGGGTTGTGGCAAGATTTGCAAGTGTTTGATGTGAACTTCAATTCTTTGATGGGTCATTTGCAGACTCCATATCTTACTTAAAATGAGATTGAGGTCTTGAATTTGGGACATAACAATAATCAGGGGAGTTGCCAGATTTGGTTTGCTTATTAAGGACACTAATGAATTTAACAGTGGCGTACAATTTCTTTTAGGGTTTAGTCAAGAATGTGCAAAGTTGTACTCCAGTAATGTGGGTTTTGATTTCTCTGTGAATTGTATTCCTGGGAGGCAAATGCAGAGACCTAAACCAGAGTGTTCTGTAATTCCTGGAGGTAGTTTGAGTTGTCTCAGAATTGTAACTCCTTCAACCAAGCCTCTTGTAATTCCAACTCCTTCAACCAAGCCTCTTGTTTATGGGGCATTGCTTGAAACCCAAAAGACAAGTCCAAGTCCATCACCTCCATGAGAGTTTTGGGGGTTGGGAAGGGAGAGAAGTGCAGCAAAATGAAGTTGCTGAGATGGCTATTTTGCATTAATCGAAAGGAGTTATGTCTCGCAGCTTCCTAATTTATATCTTCATGAAGATATAGTACTTGTACAATATATTATATGTGTTCTTGTCTGGACAAGGCATGCCCTGAATTCCATTGATTGATACTGTTTATGCATATTATATGGGTGAGGCAGTTGGAGGGAAAAAGGGTAAGGGAAATGACAGGTTTGTCCATGTCAAAATAGCATGTGCATAGCACATGCGGACTTAACGTCCAATTTTAAACGGTCATCCAATTTTGGAGCTGTTTACAATGGTTTTGTCAACCTCAGGGAATACTATTGCAAAAGTTGTAAACACGGGGAGCGAAATGCAAAAACGTGTAAACCTCAGGAGACAGTTTTGTCATTAACCCTAGAAAGAAAGATAGAGTTTATACAAAGCCCTAAAAAAGGCATCCAAATACTCAATCTAAAGAAAGAGCCTAAAGATAAAGACTAAATCTAAGGCTCGGGGGCATCTGGTGGAGGTTGAGAAGTTGCAGTATCCCCTACCTCCGAAGGCACAACACTCTCCCCTGATGGAGACACTACTGCAGGCATGACGAAATCGTCCAGAAGAATGTCGGGGAAGCGCTCAGCAAACAACTTTTTGGCCTTCTCAAAGCCTGTCTCGTAGATCTCCAGGCCATCATCCGTTTGCTTCTTCAGCCATTCATCCCCTGCATTCCCATCTAGGAAGTCGCGGATGCCTTGATCTCGAGCCTCAACTACCTTCTTCGCTTCTTCGGCTATCTTCTCCTTTGCCCATTCCAGTCTCTTCTCCAGAGCTTCGATGTGACCACGATAGTCAGCTTCACGCTTACTTAACTCTTCGGCACAACGGGTAGCCTCATTTGCTTCCTTGATGGCATCTCTCTTCTGCTGAGCTTCATCAGTCACCACATCTCGCCATTTTCAAAGCGTGATAACATCTCTGCTCCGGAGGCATACATCTGGAAAAAAAAATTAGTGGAATAGTCACCTAAATGAAGGACGAGGTAAAAGTAAAGAAGAAAAGAAGCCAAAATCATATCGTGTACACAGCCTGGGCAAAAGAGCAAGCGAAGGACTCGTGCGTCTGATCCTGGAAAATCTCTTTCTCTCTAGGAAGAACGCCGTGACAAAGATGCTGCTCCGAGATTTGACTGTTCGGCGTCCCCATGTCATCGCGCCTAATGGTCCATCTAGGTCAAAAGATGGGGTCATCATTAATGGACACTCCGTCAACAACCCGAGGGGACTGGTCAGGAGGAGTGACTCTTGCCTTCTTTAGAACAAATGGCAGCTCCACACTTGGTTGCTTTTCCTTTATTTTCCCCTTGGCTTTTTGAAGCACGCCAAGAAAGCCTCCTTGTGGTGATTTCCCGCTTCTACTAGCTATCTCTGCACAGAGAAAGATATCAATATTGGAACAAACATCAAAATCAACTTAAAACCAAGAACATATATGAAACAAACCTAGGGGTGCAGTTTCGGTAAAAGACGCGATAAGGACAACAGATGGGGAAGGAAAAACTGAAAGACCCATTGGAATGGGCTTACGGGGAATGATGTTCCCGTACTTTAACTGTTGCTCATAAAGAGGCTCGTCAATAGAAAGATCACCTCAAAGCTTTATGTGGCTAAGGATATGCTTCGTGAGGTTATTGGGAATAGGCTTGCCAGGATTTTCAAAGTCCTTACAGTAAGGGTTCCAGTCTCTATCAAACGGTAAATCCCCTTTATCTTCACGACCGACGAAGAAGTGCATGGAATGCCAACCCTTGTTGGACTTTGGACCCCCTTTCAGAAGTCGTTGCCTGATGTGAATGTAATACCATCCAGGGCAATTGGCGACTTCTTTAACGAAGCAAATTTCAAAGAAGACTCTCATGAAATTAATTGGATTTGGTTTGTATCCTGAAGTCTCAACAAGATAAATTAGCCCAATCAGCTTTCTCCAACCATTCAGAACGAGTTGCCCAGGAACCATGTGGTAGTGCTTAAAAAAACTAAGAGCAAAAGGGTGAAGGGAAAGTCTATATCCAAACTTCACTTGATCCTCGTATATTCCCGTTTCAAACTTTGTTCCGTAGTTGGCTGGCTTTTGCAAACCCGGAACTCGAGCATACCAACCTTTGGGAAGGGAATACTCCTGAATCAATGTCGTCAGCTCTTCCTTGGTCATGTTATTCAATTTCTCATCGGCAGTGAACCAAGGTTTTGGATTTTCTTTATCTTCGGCTTGATCCTTTAGATCCCCTAGAGCATTCTTTGGTGGTAAAGGCCGTGAGGGTTGAGAAGTTGAAGGCTGTAATGGTAGGGAATATAAAGGCTGCGATGGTTGAGAAGTTGAGGGATGTGAAGTACGAACTTCACTTTCGGATGTTGGAACTTGTTCTGAAGATGAAGAGGAACTACTTCTAACAACTTCTTCGGAATAAGATAGACTATCTGAAGACTCGGACATAGTTGCTACTACTAAAGTTTGAAACGAAAACAGAAGTGTTGAACAGAAAGATGAGAGAAAAAGGACTTACTTGAAGAGAAGAATGCTTCCAAATGATTCGAGTGAGGTAAAACTGAAGTGAAGATCTCATTTTATAGGGAAACTTCGAGTAACCGTCTCTTGGGGAACCCAACGGTTCATATACCCCCTTATGTGTCACGATCTAAGAGAAGAGGAGTTTGAAATTTGAAAATTCCCGCTTAAGGGCATTAATTACAAAAAAGACACGTGGATATTGAACCGAACAGAATTCTGCCCGAACAGAATCCCGTCTGAGCACTCTGCCCTAGAAGAGTGATAAAGCCTTGGCCGAACAGTAGAATTTTGTCCGAACACTTTGTCCGAGAAGAGTGACTCCTGGCCGAACAGAATTCTGCTCGAGCAGAATTATGTCCGAGCACTCAGCCCGAGCAGAGTGCCTCCGAGCAGAATTCTGTCCGAGCACTCTGCCCGAGCAGAGTGACTTTTTGGCCGAACAGAATTCTGTCTGAGCAGAATTCTCTCTGTGTGTTCAAAATGCCAAAAAATAGTCTTTGTTCTGTTCCGGCACGCTTGGTTATCTCTAATGGGAAAAGTGTGCTTCCGCTTGCTTCGTTAAACGCTGGCAAAAGCAAGAGGCATTATGATATAGCTAAAAATACTCCTCCAGTCTAAGGATGACACGTGGCAGTTATGACACGTAGCCCCTGCTAGCTTATTGCTGATTTGACACTTGCCATACTGATCATTAGGCAGAATTCTAAAAGGACTCTGACTCTATCATCTGAGATAGACATGTGATCCTCTAGGATTTTAATCCGATCCTGATCAGATATGTTCATAGCCCAGTTCTACTAGGACCTTTATTCCTACTATTATATAAAGGGGTCTAATCCCTCAGGTATGGACAACACACACACTGTGTACCACTACTTTTCAGAGTTCTACATTGTTAGCCATCTCTGACTTAAGCATCGGAGCGTTTCTCTGCCGGAACCCCACCCGGCGGTCACTCCGTGTTCTCTTTTGAAGGCCTATTTTCGGGTGTGGTTCCTGATCCAGTTTTTAGCTGCAACATGTACCACCCCTCATTGATCATGCCCTCTGCCGACATGTTCAATCATAAGCGATGTAAAACTTTCAGCAAACTTTTCTTGATTCTTATTTTGAGCTTCAATCAAATTCGTTTAAGTGGTTGAGATTCAGAAAGGTGTAAGTGGAGATTTGGGATTCATTTTTTTAGGAACAAATAAACAGCTTAATTTCGATTTTTTGTATATTAAAACCATGATATGCATTGTTGAATCCATCAACTAACAACTTAACTTTTTAAAGTGAACTTTAATATAACATGGTTGCAGAACTCTGATCTAGCAAGGGCTGCTTTTGATTATTCCCGCTTGCATATCATGCCCCCCCTTTACTATAGTACAATATGCATTCAGATGGTAGTACTACCTTCATTAATCTATCCACATGCAATCAGAAATTTCTAAGATGAAGATATTAAAATATAATTTATATTATTTTGCTCTTTCTTTAAAAGCTTACACGTTTATAACAGATGATAACAGTATAACTAAACAGACAAAGGAGCAGAGTCTAATTTTAGGTAAACAATTCGTAAACCGTTTTATACTATTTTAAGCTATCATGGCACACACGATGCGTATGCAAACACAAAGTTTGTATTATAGTATTTTTATAATATCAAGCTTGACCTTTATAATGTAATTTGCCTATATATTTTTTAATGAATTTTAAATTATGAAGAGCAAAAATAAAGGTATTAAATTAAAATTTGTTAAAAAAATCAAGTATGATATATGATTGTTTTATAATGTGAAAATCAAATATGGCATTAAAGTGGTTATTTACTATTCAATTTATTTTATTTTTGGTAATTTTCAACCATTCTCTTGTTATGCCAAGTGTCATCACACTAAATTGGTAGTTGTGTAACACCAAAAAAGATATTACACCAAACCATGTTTTTTCTTAATATGTAGTATAGATAAATAAAAACAAACAAAAAGAGCACAAGTTACAAAAGAATACAACGCTAAACAAAAAAAAAATAAAAAGTCTCTTACCTTCCAACAAGAAATCCAAAAAATTGATCCCTTTATCCTTGCCAAACCCTTTTCTCTCTCATCCGTCTCCGTCACCACCACTATTTTTCCCGGCGCGTGGTGACGTGGTAGAGTAGATCGCTAGCCTAGGTGTTAGCTTAGGGCTTTTTTTGGGGATCGCGGTTTCTCTGGTGGAGCAGGCTTCCATTGTTGTGATGGATCGCTTTTGGGTTGTCTGTCTGTCTTCCATGTTTTCCGACGCCGGTTGTGGGTTAGCGATGAAAGCTGGGTAGAGCTGTTCGGGTCCCTGGGTGCTCCAAGGTGAGCTTATGGTGGCCAAAGTAGAGAGGGTATTTGGCCGTCGTGTGTTTCCTTGTTGTTGTCTTCCATGTTTTCCGTCGTGTGTTGCGGGTTTTCTCTCTATCGGGGTTTCGGATGCTGCGATCCCTTGTTTTTGAGTTAGATTGGCGGGTCTAATAGGTGAGGGTTTTTCTGCTAGGGTTTCTTTTAATCCCCCTTCCCCCTACCATAGAAAGGTTGTTGGTTGTCATTGGCAGCGGTAATTGGCGGCGAAATTGTATCTGGGCCTTGGTAGTTTTGTTTTAGGTTTTGGCAGGAAGTTGAGACGGCGGTGGTAGCCATAGGTGGACGACGGTGGTTTGCCGAGTTGATGGGCTACCGTGAAGACAGAGATTCCGGCAAGGTTCTAGTCTCTTTCTCGATTTTGGCTGGTCACTTGGGTTGGAATTGAGTGGTTGCTGTTTGGGGTACACCAAGGCTCGACATCGCGCGATATGGTTGGAAAAAATAGAGATTTTGGAGCGGGCATGGTGCACGAGGTCCGAGACGATGATGCAACATTGGGACACGTGTCTGGTCCTCGGTGTGATGGCTGGCAATGTGGTGGCGTGTTGTATATTTTTATTGGCTGTTTTATTATGGTCTTAACCTGTTTTAGTTAGTAATTATCTTGTTTTCTTTGGTTATTTTTAGTAGTTAGTTGGTTTTTTACTTATCAAAGAGGTTTATTTGTTTAGAGGTTTAGTTGTTTATTGTCTCTTCTTAAATAAAAAGTTTATCTTTTGTCCGCTTTAATTTATATTTTATTTCTCTTTCTTTTTTGGTGCTACCTATCAGATGGGGTTGTCATACGTTATTAACATTGTATGAATATGTAATCCCAGATGTTAGGGATGTTAACCTCATTTTATTTACTGATGGTATATATATTTATGATAGCTAGTATGGAGTACGTGCATTGCACGTAGATGTGGCCGAGAATAATTTTTCAGATGATATTATTAGTTTTTTGGGATCAAATAATATAATTTAGTTATTTTTTATTTGTTTTACGACTTGTTTTAGAAGAAATGTATATTTGAGTATGCAATTGTAATCAATTCAATGTTTAAAAATCTTCTGTCTAAGCTTTTGGATAAAAAAAATGTTTGATGGTGCTGCTGAAAATCTACGTCTTTGTTTCTTATAATTTGTTAAATCGGTTTATGGTATACACTTAAGATTTTTAATTTTCAAGACCAGGTACTTGCATTCATCGATATGAAATGCAACGCACTTGGTCTTCAACTACAATAACTGAACAAATTTTCAATTAAAATTGATGTCATATTTAACCCTTATTTCTTTTTCCCCATTTTTTGATGCACATTTAATCGTGTTTAGTGTTTTTTTTTTCTATTTTTGTTTGTCCAATAGTTTTTTGTTTCTTAACTGATTTTTCATGTATTTTCAGTTTCTTTGTTTTGATTTTCTTTTTCAGTTTTTCAATTGGCGAATTATTTTCTAACCAAAAAATGCAAGAAAAAAAAATCGTAGTTCTCATTACCCAATTCATTATTTAATGTTTATTTCATTTGAACTAATTAAAAATGGAGTAATAAAGGGATTTCTTTGTTTTCTTTTTCTTTCTCATCACATTTTTCATTTCACAATGTTTAGAATAGATTCATTACCTAGGCTCTGTTTGACAAAATTTTTTTTTTGGTTTTCAGTTTTTGGAAAAAAAAAATTAAAGAGCAGCTTCAATTTTTTTTTTACAAAAACAAGTGGGTGTTTGATAACCCTGTTTTTATTTTGATTTTTTTTTGTGGTGGTTTGCGGTGGCGGTGGTAGGGCGTAGCGGTGGTCGATGGTGGCTGGTGGTTGCCGGAGGTGGCCGCCGGCAATGGTCAGAGGTGATGGTCGTAGGTAGTCGCCGGCGGTGGTCGTTGGAGGTGGCTGTCGGCCGGCGATGGTCGCCTGTGGTGGCTGCCGGCCGGCGGTGGTCGTCGGTGGTGGTTGCCAACGGTGGGAGGGTGGTGATGGTGGTGGTCTCAAAAAAAAAAAAGCTGCAAAAAAAACTCATTTTTTGAGTTTTTTTTTTCTTCTTCAGTTTAAAAACTGGTTTTTTAAACTGAAGAAGAAAAAAAATGGTTACCAAATGCAACTTTTTTTCCAGTTTCTAAGAGGCTGTTTGATAAAACTGAAATTTAAGTGCTGAAAAAGTTAAACACTTAATTTGTGAAACTGAAAACTATAAGCGACTGAATTTTTACTGAAAAATAAATTAACATGTTTGGTAAACAAAAAACAGATGTTTGAAAGTTGTTTATTTACAAATTTATCCGTTTTTCCAAAATTATACATTTGTTTATGTACTTTATAACTTTTTTAGGGGGTTAAAATCGTGTTGGTGGCGGTGGTGGCAGTGATGATGGAGTAGTAGTGGTGGTGGTGCTGGCGGCGGCAACGACGACGGCAAAAATGTGTCAATGGTGGCTGTAATGATGCGTGAAGACGTAGTGTTGGTAATTGTGATGATAGCGATTTGTGGCGACATGGCGGTTATGACAATGGTTGTAGTGTGGTGGATCTTTAAATGTTTTGATGGAAATGGACCTGGTGACAACAACGACGGTACGGTGGAGGTGGCGTTACCCTTGTGATGTTGTCGGTGGTGGTGGTGATAGTGACTAGGTCGTGATAATTGTGGTGGTGGTAGCAAAATAAAATAATGGTTGTGGTGGTGGTGGTTGTTGTATTGTGGTGAAGGCGGTGTTGCCAACAAATTTATTGAGGCGGCATCGTTGTAATAATTATTATTTTTATGTAAAAACATGTTAAAGAACTTTTAACCATCTCACTTAGGATTAAGTGATCAGCGTTAAGTAAGTCCACCCTAACTTAAAATTTTAGTTTATTTTTGGTAAGAATTAATTTTTTAAGTGATGCAAAGTTTAGCGTTATCAAACGCACTTAATTGAAAATCATTGAAAACTTTAAGTTTTAAGTGTTTAATTGCGTTATCAAACACACCCTAAAACTGAAAAAAAAAACTAGAAAAAAAGCTCCCGTCAAACGGGGCCCTAATGTTCATTTACCTCCAACCAAATTTAAAAAGGAGTCATAAAGAAAGGGTAAGAGTATATTGACGTAATTAAAGAAGGATACAATCATCCATAATTGATATACAACATTCATACTTTTATAGGTAGTATAAATATAGATATAGATGTACTACAAGAATGAATGCTGAAGTTGGTACGATAGAAGATCTGTTTAAGGTAAAAAGAGAACGGAGATTGGCACAAAGTTGGATGTCTAAAGTGCCAGAAATAGTAAGTGTTTTGGCCTATTACAGAGCACTGTGCCTGTTAGAATTAGGTTGCACCCAATCGTTTTAGTTGGTGTTTGGCATTATAGGAGTATGTAGATACCAATGGTGCAACTATGGAACTTGACTTTGACAAGTGTTTGTCGTTAAGGACGTGTGATTGGTTGTGGCTAACTTAGATTAATTTCGTAGCATACTAAGTGTCTAGATAGTTTAGTGTCAGGAGCTATTTAATTATAGTTAATGCAAGGGTATACCTAAGGCGTTGTAACAACTTTTTTCATTGTTCTTTGTAGATCCTTCGCTCTATTTTGATTTGGGGGTTTGGCCCCAAAGCTTAGTTAGTTTGTTTCTCTTATGTTTTATGCTTTTATTTACGAAATTTTTGCCTTTAATAAGATGTAGGATTTTTCAAGTAAGAACGAAAAAATTGTAGGTAAAGAACGTCGGCGGCACGCTGGAAGAAAGCAAAGAGAATGAAGGATTTGAGAAGACTAATGTATGCTCTTCAATCCTCTCTACCAGGTTTAGTGAATCTCAATAGTCAAAGCTTGGAAGACGATTTGATGCATTTGACAGAGGGAATTTGAAAAGAAATTTGAAGGGAAAGTTTTTGGAGGATTAATCTGTAGGTGGAAAGGCACGCATGAAGACATTTATACAGCAATTGAATGAACATAGATGATTTTACAGAGAGATATGGATGAATCGAAGAGGAAATGGAAGAGTCTTTGAAGCGAAATTGTGATATTTGGTGCCATATATTTCAAGTAACGTTAAACTGTTTTTTTTTGGCCAACTTTGTCTGTTTGGTTTTATTGTTTTTTGTTTCGATTTTTTTTCTTTAATTGTTTTTGAAGCTTGAACTTGTTGTTGTTGCTTTTTGTCCGCAACTTTTAGTCGGTTATATTTCAACTAACTTAAAATTTTTTTTCTTTGGCCAATTTTTTGTTTGTTTGGTTTTATTGTAATGTAATATTACGAAATTTTCTTATCCGTGTTCAAGACTTCTGATGGTTCCTGTCATGTATGTTTGCCTCCACATGACTAACCCTTGTCAACTTTGTAAATTGCATGAAAAACACAACATTATTCATTGTGATTTGGAGAAATTTTAAATTGTTTTGTTCGCCTATATTTTATTGGTAGACTTTTCCTTGGTAATGTTCAATAAATGCATTACGAAAAATGTAATTACGGAAAGGCAGGATTGTCATTGAAATAATTAACAGAGGGTAAAAAAACGGAACAAAATAATTTAGAACTGTAGTAATTCTTAATCACAGAAACGTAAGATTGTTATTTGAGTAATTGACGAAGGGTAAAAATAAAATAAAATGATATACATGATTCAAACTTTTACACGTGTCCCAAGTTTGATGCAACTCTGGCGGCACAGGAATTTTACGTGGCCCAAAGCAATGGAAGAAGATCAAACGTGTACAATTTGAGAACCATGTCTCCGCATTTCGGGGAAAAAGATTTCCTTCTAACAAACGTTTCCCCTTCACCCATTTACCTGTCAAAGCTACCTGTGTCCTTCAGCGAGAAACCATGGCAGTGCAGTTGAGCAGTGCGTGCTTCTGTGCCCTCGCTCAGAGGAGGGTCCAGAAAATCCGAGCGGTTGCTTCCGAGGACTTTGCTACTTTGAAGGCGGAAGATGATAAGGTGAAGCTGGGCGGCTCTGAGCTGAAGGTGACAAGGCTCGGTATTGGAGCTTGGTCATGGGGCGACACCAGCTACTGGAACAACTTTGATTGGGATGGTAAGTTGATAACACAAACATACATTTGGGATGTTACGTGAATTTGGATAAATTTTGGCTGCAATCTGGTTGTAGCTTCTTACAACGCCAATTAAGGCCGGTAATTGTAGTCCATGACAGACGCCTTTGGGGATACACTATTTTCTCTGTCACTAACTGAATGTCACTGACCATTTAGCAACCGTTAATTGTTGCTTGCAGCCATTTCCAGAGCCAAAAATTTACCCATAATTAGTGTCGTGATTATCATTGGCTCTATCTGACGTTTATTTAAAGTGGAAACTTGTGAACACTGGGGGAATTGGTTTGCTTATTGTACTAGATGATGAAATTGGTTTGTCTTTGCGGGTTTTTGAATAGATAATTGTGTTTTCTGTTCACGTTTGGAGCGAAGGTCGCGTGCATCATTGTTACTTTTCACAAATTGTGAATGGGTCAAGGAGGTTACTTAGAAAGCCATATTTGTCCTTCTTTTAGGAAAACATAATGTATCAGTCACTAGAATAACAAAATAACTCCATTTGTTTCCTCCTACAAATTGTCCTAAATGAGAAATATTGTGACCGTCTGATTGCACTTATTGCTACTACTGCTACTGGAAGTGCCACCACATAGGCTTAGCGATGATCGTTTAGTTCTACTGACGCAGGTGCAGCAAGTCACTACAACAAAACACTTCGTTTTTAATTTAGAGGGTTCGTTTAGACCATAGACTGATTAACCTTGTCAAACAAAGTCCAGAATCTTCCTTTCCAATCGATGAGAGTTGGCAGCTAGCTTATAGGAGAAGTACCTGTTCTTATTTTGATTCTTCTCTGCAAGAGGAAAAGAAAACCACTCGATATAATCCAAAGCATAATGTTTGGCAGTGCAGAAACCTACTGTTTTATTGGACCATTGATCGAACTCTGCCATCTCAACAAAAACTTTTAGTTTTGTCGTATTGTAAAAGCATAAAAAATTGTGTGATGCTGCGGGATGGTGTGAAATGTTAGGTAGTCCTTTCGGAAATTGTTTTTCAATTCCGTACTAAGTTATTCATCACTAGCTTAGGTTGATTTTTGATCAGTTCTCTGCTATTCTAAAGCTCTTATATGTCTTTTCTCAATGCGCACCCCAGTCCCGGGGTGGGTGATGTGTCAGTTGCCAAATTCACTCTCTCTCTCTCAATCAGTCTGGTTTTGGATGATTTTCTTTCTTGGATTCTGTGGTGAAGTATGAGAACGAACCTTATTGTTTTTTGGATTTTGATGGCAGATAGGAAGATGAAGGCAGCAAAGGCTGCTTTTGATATGAGTGTTGATTGTGGCATAACCTTCTTTGATACTGCTGAGGTTTATGGTTCAAGGGTGAGAAGTGGGATTGATTACTGCTGCAAATTTTCTCATGTCACTCTTTAAAGCTAATGGTTATGAACTTGGACCACTTTGTTTGTGTGCTCTCAGTTTTCATTGGGTGCGATAAATTCTGAAACACTGCTAGGAAGGTATAGTTTTTCAGGGTTTTACCTTGGTTTATGTTGCACCTTATCACGTTTCTTGTTCTTTTAGTTCTCTCTCATGACCAAACCGTCCTTGTTTGCCAAAGATTCATAAAGGAAAGGAAAAAAAAGACTCCAGAAGTGGATGTTGCTGTTGCAACCAAATTTGCGGCATTACCATGGAGGCTTGGCCGTCAGAGTGTCCTCACGGCCCTCAAGGATTCTCTATCTCGACTTGAGCTTTCTTCAGTAGAGCTGTATCAACTCCATTGGTCTGTCATCTATTAGCGTTTTGAGTACCGATATGCTTCTGGACTTCTGTTGAAGAACTTCTAACTGTCTGACTGATCGTGTGTTTGTCATAAAACTTTCAGGCCAGGAATATGGGGAAATGAAGGTTTTCATCTGTGGTGCCATTGTTTAGTTCAAAATTTGATCTTACGTAGTAATGAGAGTTGAAAATCTGTTCGATCCCAATCTTTCTGATCAGAAGAAGCTTAGTTTATTGAAAAACCATTTTTCAGGATATATCGATGGTCTTGGAGATGCTGTGGAGCAGGGTCTAGTAAAGGCGGTTGGAGTCTCTAACTATAGTGGTATGCCTCTTATTTTCATCTATCAATTATGCAAGCTACTTGTATATAAGTATTCTTGTGAAATGACGTACATCACTATGTCATAATGGACTTGCACGAGTGTCCAGGGTGATAGGTGTACAAGTGTGAAATCGTCTAATTTTTAAAGACACAAGACAGGGGCACGACGAAATATTCAAATCTATTGTTACCTTTTAGTTATTTTTAAGGTAAAATGGTATTTTATGTGATGCACATGGTTTTAATTGAGAACTTGTCTCATCTCAAAGCTAACAAATTCAAAGAAATATTATAATGTAGTTTTCATGTTGGCATATCCTATGAGATCTATCGGACACATATCTCGTACCCATGTCCAAGTGTCGAGTGTCCGACACGGGTACTTCACGGATTCTGAAGAATTTGTGTAACATTACATCACATGTTATAGTCTTGCATTTTTTAATGGCAGTCTGTAATCCCTAGAAGTACAACATACGATGCACAGTGTGTAAAATGTTGATGCACAGCCAGAGAATATTTCTGTTGCAGCCACCGATTGAAGTTTCTGGGTTACGAGTATATTTTTAGTACTTTTACATGGATAATTTTTTCACCTCTCTAAATAAGTTAGTCCTACATTAAAATACAAAATCCCTGCTTTGTATTTCTTGGACATGTAACGTTTTGGTTGATGGATGTGATTCTTACTGTAGAAAAGCGTCTTCGCAATGCATATGAACAGCTTAGAAAGAGAGGTGTCCCCCTCGCTTCAAACCAAGTCAATTACAGTCTTATTTACAGGCTGCCTGAGGAAAACGGTGTGAAGGCTGCCTGTGATGAACTTGGGGTCACTCTAATTGCATATTCACCCATTGCGCAAGGTAAAGCCTAGTCTATTTCTGTTCATTTATTTATCCTCTTTGCTTCAGCATGGATATGTGTTGCTACATAGTATATACAGCTTCATTTTTTTTACACAGTTGTGGATAGAAACGGGAAAAGGTGGTCATGTTTTCCCTTATACTATCCATCATGCCTGAAAAATTACATGCCCTTAAACCACCTTCCTTGAGATTAGTGTTGATTGATCCATAAAACTCGAAGCCATCTAAAACTGGCTTTGGCAATCAAATGTCTTCTTGTTGCTTTGGCCAGCGTCTCATTCCTTGCTATGACCTATGGGATGAGTAAGAAATTAAACTGCACAGGCTGGCAAACTTGTGGGCTATAGATCTGATACTAATAAGCAAAAATGGACATTTTGTGGAAATTGATCTGACTCCACAAATAACAAACTTCCCAGCTCCCAGGTGTCCAAACCTTGCAAACCTTACTCTGGAGTATGTTGTAGCAAGAATATTAAAATGAGTATCCGTCGAAAGCAACAAAATGGGCACATCACCAACTAGACAATTTTCACAGCAACACTTTTGTCTAGCAAATGATCACCTGTTCCAAGACTATGAATTCCCACTTATCCTAACCATTTTTTTATAACCTAGTTCAAAGTCATATTTCATGTAACTACTTAATAGTAAGGCCTTTTATGCAATCTTGGCTCAAGCTTTACGTTTCACGCTTTCAAAGAATGGCCCAAGGTTTTGCTTCCAAACTTTTGTAAAGATCCAACTTGAAATATGTTAGGAATGAATAAATTTGCTGACTAAAAGAGATGCAACGGAATTCTCCCTGTATATGCATGAATTAATTAGAAGGTTGAAATTAAAGAGAACTCCTTCCCTCTTGCGAAAACCTTTTCTTAACTCCTTCCTGGTGGTATCTCTACAAGTCCGACAGACTCATCTCTATCATAAGCTTTGGCCTGTGAGATTTCCATGTGTAGCACCTGAAGTGAAAGGACGTACTAGTATACAAATGACGATGCTTGATTTTGTGCATAATTGCAAAACCAAGTCCAGAATATTTTTTTAATAAAGTAATTCCTCTAGTAACCATATTTTTAACTAGCCTGGCTGACACAGGACATAAGATATGTATCTTTATCGCTTATTGTCAAAATAGTTACAAGGTACGATCTCGGTCAGAGCAAGATGCATTTGGAAAAATATCTGAACAGTGAACCAACTCAGTTGCCTTGGCTACAATTTTTTATGATCTATTGCGGAACATTCCTTTCTTGTAAACCTTCTTTACAGAACAACAATAAGATTTTCTGGCAATGGCTAAGGTTTTTCTCATTTATAATAATTGCATATTGACGTCAATTTAAACCCCTATGTTGACTTATCTGGGAGGAAGGTGTGGAGCATATATGATGTTCTGGTGACGTAAGATTTGCTCAAATAAGAACAGTATCATATAAAATTCAACGAAAGCCTGCCTGTTCTGTGCAAGAGATGAAGCGACTCCCAGTATTACTTCCAAAAGCACGTGGTATAATTTCTAATTACACTAGTGGAGTCATGGTTGTCTGTTGGACTCGATTGGCCCTTTATGCGCTTCAAAATGAACATCAACTTAGTGAGGTCATTTACATGATCCTTTGAAGTCGACAAGTTCAAGGTCGTATAGATGCCATTTCTGCAGATGGCATCAAACCTTAATAGAAACATAAATTGGGCTATCCAAACTCAGGGGAGCCCCAATGGGCCCAAAGTCGATGTGGCCTAGTAGTAACTGCAGTTTGGTTTGCCCTATATAATAATAAAGTTATAATCCTTCTGATTTGAATAGCCATAATATCTGAGAACTGAGATCTGCCTTTGCTTTCCTCTCTGTGTCTCTTTCCTTCTGCTCTTTTTTATTTTTCTTGAATATTCGTTCATTCTAACGTACTTGTGTCCTCTCCTCTGCATGGTTTAAATTTGACAAAACGAAACACATTATTTTTAAAAACACAGTTTTACAACTTGGACAGCTCTGGTTATCTTCTTTCAAGAGGCGAGCATAGTCAGGCCCTCTGTTTCTTTGCAAGGATCCTGATTCCAGTTTAGAAGCTCATGTATCTTCATATTGACATCTGGTTTAACGTTTTAATCGTCACTCATGCGAAGAAGTTATGTCTGAAGTTTAAGAAAGGAAAATGTTTATTCAAGGTACATTAACATACCTCCCAAGTAGCTTTGAAGAACTCATTACGTAGGCCGGAGGCACATGCTAATCCATAGTCTTGTGGGGTTCTTTATACTGCCAAAGTAATTTTCTTCTGACTTATTTTGGTTCCCTCTTTCCTATTGCTGTTAGCTCTGGACTGATGAGCTTCAGCTACAGTGGTAATCTTCCCACCTTTCCGCGGATTTTAGATTAGCACATACGGAACAAATTCAAGCATCAGGTTGGGGCCCAACACGCACAGCCCAGTCAGGGGTCTAGCTAGTAGCCCGCATGATCCAGTTGGCATAGCCCTGAAAGCGTTTTAGTTCTTATAGCCCCACCTGAGCCCCAGCAAGTAGTGTGCCAGGGTTAGTCCAATTAACAGCCTTGTCAGGGGTCTAGCTAGTAGCTCGCCATGATCCAGTTGGCATAGCGCTGGAAGGGTTTGAGTTCTGATAGCGCAGCCTGAACCTAGCAGGTAGTGCACCAGGGACCGTCCAATTAATAGCCTCGTCAGTGGTCCAGCCTCGTTTTATAAGGATTAAAGATTACAACCCAATTGAACTAAGTTTGGAAGTTGAACATCATAATATTTATGCTTTCAAACTTATGCAGGTGCTCTGACCGGAAAGTATACACCAGAAAATCCCCCAACTGGTCCTCGTGGACAGATTTACACGTCTGAATTTCTGACTAAGGTAAGGCCCTGGGAGATTTTTCAGAACACATTACCTGTAATGTAAGATCTCAACTCATTTCCTTCTTTATTTTGCCTTGCAGCTCCAACCTCTGATAAACAGAATAAGGGAGATAGGGCAGAACTACAGTAAAACTCCAACACAGGTTCTTTCTTAGGCATTATCATTATATGGTGTACTTGACCCGTTCAGCTCTTGAAGGCTACCTTGGGTCCTAAAACAAGGTGCCATTGACTTTCTTTTATAAAACCTAACGGAGTTTTTGGAAGGATTGCACATGTCATTTCTTCCGAAGGCCGAGTACTAAGTGAGGGCGTGTTTTATAACGCAATTAAACACTTAAAACATAAAATTTTCAATGATTCCTAATTAAGTGGGTTTTATTATGCTTAGTGATTTATCACTTAAATAATTAATTCCTGCCTAAAATAGACCAAAATTTAAGTTAGGGTGGACTTATATGATATTTATCACTTAATCTTAACTCAGATGATCAAAAGTTATTGAACAAATTTTTGATGTAAAAAAATAATAATTACTACCATGATGCCGTCACAATGAATTTGCTAGTAATACCTCCTCCACCATACTACGACCACAACCACTATGTCCCTTTTGCCACCACCACCAGAATTGCTCGGACCTAGCCACAAACACCACCAGAGCCACCTCCACTGCACCATTTCCGTCGCCACTACATCCATGTCCACCAAAACCGTCTACATATCTACCATATTACAATCATTACCATGATTGCATTCGCCGCCTATTGCTATCACCACAATTACCAACACCACATCTTCATGCACCACTACTGCCACCATTGATACCTTTCTGCCTCCGCCATCACCATCACTAATACTCTATAACTACTGCCATAGCCACTACCAACACAGTTTCGACAATAATATATAATAAAATGAACATATAAGTGTATAATTCTAGTGAAATGGAACAATTCTAAGACATTTGC
The DNA here is from genome assembly GCA_033065855.1 of Escallonia rubra. Taxonomy (NCBI): domain Eukaryota; kingdom Viridiplantae; phylum Streptophyta; class Magnoliopsida; order Escalloniales; family Escalloniaceae; genus Escallonia; species Escallonia rubra. The sequence goes on from JAVXUO010001910.1 coordinate 394,878, forward strand.
TCTGGGTTTACCAAATAAGTTAATTTATCTTTTGAGCAGTAAAAATTTAGTCGCTTAAAGTTTTCAAATTTACAAATTTAGCGTTTAAGTTTTCAGCACTTAAATTTCAATTTTATCCAACAACCCCTTAGTTAACGTAGGATTAATCTTTTTTGGCCAATATTTAATATTCAAAGAGCTATCATAGGATATATCAAACAGTAAAAAAAAAAATATATTCCTGGGGATATTGGGAGTTTCTAGTTGTATTCCTTTGCATTTCACTGTAACCTCTATTTTCTTAATGAGTCAATGACAAAAATGTCCGCCGTACTTCACACGATTTTGCAGGTTTCTCTCTGTATTTTCAACTTCGTAAAAAGTGTCCCCTGCAACATATATATTTGTTAGCTCCAACAGCTAACGTCCGTCCAAAAATAATCGTCCAAATGGTCATGTACATGTCATGTGCCATTTTATAGAGGGAAGGGTAACCTATAAATTAACACTAATACCCCAAAGAAATGATGGTGTTCGGACAATAATATCCCTAATACAAAAAAGATTTAGTACAACTAAAGGGCGAGCATGCATTTTTCTTCTCCCTTCCCCAAACCCCCCTCCCTTGCACCAGTCAAATCCTCCTTCCCTCTTTCTGCCGACCAACCTCCACCTACCGTCGTTGAACCGCCATCAAATTCTGGGCGCCGCTGCCCTCAGAATTCTAGACGTCGCGCGGCTCTCACGCAAGGACCAATGCACGACACGAACCACTACTATCACAGCACAAGACGCCACCTGAACCATCACAGATTTGGCTGTTGCCACCCTCACAGACCTAGATGCCGACGCCGATGTCGCCGCCCTCACGCAATGACCATCGCACACCCTTACAAACATTGCTATCACCATGCATGATGCCCCCAGAACTTCAATTTGCAGAGGACAGTATACTTCTCAGGTAATTGATGTGGTGTTGGGTTCAACGACGGTGATAGCGAGTAATTGATGCGGCAGTGTGGTGCACGACCATTTTTTTTTTTGGTTAGACCACCCGGTTTCCGGACACCACATTGGGAGCCGACTAATCCGGGTTCGAGCCGGGCAGGATCACATGGGCGGAAAAGCTCTCCCTACCAAGTTTTAACGCAGCTGCATTCCCAGGACTCGAACACGAGACCTCTGGTTAAGCTAGGACAACTCCTTACCAGCTGACCTACGCGCTTGGTGGTATGTGGTGCACGACCATTGCCATTCATAAATTGAACTTCTATTTGAGTTCACGTATTGAGTAATTGATTCGGTGGCAGTGGGTATGGTATTGTAGTTTCGGAGTTGGTGGCTGGTGGAGGTTGGATGTGGTGGATGCTGGAGTGTGGATATGTTGTCTGCTAGGCCGTGGATCTAGCTGACAATGGAGGTGAATCGGTGGTGATGGCATTGATAATGGTAGATCTCGTGGTTGGCATCGACAGTGGTGGGCATGGTGATGATTGGTGGTGGTCAGCAATGGTGGGTAATGTAGTTGCGATTGGTGGTAGTGATTGTACCAATTTGTCCATGGGAGAAGTGCACATGTTGTGCATATGCATACTTAATGCCCAAAATTAGATGGATGTTAGATTTTGGATCGATTTACAATGGTTTGTTCAAATAGAAGGGACACCTTTGTCGAAATTAAAAATATAGGGAGAAACTTGCAAAACCGTGTAAATTACGGGAAACAGTTTTGTCATTAACCCTTTTGGAATCAAAACCTGTTGCGTTATTGCCTAGGTAGCACGGACACGGTGTCGGTGTCCGACACCGACGGGGACACCGGACACCGCAATTTTCAAAAAATCAGATTTTGGACACCGCATGACACTGCTATTTTTTAATATATTTTTATTTTATATATATATATCAAATATATTTCACAATCTAAAATAATAACTAAGTCAAAAAAATATTTCTGAAATGTTCTGGATAAAATAACTAAATAAGTAAAAAGAAAAAAAAACAAAAAAGAAAGAGAAACTTTCTTCACTTAATAGTAGTACTAATGCAAGAAACAGAGGGAGAAAAAATAAAAAGAAAGAAAGAAAGAAATGAGTCAAATGACTATTGACGGAATAAAAAGATAGAAAGAAAGAGAGACTCTCTTTCTTTCTTCACTTAAAGAGTTCACACTTCACAGAGAAAGAAACGACGGGGAATAGAAGAAAAAGGAGAAGGGATGAGGAAGAAGGATCTGTGGGTCAGCGACGGCAGCAGAGGACCTCCGGCGACGATCAAGTGAGTTCCGGCGATGGCGACGACGACTGGATCTGTCGGCCTCGGCTTCTCCGGCGATTGGATCTGTTGGTGACTGAGCTCCGGCGACTGGATCTGTTGGCGACTGAGCTCCGGCGACAGCTCCGAGTCGGTAATGGCTCAGAAGGGCACTTGTGAGGTGAGGGAGAAGGAATCGGCCGTGAGGTAAGAGAAGCAAATGGTCCGACACTGCTCCACGCCGTGTCCGACACTCCTCGGTGAAGTGTCCGACACGGTGTCGGAAAATTAAAAAAAAATAAAAAATTCCCGACACCGATCGGCGGTGTCCGACACGTGTCGGGCGGTGTCCGGAGGGTGTCGGGGTGTCCGTCCGTTTGGGACACCAAACCTCCACCTAGGAGAGGTGTCTGTGCTTCAGAGGTTATTGCAATTTGCAAACACTCCATCGAAGGAACACTTTTAACATATTTTCTGGTTATTCGTGATTATCTTGTCGGTTATTGTTCCCATGTTACGTGAGTATAATTATCCTTTTCTAGTACTTGGGGTTGCATATAATGTCGTCCTACATACTTTTATTGAGTTTTTCAATTTAACATCACAAAGGTAACAACCCTGGGTTTCTCTCTACAGGTAGTTCTCAACTGGTTGATAGCACAGGAGAATGTTGTCCCAATTCCAGGGGCCAAAAATTCAGAGCAGGCCAAAGAGTTTGCCGGAGCACTGGGATGGAGACTCACCAAAGAAGAGATTGATGAACTTCGTTCATTGGCTGCAGAGACGAAACCGGTTGTTGGTTTTCCAGTTGAGAAGTTATAAAGTTCACCAGCATGTGAATAATGTAGAAGCATTTTCCCGGTAAAGTAACATGTATACTCAACAAAACTTGTTGCTCACGACGATCCATTGATTAACCTGAATCTTCAAGGAGTCTTCTCTGTCTTGCGAAATCTGTCCAGATAACAGGCGGTGGGAACTAGTTCCTGTTATCTTCCTACAACTCCAGTTAGTGTGTTTGTGGGGGGTGGCGGGTGGGGGTGTTACGTAACATGGGTTTGCACATATATCACGTCTTCTTGGTGTCTCTCCATCACTGTCCTCGTAACCTTCATCTTTTCTTGCATCCTAGGCAATGCATTTATGTTACTTAATTCAAATTCCCTATCGAATTCTTCTCTCTACAGATGGGGAGATGGTGTTAGCTCCTTTAGCACCATTTGAGTCCACACCCGTGAAAGAGAGAGAGTCGATATTATACTTAGTTTGACGAACTCGCAAGCATAAAAATTTTGTCTCTAGGATGCAATGGACCTCACAGGTTGGGAGGTGGTGTTTACGGGAACCCGGTCTTATCCGAAGGAGAGGCCATTTTGTCTCGTATAATGTCAGTGTTATACTCTTGAAGATCCATTACTGTTTTTTGACGATTTCAATCTAGTTCTTGCTATCCAAGAAAATCTGGAACGCAGTCCAATGATACATCCCAAGCTACAATCTTCTTAAAGATTTCTTTTCCCCACTTTCAAACGAACGATCTCTGCAAAGATGAGTTAGCCTCTGTACCTTTGAAAGATCGGAGCTTGTGCAACCCTGACTGGCTCCGATCTTTCCGGCCACTTCTTCTCAAAATTGGGGTATCCAATCCTCTTATTTATGTCCTGATTTTTCTAAAAGTTAATTCCAGTCACCTTTCATATTTGAAGCTATGTGTCTTAAATATTCAGATTGTCTTACGCTGATTAGGGGAAACTCACTTGGATGGCTCCCCGAGGTATAAATTCATGACCCACAGAAGGATTTTGGCCAGTTGTCCCTCTCTCAATAGAATGGAATAGCAAACCTTTGCCACCTGACAACTCAAATTGAAAATGTCAAGGCCTCAATGTGAAGCTCAGAGTAACTCCTGGAACCCGCAGCTCTGGAGAAAAACTGGATGGAATGTGGAGATCATACACCAAGTTGTTTCATGCAATAGTATCTATTCGACGTGTGGGAAAGATCAGATCTCGATCATTGTAGGAAAATGTTGGGATTAAAATGTTTTAAAGACGACTTCACCAACTTCAGCGTTTTTTTTTTTTGAGAGAGAAGATTAGAAATATATACTAACTTCACCAACTTCAGCTCTTTGAATCTAACGGTTATCCCCAAATCCCTTTTTCAGTTAATGCCCTTTGCTCTTATCTCTCTGCTGAACAGATTGCACAATTTTACTAGCATTTCATAGCCCCCTAGTCTATTTTAGAATTTTTTTTAAGAGATAAAAAGAGAAGGAAAAAAAAAAAAAGGAAAGTAGCTAATTTCTTCCATTTTTTCTAGAACAAACTTTGGCTCCTACCCGGATTGTAGGAATCTTCCTCCAACCCCGTGTATAGTGACAATTAATTAGTCCCTAAATGTTTATAGTGACTTTATTCTAACACTTTTAGTGATAATTATTAGCAACACTTTTTTAACGTCACTAAATAAAAGTCACTAGAAACATTTAGAGACGATTGATCGTCACTATATATGGGGTATGAGGAATATTCTTCCAACGCGGGTAGCAGCCAAATTTTTTCCTTTTTTCTAGGTCGCGAGTTTTTTTAAAAAGAGAAGAAATAGAGGAAAGTTTGGACTTCTTTCTCTCAAAATTGGAAAGAAATAGAAGAAAAGAGACTCCCGTAAGCAATACGCTAGTATTATCTTTATTGAGGTAATGGAGACCAAATTTTTAATGACTTTTAGGTCCCAAAGTCTCTTACAAAAACATATCATTTCACTTATAAAAATGTTATTGTTTTGGATGTTAGGGTGGACTATGGCTAATTTTTTGCTTTTGGTGTGACATTAATTAGATTTAGATGTTGTGATGTTTTTAGTCGACCAATGACTAGTTTGTGTGTTTTTTATTCTGACATTAACCGGTGATTTAAGACTTATTACATTAGTATCATATACTTTTTGTATGATGTCATTAATGACTAATATATTTTCTCGCCATAATCATTTTTTTTTCGGGATTAAGCTTTTTTAGTCTTTCTCAGAATTATCGCAATATGGTATAATAGTACATAAGTAAACTGTATCTTTTATTTTATTTTCTGTTGAACTCGCGAACGAGAGAAGTGAATTGTGCTTTCATTTCTATCTTAAACTTACAAGGTGATCTCAATGTCAATCCCAGTACTTCTATCCCATCAAAGATATGGAGCAAACTCTGACTAAAATCCAACTTCTTTTTATCTTTGGCAACTCTTTGTCGACATACTCCTAATCAAATAACTGAGGAATTCCTGTGTAATTGAGCTTGACCTAGGAATCAGACAACCCAAGATGGACTTCCTAATCAAGTATATCTGAGAAGCTTTTGTAGCCTTGACTACAAAGGGAATTAAATGCTTCGTGCAAAGCATAATTTAAAGTCACAACCACCATTTGCTACTCTTTGGAATGAGATCACCTTTTGCAAATCCTCTTTCAGCCATATATCCATTGTAGCAAAAAAACCATGCCTGGTCCACGTTGTATGGAATAACTTGATTCGAAAAAAGGAAAAAGGAAAAACTGGCGCAACTGCATTTGCGATGAATAAATAAAATTTCTAAAGACAGTTCCTAATATATATCCAAAGGCGGAGGTCTATGATTTACACTTTGCTCTATGTCGCTCGTCTAGGAAGCAGATGAGCTTTTATTATTCGATGTAAGTTCTAATGCCATTGTTTGAGATTTGGAGTGAGTGTATCGTCGTTGCTAAGCCGGTAGGAGTTTGGCGAGATATTGTTGTGTCCTGATTTGATTTTATTAATTCATGTGCATCACAAGGAACTACATTATTGAAAGCACTTTTGCAAATCCAAAACCAAAACCAAAACATTTCGTAAATACTCCGGTAGTACTTTACAGTAAGTCAAAGCATTTGATTTGACCAGATAACAAGGGCTAAAGGTTGTTTGTGTTGCAACAAGACCCATCCTATTTCATATATGTCATATTAGTTCGCCTTTTTTTTATTTCTGCACAATAGTTTTTGAAGCAAGAGGTTAGTGACTTAAAGTAGTCTCTCAAGTTAACTTTACATGCAACGTAAAATTATCACTATTTGTGGATTAAAACCACAAAAGTAGGTATTTACGAGTATGAATTTCTACCGTTGGCACTCTCAAGGGAGTAATTTTACACAGGTAAAAACAAAATTAAAAATTTCAAGTCAGTGATAGCGTACTCAAGTCCAACTTCCATAGAATAGAGAACATATATGTTCATATTTTATTTGTTTCTTCAGGTTTTTATTTGTCACTAAAAGTTTTATGTTATATCACTAATGTGCTTTTTAGCAACACACGAGCATGTGAAAAGGAGAATTGGGTGTAAAAAATAGATGATTTCCAAATTTGTAACCCTCAATATTTGGTTCGATCACATTTTTTTCATACTAGATTTGACCATCTTGAGCTACATATTTCTATCTTGGTATCAAATTCTAGTGTGTGACAATGCAACTTATATACTTTGAAATTAAATGCAGTCACACAAGTTGGTCGCCATTCTATTTTTTATTTATTGTAAAATTAAATATATTAAGGTAGCATTTAACAGAAACAGTATAATCCTTTATAAAAGGATCAACGAAATCTTAAGGAGAAAACAAAGCAATAGATCTTTTTCAGACAACCGAAAAGATGAATAAACTTGCCTACTACGCAGATGAGTTTAGCCAGATTAAAACCATTTTCCCTCGGCTGTCCACAGAGATACAAATAAAGCAGATCAAGAAGCGACAAACCTATCATCAACGATACCAATCTTCTCGGCTTGCGAAAGAAAACAAAGCAGCAACTCGAATTCTTGCATAAAGGGGAAAAAGTCCAATGAAGACAAATATATAAGGCGCAACTTGGTCATTCTTGCAAGAGAAGGCAAATGTAGTTATTCTTTTGCCAAAGAACCATTTTTTTCTTTGGAGAGATGAAGATATACTATTTAGTCAACATTTGTTTGAGTCGCATATCCTGTGGCGATTCTCTTGCAATTGTCTCAATATAGACATTTTGACCAACAAATAAAAGCAGGGTCATGACTCCAAAAACTGATATCCTTGTTGTTGATTACCTGGCTGCTTTGTTATGAAGTCCGCGCAAAAACTTATTTTACTATATATATATATATATATATATATGAGAAATAGTTACCTGTCACGAGCATATAAGGAGAGCCCTACAGTCAAAGACCAACGTCTCAATATAGGGGGCGGGAGGTGTATCATTTATAACATTAAAAGAACAATAATGTGATCGTCCACCTCTAGCATGATGTATTTCTATAAATATGGTTCCAAGCTAATAAAAGACCATTGCAAACATCCACCATTATGTAGTATGACTGTCAGTAGATAGAAGGCGACGAGAATACCTCAGTACCATCCATCAACTTGTATTATACTGAATCAGATTTGTTGCTCTCCTGCTTGGTTTGAGTTTGTTTCATGCTACCGTCGGTATTTAGCTTTACCCAGTTATCATGACACGGAATCCAACCAATTTGATTAAGAGTTTTTCGAGGGGTAAGTTGGCTGGTGCAGTTAACAAAAAATAACCAGTCTCGCGCTTGAGATGTAGCTTCCAGTATAAGATCCCGAGCTGATAGGGATATATGACGTTAAGGATCACAAGTTTGTTGCGAAGGTGCCAAATCTGATGATAGATCCCAAGCAAAGAGTATTCCAAGGTAGATGGAGGGGGCAATGTCCTTATAAAACCGCGAATTTGGTTTACAAAATTTAAGAAAAAAGGAGAGCCGTAAGTCTAGAGGAGGAGGTTCGGGGTTTCACTGTTTCCCAACTACGGTGCATTTACGGAGACAGTGAATAATAGTTTCGAGTTGGTCACATCCATGAACAGGAAGCAGTGGAGTTTCGTCGTTTTGCCAAACGATTTTAAGAGCGCTATGGTCCATGCCTATTAATTAAAGGATTAGAAAGATGGAAAAAAGAAAAAAGGCAAAAGATAAGAAACAAGACGTACGGCCACGTTTTACATTTGTTTTGCACGACCAAATTCTAACATGCAATCACGTACATTTGTCTCTTCAGTGAATTGAATTGAATTAAATTAGAAGAAATGAGAGAGCAAATCCTAGCCAAAAGTCTCTGCCATCCAAAACCACATTTAATGCACCTTTTTTTGGGTTGGCTATGGTTCTGCCTCACCCCCCACAATCACATGCGTGGTTGGTTGGTTTTCATTAAACCGTAGGCCCTTCTTTTCTGACCTTTCTCTGTAACTGCTGATGGCATCCCCATGTGACGGTCCACCCACGGCGGAGGCAAGGTCCAGATTTTTCTTGAAGGCAGGTGAAACGTAGGAATCACAATTATTAAACATAAAAATTTCTTCAGAACTAACGATGAGCTTACTTCACTCGAAGTTTCTAGCGGGCAACCTCAATTTTCAAGGACAACTGGTACGTGGTTGAGGTAGATCTAGCATTCCTGGTCTAAACTTTCGGTGACATTTTTATATTTGTTAGCAAATTCAATAAAATAAATAAAAAAGATGAGGTTAATTAAGCTTGATTTGTGTGTGTATGTGTCACTAAATTCACATATTTTTGTTACAAAAGAAAAAAGAAGAAGCTAGCCTTGGTAATATTTTCTTAATCTTCTACTGATAAAAGGATATGAATGTGTCGACACTAGAAAATAAAGAGATGATGACGACGCTAATATTTTTCTTAGGGATAATTGTTAGTAGTTATTTTCTAGGAGAAATTATTTTCTTAGGGAAAGTTACTATGATTAGGTAGTTTATCTTTTATATGATAGTTGCTTTTTAAATTAAATTTATATTAGATACAAGATTCATCATTGTAAGGACAACAATCTTCATCATCAATCAGATGTAGTTTACCGATCCTTTCTCTTCTTCCTTGTTAGGAAGAATAGTATATAGGGTTTTTCTCTTCGTGTCAAAAGCCTTCGTAAATTAGTTTATTAAAGCCTTCTTAGAAGCTAGGTGCTTTTCATATCTGGTTGCACTTACAATCTATATTTTTATTTTACAATTTATAATCTAGTTTGTAGTTCTAGTTCGTTTCCTCCTTCTTAGTGGTTAGCGAGGGGTTTTCTGTGTTCGGGAAGTGATTGGGCATGTGGTCAGTGTGGGTGATGGTGATGGTGATGGTAAGGGCTTCGATTTGCCATATTTATAATGGTTGGTGCGGTGCTGCGCATCCGCCGTATGAATTTGCTAGTGACAATTAGGTTCTGGCCCTCTCTTCTGGTCTTTTCGATTTTGGATCCTCGTTTATGGGGTGCGGGATAAATTGCTGGTTCTGCTATAGTTTGACTGGTTTGACTAGGTCCTTGGTGTTACTTATTGGTTTTGTTCTTTTATCTTCTTTACTTCTATTGTATGAATTCAGGTAGGGGAGTCATGGTTTCTTGTGGGGCAGGGGTGCCGGGTGTCGTACATGTGAAGGGTAAAAATAGAAAGAGATTGCAAACAACACCACCTTATAACAAGTACAAGACAGTCTTGCCATAGATATGAACAAGGATTCAGAGTACAAAGCGTGTAACCAAGCATATACATCAGTTCAAGCTAACATAGCATATACATGTACAACCGTTAAAAAAAAAAAAGACAGTCTTGCAATACTTTCTAATAGAAAAACTGGTTTATCGGTTCTACAATAATTTTTTAAGAAAGCCTTCTATTGAATCTCACTATAGTCAACAAGAATATCAAGGTTTCTAAAATAGGTTAGCTGATTTGTTCATTTCAAGATTGACCGAGAAGCAGAGAGTTATTTATATTTACTAGCCACTTTCCAAAAAAGGGTTTGGTCATGGTACTTTCCAAGTAAAATACTCTATTGTCTGTTTATGCTGGACATTCAAAATGTGCTTAACAATTCACTATTTCCGAGAACAAGTTAAGAGACTTGTTCAATTTAGATTAGATTAGTGAGGTAATAAAAAGTTATTTACTAGCCACTTCTCAGAAAGGTTGCTCGAACGACATTATCTTCCTTCTTCCCCCTTTCACCACCCACCACTGCTAGGGTTTTTAAAGAAATAAATTTTTTTTTTATCAGATGACTTCATCCGAAAAACTTTAAGAATGTAGTCAAGAATCTTCACCAATTAAGTTGACTCTTGAATATTTTTTAAATCGCCAAACTATGTATTAAGCATAGATAGAGCAGTTCTGAATTTATTCTGTTTCATTTAGAGTGAGTAAGAGGATAAAAAAAAAAAAGAAGGAAAAAAATGCGGTAGAAAAGCTTGGGTAATCGGCACGTATGGGTCCGAACAATTATTACCCATAAAATCTCGGGGTAACTTGTAACCATATTCATGAGACCTGTATCAACGATTCCGCGTGAGGTTACTTGGGAGTGCCCAGTTGCTAGGTGTAAGTATAGTGATAGCAGTTTGCTTCTTAAACTTGTTATAATAGAGCTCTTTTCTTCTTCTTAGATTTATGTTTTAATTAAATGACAACAATATCATTGTCCAAGAAATTTGGCACACTATGCGGAGGAAAAAAGGGGCGGGATTAATGGCTATCAAGATTGATATGGAGAAAGCCTACGACAAAGTAGAGTGGTCGTTTGTCATTTTAGTATTAAGGAATTTCGGTTTCCCACAAACGTGGATTAATTGGGTGAACCAATGCATTTCCACCACAAGTTTCTCAATTCTACTCAATGGAATTCCCTATGGCTTCATCAAACCTCAAAGAGGGATTCGTCAGGGCGATCCTTTATCCCCCTTTCTCTTTATTCTTACATTTGAAATCATTACAAGATTAATTCTTAGAGAAGAAGAAAAGGGCAATATCCATGGAATCAAGGCAAGCAGGGGTAGCCAGTCAATCTCGCACCTTGTATTTGTTGATGATTTGTTCATTTTTTGTAGTGCTAACATTACAGAAGCAAATCATATTGGTAGGTGTCTTGAAACCTACAATGGGTGGTCTAGCCAATGCGTAAACAAGGATAAATCCTAGATCCATTTCAGTAAATCGACGAGCAACAGTGTGATCCGTGATATTTGTCGAACAATGAACTTCCAAAAGCGTCACAAACAGCAAAATATTTAGGCCTGCCATTGTTCACAAACTATTCAAAGAAGAAATCATTCGACGGAGTAGTTGAAAGAGTGGAAAAAAGGCTAGCAAGTTGGAAATCAAGACTTATTTCCCGTGCAGGACGAGCTACCCTAATCAAAGCAAGCACAATGGCAATCCCCACTTACCTAATTGAAACCAAAAAGATAACCCTAGAGGGGGGGGGGGGGGTGAATAGAGTTTTAAGACTACTTTAAAATTTAACAAACAACAAACCTCAATCTCAATAACTCAAATAAGCAAACAACCAATCTCAACGCAAATGTAAAACGATAATGTAAAGAGAGAAGGGTTTAGAGATACTTGACAAGGAGAATTAAATGGTTCGGCTTGATATACCCTCAAGCCTACGTCCACCCCTTCAAGGAAGTTCATTGAAAGGCTCTAGAATCCACTAGTATGATCTTCCTTACGGATCAAGATCGAACCTTTTACAATCCCTTGATGCTATGCCCACATCAAGAACAAGCTTTGACAAACCCAAAGCTCCAAAGCTTGACAACCCCAACCTTTGATACAAGAACCTTTAGATGAAAAATTGTGTACAAGATTTCACTCTCAAGAAGTAGATGAGTACAAGTTTAAGCACTAGAACAAGATAGATGAGTGTATGATGACTTATGAAAGTGTATATCTCTCAAATGTAAGCTCACAATAAATGCTCTCTTGAAATGGATGAGAAATCAATGAAAACCAAGAGAGATTGAACAATTGCTTTGATTTTTGAGAATATGAAAGATAAGAGAGCTTTGAATGAAATTGATGAATCAAAACTATGGCCAAGATGAGTATTTATAGATGTGGGAATAAAAATGACCGTTTAGAGTTAGGTAGGGTAATTAATGCGCCAAACGGTAAATACAGGCGACTGTAATGCACCATTGCAGTCGACTGTAATCCCAAAGTAGCCGTTGAAAATTCAAATTTCCAACTTGCAGTCGACTGTAATCCAATGCAGTCGACTGTAATAGGCTACTGAAAGTATTGCAGTCGACTGCATTCCAATGTAGTCAACTGTAATACCTCACTGCCCAACTTGCAGTCGACTGCAATCCAATGTAGTCGACTGCATTCCTGAAAATGCAGTTTCCTTATTTTTAAAGCATGAAAAACTTTTATGCATGCAAGGGAAACCTATGGGCAAGTTCTAGGTATACAGTCATCATAACGATCATCTCTCTACGTCTAGTTTACAAAGAAGGAAATAAAGCATAGTAAAGTTCAATCGACGAATTCTTTCTTTGATGCGTTCCGTTGAGAGTCTTTGACCGTGTTGCTCGTCTAATAATCCGTTTGCATGAGTATGAGATTATTCCTATTGCTTCATCAACTCAATGCATGTTAGACAACATAAACATCAATGTTAGTTATCATCAAAACCAAATATAATCCTAGGTTAAATAACTGTAGGGTTAACAATCTCCCCATTTTTTATGATGGCAAACATTGATTCAAATAATATGAGATATATAAGATAATAAATGTAAAGAAGCATGACAATCTCAATTATAAACCATAAGGGGTTAAAAGAAGAATCATGACGATAAGCTCCCCCTATCTTAAGCAATATAGGGCTCCCCCTAACTCAAGTAATAAATGCTCATATCAAATCCACACAAGTATGAATCAACAATATTTTCTCCCTCTTTTGACATCATTGAAAAAAGATCGAGGTTGTGTGTGAACGTGATCAAATTATGTATCCATCCATGGATAATTAATATAGCCAACAAGGGCATTCAAACAAGAAAACATAAGTAGTTGAATACCCATCAAAAGGTGTACCTAGTACTTTGTACAAAAATAGCACATTAAAAAGAAGTGTAAAGAATTTTGAAATATAAGTGTGTGCAAATCAAATGAGATTAAATGAATATCAACAAAATCAATAATTTTGAAAAGAGAAACATCAACCAAAGCATGCTTTAAGCATATTAAATAATGTTCAAGCATGAGAAGTGTAACTTGCATGAATAGCACAAGAGATATAACATTTAGTCACATAGGTGAAGACATGCCAAGTTCTCTTCTAAGAGTGGTAAACCTCTTCGAATCTAAAGGTTTAGTGAAGATATCCGCTAATTGGTGATTTGTGTCCACGAAATCTAGAATGATATCACCTTTTTGCACATGATCACTGATAAAATGGTGTTTGATTTCTATGTACTTAGTGCGAGAATGTTGGATGGGATTTTTGGTCAAGTCAATGGCAGTAGTGTTATCACATAAGATATGTATGTGATCATACTTGAGTCCAAAATCTAAAAGGGTTTGTTTCATCCAAAGAATTTGTGCACAACAAGCACCAACCGCCATATATTCGGCTTCGGTGGTAGAGAGTGCAACCGAATTTTGCTTTTTGGAACTCCAAAAAACAAGAGAGTGACCTAGGAATTGGCAACCTCCACTAGTACTTTTCCGCTCAGTTTTACAACCGGCATAGTCGGCGTCGGAGTAACCAATTAGGTCAAAAAATGAAGTGTTTATAGGAACCCATAACCCTAAATTGTGAGTGCCCTTAAGATATCTAAGGATTCTCTTGACGGCAATCAAATGAGATTCCTTAGGACAAGCTTGAAATCTAGCACATAAACAAACACTAAACATTATATCGGGTCTACTTGCGGTAAGGTAAATGAGTGATCCGATCATACCTCGATAGCGCTTAATATCAACATCCTTACCCTTTTCATCTTTATCAAGCTTTAATGAAGAGCTCATTGGAGTGTCAAAAGCATTTGATGCTTCCATGTCAAATCTCTTAAGTAGCTCTTTGGTGTATTTGGCTTGGTTGATAAAGATTTCATCCTTGCTTTGTTTGATTTGCAATCCAAGGAAGGCGAGTTCTCCCATCACGCTCATTTCAAACTCCTTACTCATACAAGAAGCAAACTCTTCGCACAAGGATCCATTAGTAACACCAAATATAATATCATCAAAATAAATTTGCACCAACAATAAGTCCTTGCCCTTAGATTTTATAAAAAGAGTGGTGTCAAGTTTTCTTCTTGAAAAACCATTTTCTAAAAGAAAACTACTTAGCCTTTCATACCAAGCTCTAGGAGCTTGTTTTAAACCATAAAAAGCTTTGCTAAGCTTGAAAACATGGTTTGGAAATTTTTCATGTTCAAAGCCGGGAGGTTGAGCCACATAGACCTCCTCCGAAATAAAACCATTTAGAAAGGCACTCTTGACATCCATTTGAAAGAGTTTAAAATCTCTATAGCAAGCACAAGCTAATAGCATTCTAATAGATTCAAGTCGAGCTACCGATGCATAGGTTTCATTAAAATCAATTCCTTCCTCTTGGTTATAACCTTGGGCCACTAATCTAGCCTTGTTTCTAACCACGACTCCGGATTCATCAAGTTTGTTTCTGAAAATCCATTTTGTGCCTATAATCCTAAAGTTTTGAGGTTTAGGCACAAGGGTCCAAACTTGATTTCTTTCAAATTGAACTAGCTCTTCTTGCATAGCAAGCATCCAAGATTCATGATGTAGAGCTTCAGAAAAGTTCTTCGGTTCAATTTGGGAAAGAAACGCTATATTAACATGTTGTTGAAGAGAGCGTCGAGTTCTTACCCCACTCGAAGGATTACCTAAGATTTGATCGCTTGGATGATCTTTTTTGTAAGTCTAATCTTTTGGTAATTCTTGAGAGTTGTCCAAGTTTGAAGCATCATTGATTGCTTCCTCGTTTCCCCCTTGAGAACTTGATTGTTGCTCCCCTAGATCAATTTCTTTGGGGTTGCCTTGTAGTGTTTCACTTATGTCCAAAGTTCTCAAGTCATTGTCCATGTCATCTACATTAACAATGTTAGTCCTCCGAAGAAAAGGATTAGTCTCATCAAAAGTAACATTAATGGATTCTTCAACAACCAAAGTATTTTTATTATAAACTCTATATGCCATACTATTATTAGAGTAACCAAGAAAAATACCCTCAAAGGTTTTGGAATCAAATTTGCTAAGTTGATCCTTGGTATTTAAAACAAAGCATTTGCAACCAAAGACTCTAAAAAAGCTTACCTTAGGTTTCTTATCATTAAAAAGCTCATAAGGGGTTTTTAACAAAAATTTTCGCAAGATAACTCTATTAAGAACAAAACAAGCACAATTGACCGCCTCCGCCCAAAAGTATTTAAGTAAACCATATTCGTTAAGCATTGTTCTTGTCGCTTTTTGCAAAGACCTATTCTTTCTTTCGGCAACACCATTTTATTGAAGAGTTCTAGGAGCCGAAAAATTATGTGATATCCCAAAGTCATCACACAAGGCTCCTATTTTTGAATTTCAAATTATCTACCATGATCACTTCGAATGTTGGTAATCAAATAACCTTTTTGATTTTGAACACGTTTTGCAAATGAAGTGAACACATTTAGATATTCATATTTGGTAGCCAAAAAGAAAGTCCAAGTATAGCGAGAATAGTCATCAACAATAACAAAACAATATGATTTACCACCAAGACTAGTAGTAGGGATTGGTCCAAACAAATCTATGTGAAGTAATTGCAAGGGTCTAGAAGTAGATACCATTTTCTTCGGTTTGTGAGAGACTTTCTTTTGCTTACCCATTTGACAAGCATCACATACTTTATCTTTCTCAAACTTGATCTTCGGGAGACCCCTCACAAGTTCTTTGCTTGAAATATCCTTCAAGTGCTCCATGTGCATGTGACCAAGTCTTCGATGCCAAAGCCAAGATGTTTCACTAATAGCACTAAGACACTTGACATATTGGTTAGCTAAATCATTTAATTGAATGGAGTAAACATTGTTATCTCCACTACCAACCAAAATAGTTTCATTGTTCTTCAAGGATTGTATAGTGCAATGAGAAGCCTCAAAGATAACTTTAAAACCTTTATCACTAAATTGACTAATACTTAACAAGTTATGCTTCAATCCTTCAACATATAACACATTCTCAATTGAATGTGGTTCCTTACCAATAGTTCCTTTACCTTTAATTTTTCCTTGAGAATTGTCACCAAAGGTCACATTTCTTCCTTCCTTAAGATCAATCGATGTGAAAAGAGATATGTTGTCGGTCATATGTCTTGAGCATCCACTATCAAGAATCCACTTCTTGCTACTAGATTTTGCTTTGAGACATACCTATAAACACAAATCAAGTAGTGACTTTTGGTACCCAAATTTTCTTGGGTCCTTGGATGTTAGTTTTGCATTTGTATTCTTGACCTTTCACAATCCACATTTTTTGTCTACCTCTAACAAAAACAATTCTACACGGACAATGATTAGTCGTATGCCCTTTCTTGTTGCACCAACCGCAATGTGTAAAAGGTGTGCAATAGTTCTTTGGTCGTTTTGTATGAATATTCAACCTAGCTTGTTGTTGCAAAACTTTAGGAGGCATGGCCCTGGGATCTAATCCAAGACCACCTTTGTTTAGGCCAATTCTTTGGCGTCCAAGCATGACATCCAAATTGTTTTGACCATCAACAAATTTTTCAAGACATTTTCTCAAATTACAAATCTCAACTTTTAAATCTTCATTTTGTTTTTCTAAAGCCAAATTTTTGGAAGAAATTTGTTTTGAGCTAGGAGTGTTAACAAGTAATTCAACCAAATCGTTATTCAAATATTTCACATATAAATGGTTAGAAATACATTCATTCTTGGCATGCAACTTATCATTTTCCATTATCAACTTCTCAATTTGCTTATTAGCTTCAAGGAATTTCTTAGACAAAATAATATTTTTCTTGAAATTTTTCTTGGATTCCTCATATAAGCTATCATAAGCATCTTCAAAGCTTTCATTATCACTATCACTACCGGAAGAAGAGCTTACCTCATCATTTGCCATGAAGCATACATTTGCTTGATCATTCTTCTCATAGTCTTCATCACTTGAATCAAAGTCACTCCATGATGGAGTATGTTCGGCATTCATTGCTCTTTCCTTCTCCTTGTTCTCTTTCTTAGAGAATTGTCTTCTTTTAGCTCTTTCCCATACATCTCTTCTTTCCTTCTTCTCCCTTTTGTAGATAGGATAATCCATCTTCATGTGTCTCGGCTTGTAGCAAAGCTTCTCTTCGTTGCTAGCATTTTGTTGCCTTCTCCCATCATTCCTTCTAAATCTTAAGAACTTTTTGAAGTTCTTTGCAACCATTGTAATATCCTCTTCATCAAATTCTTCATCATCATCACTTGACTCAAAGTTTGAAGATGAAGCTTTAAGAGCAATTGATGTAGGCTTCTTCTTGAGTTCCTCTTGATCAAAGGTCTTGAGTTGCATTTCGTACGTCATGAGTGAGCACATCAATTCATCAAGAGGAAAGATATTGAGATTCTTTGACTCTTGGATGGCGGTGATCTTTGCATTCCAAGCTCTTGGTAAGGATCTAATCACCTTTCTTACAAGATCACCATTAGTGAATTCTTTGCCTAATTGCTTCAAAGGGTTCACAATGTTAGTAAAACGAGTATTCATATCCGTAACGGATTCATTTGGAAGCATATGGAATAACTCATAATCTCCAAACAATAAGTTCATCTTAGAGTATCTAAGAAGAGAAGTCCCTTCATGAGTGACTTGAAGAGTATCTCAAATACTCTTAGCGGAATTACACATAATGACTCTATTGAGTTCATTAGTGTCTAAAGCACACACAAGACAATTTTTTGCTCTAGCATTCATACAAATCATCTTCTTGTCATGATCACTATACTCCGATTTTGATTTAGGCTCTTCAACCTTGTCAACCACCTTTATCGGAACGAATGTGTCATTCTCAACAATATCTCACATCTCATAGTCTTGAGATTCTAAGTAGATTTTCATCTTAACTTTCCACACACTATAATTGGTCCCATTAAACAATGGAGGCCTAGTGGTAGAACTACCCTCCATTCCCCCAATGTAAGCCATGATCGATTAACTCTCTTGGCGTTACCCAATATAACAAGAGCCGAGGCTCTGATACCACTTGAAACCAAAAAGATAACCCTAGAAGAGGGGGGGGGGGGTGAATAGGGTTTTAAGACTATTTTAAAATTTAACAAACAACAAACCTCAATCTCAATAACTCAAATAAGCAAACAACCAATCTCAACGCAAATGTAAAACGATAATGTAAAGAGAGAAGGGTTTAGAGATACTTGACAAGGAGAATTAAATGGTTCGACTTAATATACCCTCAAGCCTACGTCCACCCCTTCAAGGAAGTCCCTTGAAAGGCCCTAGAATCCACTAGTATGATCTTCCTTACGGGTCAAGATCGAACTTCTTACAATCTCTTGATGATATGTGTAACATCCCGGAATTTTCGAAACGTTATCACTCAATCAATCGTTTACGCTAAGACAATAGAACTCTCAAACTCAACCAATTTAGAATCATCCACCAGTCAGAGCAACTAAACCATTGGATAAAATAATGCTCTTAGTATACTGTCATAGTTGAAACATCAATGTCTAAGTCAACAGTTCTAAATAACAACAATAACCCACGCAGGGGTTCTAATTAAAAAACATGGTAACTTAAATTCACTCGCTCGCTTGCCTCTAGTCCAATTTCAAGAAATCTAACGCTGGTTACTACCTGCAGAAAGGAAGTCAAAGGGGACTGAGCTTTTGAGAGCTCAGTAAGGTCGCTCAAACAAATAAATTACGAAATAATTTACGAATACAAAACAATGATGGTTTTGTTCAAAAAAAACAATTCGATCAGATGTCAATATGATTTTCGGATGCGATGCAAACAATCAATCACAGATACACCGGCTAGTCCAATAAGGTACTAGCCCACACCAATACACCGGCTAGTCCGTTAAGGTACTAGCCCACACCAATACACTGGCTAGTCCATCAAGGTACTAGCCCACACCAATATCCTCCAACATACACCAACTCCCTCCAAACATACCAATGCACAATGTCATGTCAATATGCAGAATGAAAACATTTCGATAATGCAACATGTTATTCAATGCTCGATTGACAATAATTAATGAGCATTGATAAGAATTTCAATAAACGTTTTAAGGCTCAATGAAAGGTTTATATGGCAAATAATGCGACTTTATCAAAATAACAGAGTCCAAACGAATGGCGATAACAAATCAGAAAAATATCTATGAGAACAAATAGAGGAAACTGGGTTTCAGAAGAAATCCCTTACCTCGATTCACGCTACGCAATGCTACGCAACCTCGATTATAATTCTTTGAATAAACCGGTAAAAAAGAAAACTAAATTTCGATCGCCGGAGAATCCTTCCGATCTCTTCCCTTCCTCTTTCTCTCTGTCTGAATTTCTCTCTCTCTACCGAATTCTGAAAACCAAGATGGGGACGGCTGCTCTCTCATAAAAGGGATATAAATATAAAACCCTAATCGGGCATATTACCTAAAACTCCCTTGAGCTTTCATTAGTCGCTAAAAAAGTTACCTGAACCTTAATAATTGTGAAACGGTCCAAAATGAAATTTTTTTAGGATAAATACGTGTTAGGAAAATTTTTAACGGCTGTTACACTATCTTGCTTTACTATTTGTCGCTAAAAGTTGTTAAACAGAAATATCGATGCTAACCAAAAAATTTCGTCACTAAATAAAAATATCAGCGTCAAGTAAAAAGAATATTTTCACCGCTAAATGTTTTAAATAAAATGAAAAATATCGGGGTGTTACAATATGCCCACATCAAGAACAAGCTTTGACAAAGCCAAAGCTCCAAAGCTTGACAACCCCAAGTTTTGATACAAGAACCTTTAGATGAAAAATTGTGTACAAGATTTCACTCTCAAGAAGTAGATGAGTACAAGTTTAAGCACTAGAACAAGAGAGATGGGTGTATGATGACTTATGAAAGTGTATATCTTTCAAATGTAAGCTCACAATAAATGCTCTCTTGAAATGGATGAGAAATCAATGAAAACCAAGAGAGATTGAACAATTGCTTTGATCTTTGAGAATATGAAAGATAAGAGAGCTTTAAATGCAATTGATGAATCAAAACTATAGCCAAGATGAGTATTTATAGAGGTGGGAATAAAAATGACCGTTTGGAGTTAGGTAGGGTAATTAATGCGCCAAACGGTAAATATAATCGACTGTAATGCACCATTGCAGTCGACTGTAATCTCAAAGTAGCCGTTGGAAATTCAAATTTCCAACTTGCAGTCGACTGTAATCCAATGCAGTTGACTGTAATAGGCTACTGGAAGTATTGCAGTCGACTGCATTCCAATGCAGTCAACTGTAATACCTCACTGCCCAACTTGCAGTCGACTGCAATCCAATGCAGTCGACTGCATTCCTGAAAATGTAGTTTCCTTATTTTTAAAGCATAAAAAACTTTTATGCATGCAAGGAAAACCTATAGGCAAGTTCTAGGTATACAGTCATCGTAACGATCATCTCTCTACGTCTAGTTTACAAAGAAGGAAATAAAGCATAGTAAAGTTCAATCGACGAATTCCTTCTTTGATGCGTTCCGTTGAGAGTCTTTGACCGTGTTGCTCGTCTAATAATCTATTTGCATGAGTATGAGATTATTCCTATTGCTTCATCAACTCAATGCATGTTAGACAACATAAACATCAATGTTAGTTATCATCAAAACCAAATATAATCCATGTTAAATAACCGTAGGGTTAACACTAATGTCCACTTTTGTGCTCCCCAAACAGATTACCAATAAATTGGACAAATGCCTCAGACATTTTTGGTGGGGATTCAAGAACGAGGGTAAGCATCACTACCATCCCAAGGCATGGGATTCCTTATGCATTCCAAAATCGAAGGGCGGATTGGGCTTCAAGAAAATGCAGGACTTCAATAGGGCTCTCATAGCCAAATCAGGTTGGTCTCTAATTACCAAACCTGATTCTCTTTGGTCTCAAATTATGAATGCTAAATATTTGCGAGGAACTCTTTTTCTTGATCATACCCCAAAGTCTTCGGCATCTTGGACTTGGAAAGGTTTTTGCAAAAGTCAAAAACTACTTAAAAAAGGTCTGGGCTATATCATTGGGGATGGTACATCCACAAACATATGGAAGGACTCTTGGATCCCATTCCCTGAAGGTTTTAAGCCAGCATAAACTATGACAAACAATCCCAATATTTCACTAGTTGCTGATCTTATTTCTCCTATTGATAGAAGCTGGGACGTGCCAAAGCTATAGATGCTATTTGACCCCCCCCCCACCATGGAAGCTATCAAGAAAATCCAAATCCCATCAAGACAAACCCAAGACATAATAGCTTGGACCCCCAACAAAAAAGGCAATTTCACTACCAAATCTGCCTACCTCAAAGACAATGAGCTAAAGTTTGTTCTAAACCCATCCTTCCCGCCTCTTTTTTGGGAAAAAGTGTGGCCATCAAAAATCATGGCACGCCATAAAATCTTGATTTGGAGAATTGCTTGGAACATCCTTCCCCTCCGGCAAACAATGGCAAATCATAACCTGGAGATCGACCAAAGTTGTCCCCTCTATGCTCACCCTTCAGAAACAACAACTCACTTGTTCCTATCTTGTAATATGACCAGACTTTTATGGGCAGCTTCTCCTTCTAGTTTTCGCCCCCCGCAAGGCATGGATTGTCAAATCCAATGGCTGGAGTTCATAATGAAACCCCCAGGACTATCCTCTGATGACCAAATTAGGTACACTAATTTTGCTACGACTCTTTTGGACTTGGTCTGGATGGCAAGGAACAAAAAAATCCATGAACAGCTTACCTTTTATCCCATATCCTTGGCCAATAACATCATAAATTCAGCCCAAAGCTATATTTCAGCGATCGAACTAGTCAAAGGATCCAAGACTCTTACCCCTGTTTGGTCCCCTCCTCCTGTAGGATGGAGCAAAATCAATTTTGATGCGGCAATCCGAGGTGATAAAGCCTGTATAACTATTATTTTCCGTAACTCAGCCGGTGAATGTGAATTTGGGAAGACAACCACATTTGACACAAGGGATCCAGAAATAGCAGAAGCATGGGCAGTACTGTTAGCCATCCGTACGGCCTTGCACCAACAGAAGTTTTGTGTCATTTTTGAAGGAGATGCGGAACATATCATATTGATGATTACAAATCAAACCTCTCCTTTTTGGAACATCAGAAGCATCGTCGAAGAATCCAAGAGCCTATTGTTGCAAATTCCCAACTGGGACTTCGCTCATACTCCTAGAATTGCAAATAGAGCAGCTCATAATCTTGCTGCTTTAGCTTTTGTTTTCAATCATTTTGACTATGTTCCTCCTTCATCCAACCTTTGGTGTAATTTGGAAGAAGATAGGAACATTGTTGTATAGTTTGTTTCCTTGCTTTCAATTTTAATGTTATATCATTTTAACAAAAAAAAAATATTTATGTTTTAATTAGTTGTCAATTCTTTGTATGATACAAGAAACTATTCAATGTCATTTGTACCTAAGATTTGATATAAAATTAACCACTTTTAAAAATTATATATATACGAATCCAAATTATCTGTTGTAAAGGAATCTACAACAGACTGCAGTTAAGAAATCTCGACCATTGAGGAGACAATAATATCCCTTGAGTTTAATCCTACGGCCCCAAGAGCACGTTGCTATAGATTCTCGGGTAAATTATACACGGCATCCCTGAGATTTGCCCTAAACTACACACGGCTCCTACTAAGTATTTTAATTACTCCCTGCCCCCCTGTAGTTTGTCATTGAGTTACATAAAACCCACTTCCGTTAAGAACCGTCAGAAAAAAGATAGGGCACCAAAAATCTACTATGATATACCAAAAAATGTCTTTGGGTCAACCTCCTCTTTCTTACAAAAAAAAAAGCCCAGCCACCACCACTGCAATTGACATCGAGCCACCGCCCACACGCATACACACAGAGGCACATACGCCCATCGATGACAAACAAACAAACACACACACACACACACACACACACACCATTGCCCTATCCCCACCATTAAATTCGTGAGGCCAAGAAAATGACATGCAAAACTTAAAAGATTTCGAGATTTAATTATAATTCAACAAGAGGATGACCTTGGTGAAGGTCTCACTCTCTATTTGTATAGGCTTGCAATAGGCGATGAAGAGAATCAAACCCACAAAGCAAACCGTCAGCTGGGTTATGGGTTCCCTTTGAATTTCCGTTTCCTGTTACAACCTCTTCTCCTTTTTTCTCCATTTTCTTGTTCTTTCTGTTAAAAAATCGTGAATGAATTTCTCAAATTGGCTAGTATGTGATCGTGGTGCGGGGTGTGTCATCGGCGATGGAGAATGGCCGCGACGAAGGCTAGCGATTAGGTTAGAGAGATGGAGCGGTGGGTCTCCATATGGTGGCTGTTGTTTGTGTTTAAAAAGAGGGTTGGGTTGCCGGCGCTGAACGCCGGTAAGAGACGAAGACGACAACAATGATGGAGGACGGTCGACGACAGAGGCCGTGGTGGGTCTCGGCTCTTGGCGAGGCCTTAGAAGGGTAGTCTTAGGGAGAAATCTTTGAGAAACAGATCAAGTGCTGGCTGGTTCTTGATGCTGTGGGCACTGATGACGGAGAGCATCGCCGACGATTGGGCGTCGACGGGTTGAAGGTCAAATTTAGGGCGGCGAAAGGTATCCCTCGATTAGGGTTTCCACATGACAGTGATGACGGAGGACCGGCGGTGACAGAGGCGGCAGATGGAAAAATTGATTTTGGTACTTTCGGGCAAGCTTGGTTTTGGTAGTAAGAGGTCTTGATTTTGGGTTTTGGTGTTGATTGTCATTGTTGGTGTTGATTTTGTGGATTGAAGGATTACGAGTGGAAGTGTGTGTGTGTGAGAGAGAGAGTGTGTGAGAGGGAGAGATAGATAGATGTACACATGCTTTAGGGGGTGGGGTGGTGTTTGAAGAGGGGATGACAAATTAAGTAAATTTATTTGTTTATGAAGGGTATTATTGTCTCTTCATTGATTTGATTTTGTTAACTCTGTTAACGAAAAAATAAACATGTGTAACTTAGTACAATTAAAATACTTAATAGAAGTTATGTATAATTTAGGATAAATTTCAAGAGTGCCGTGTGTAATTTATTCTAGATTCTTCCGCAATAGAAGACCGACCCCAAATCACGAACATGTCATGCAACTGCAAGATCTCGCATACCTAAAATATCTCCTTCGCGGGGCCCACTCCACAGCGGCGTAAGAAAGCAAAATTGCATACGTGGCCGAGTCCTGTGGCGTCAAATCTTCGAAATTACGGAAAGGCCCCAAACATGTACCGACAAGCACTGTTCCGACATGGAAAACAACTCTCTTTATAAAGAAGGCCCTTGACAACGCCCCACAACGTTGGACGCCGAATCATACTCCTCCTCCTGCAGCCGTCTCTTCCATTTCTCTCTCTCTCCTCAACCAAATCAAAACTCTTCTCGATCCCGAAAACTTTCCAAAAACTCCCACCAATATCATTCCCTCCCCCTCCCATCTCGCTGCAACATTCCTTATAACTGCATTCCATTTGGGAGACACAGAATCGATCGGTACGATTCGTAATCCTGCATAAATTGGGAGATCAGGAGGGGTTAGGTCTGGAATACGCATGAGCTGGTTGGTGAATCTGGGAATTTCATATTCGAATTTGAATCACTTCATCACTTGCCTTTTGATCTTCACCCTTCACTTCTCGCCCCAATTGCCCGTTTCCCTCTTTGAATCCGATAAAACCATACGCAGTAATCTATTATTGCCGTTATTACTGCTGTTGAGATTATTATTTTTATTGATTACTACTAATTGTAGTAGTAGTAGTAGTAGTAGTTTAAATTGGTGTGACATAAATATAAACCTCCGATCGTCGTCTAGGCATGGAATCGAAAGGAGACAAGAGTAATCGCCAGCTTAAAGGAGGTTTGTTCCAAGTTTCTTGCTTTCATTTTTTACCCCGTATGTATTGCTCAATCTCTTATTCAGCTTGTCGGTCACTTTTTAGATTTGTCGGGTACGTGTGTGCATGTTTTGCTCATTATATATTGTGTATATGCTACTGGGTGATACGTATAAAGTTTGTGGCTTATGCCATTGTTGACTCACATGATTCTTTAGGAAATTAGTAGTGCACCTGAGAGGTGTAGTGGGTGACACGTCTAGTATGTGAGTGTGTGTGTGGCCCGCATGCTAACTATGCCATCTGGTATGCCTTTTGGTGGCACCACCTTGAAGTGGGTTGGTTCAATATGGTCCTATTTTTGTTGTGCCACTGTTGGCACTCGCAATCTTTGTTACTTTTAGCCCCACCTTGCACCCTATGGCCATATACGCCAAGTTTGAAGAACAAAGGTTTCAACGATGAAAGTATGAAACAATGAAAGCGGTGCTGAAAACAATTTTGACAAGGGTAACAGGGTCATGGTAGCAATTTTAATAAGGATACGATACAGATTGGCAAAGGAGAAAAACATTATATTGTAATGTTTCACTAAGTGAGTTCTGTACTTGAAGTTGACAAAACCTCTAAAAGTTTTTATGTGCCATTTCCATAGCATGGGTTACACTGTGGAACCTAAACATCAGTTTAGAAACTGAATAAGTAATTGAATTGGTAAGCAAGTGGGCCATTCAATTCCATTGGAACTACCCGTATCCATTGAATAAAGTTATAGATGAAAATGCTGTGAAATTTCAATGTGCACGCAAGGTTTCTGAGTTTTAAACCACGCTACGTTTTTAGAAGAGAAAGAGGTTGTGGATTGTGCGAGGCATAAGAGATCGACTCACTATCTAAATGATTTTTCAGATCTTGCTCGGACATAAGTTCCACTAGTTTTCAGGCAAAAATCTCTTAAGCCATATTATCCAAGTAGCTTTTTGAGACTGTGACTGGAATAACTAGAGCTCCAAAAGATGCTTCTAACGAGTGACTTGGGTTTTTGGGCAGATGGTACATCTTTTCTTGATGTGGCATTTTCTGGGGTATAAAATCGTACAAAAGTTTTATAGGAGAAGGAGGGGGGGTGGGTTGGGGGTGGGGAGGTCGTTGCAACTGTATTGCATCTGGGGGAAGGTTTGGAGGTAAAGAAATTTTTTGATAAGCAAATTAGAGACTTACTGGAGTGCCCCTTCTGCCCTTGCTTTCTTATCCTTTATTGTATAATTTGTCATGCTGTATGATCGCACGCTGTATAAACTCTGTTGCTTTGTAATGGCATGCATATAGGTGGCAGATGATAACTGTTTTTCTTTCCAAAAGAGGCTATACATGCAAGACTTAAGTGCATTTGAATGTGGTTGGCATTGGTACATTCATCTATTTGAACTTTGATGTCAAATATTAGTTTATTTTTGCTTTCCGCAGCTCTTTGTTATTCAAATATCGAAAGAAGGCATGTCGCGTCGCCATCTGTCATCGTCATAGGTGGTGGCTTTGCTGGTATTGCAGCTGCTGTGGCTCTTCAAGATGCTTCGTTTCAGGTACTCTAAAGACACATATAGTACGGACTATTATTGAGGAGTCACAATTTGTTTCTTGAGAAATGTACAAGTTTGTATTGACCATTTCTTCTTTTGTGATTTTACTGACCGGTTATAGTAATGAAATGTTGATTCTTAGTTCTGTCTGTGTTGCAGGTTATCTTGTTGGAATCACGGGATAGAATTGGTGGTCGAGTTCACACTGACTACTCCTTTGGCTTTCCTGTTGATTTGGGAGCATCATGGTGATAACATTTCTCCCTCTTTTCTTCTCTTCTGGCTGGATTTTCATACCATCTGCTGGTCATTTTGAAGCTGTATCATGTCAATATTTATAGGTTGCATGGAGTCTGTAAAGAAAATCCCTTGGCACATGTTATTGGAAGACTAGGACTACCTCTCTACCGCACAAGTGGTGACAACTCAGTATTATATGACCATGATTTGGAGAGGTAAATATTTTCTTATATTTTTTCTTCCGTTCCATATGACGTGCTTGTTGTGAATATCTATCCTTTTTAAGTAGCTGAATGAGTGATTGTTTCTATTCTTCTTGTATCTCAAGCGTCTCTTTTGCTGATGAGAGCTTGAGTCTTTTTTTACTTTAAAAAAGATCAAGTGATTGGAGCCAAAGGTTCAACGACTATTACTCTTATTTTTAGAAACTACGAGACTTCTGGTTAACCGAAAAAGTATTATTCCTATATATATTCAGTTAAAGGTGATTTTATTGTGACAAGAAGAGTATGAATCTCTTACAGCCGAACACCTTAAGTGAACATCAGATCAAATAAACCTACTTACAATTGCTTAGAATTCTTCTCTTGACAAAACTAACTAAGAAGTGAGTATTGTATCAGGGATCCCCCAAAGCTTGCATAGTTCTAGAATCTTCTGAGGTACGAGATATCTTTATCTAGGCAAGGAATTGAATAATCATTTTTCCTTGCAGGGGCATAAAGTTTTGGCCCCTATGTTGTCTTGCTCCATCAACTTGACACAAGCCATTTTTCCTTGTTGGGGCATTTAAACGCGTGGATTGCATATAACCAAACCATCTCCGGCAATGTTCCCTCGTCTTCTCCTCAGTTGGTGCCGCCCTGACCTTCTTGAGGATATACTCATTTCTAGTATAAACTTCCCATTCCCCCTAATTATCAAGGCGTTTTTAAGTCCTTGGACATTTGTGCTGCTATGGGACCTTGCCTCATGATGTTCCGAATATTGATTTTCTATAGCTATCCCTTCTCTGGCAATTGTTGGAAGTCCTTCCAAACGTTAGTCATCCCATTTATACATTTGAAGTTTAAACCTCAAGTCAAAAATGTATGTGGTTGTGCGGTTACTTATTGATTTCTTCTTGTCCCTTTTCAGCTATGCACTCTTTGATATGGACGGGAAACAAGTTCCTCAAGAATTAGTCACAAAGGTTGGCGAAGAATTTGAGAGCATTTTGGAAGAGGTATGTCTTCTGTTTGGTAGATGGTGGTGTTGCAATTGAAAATATAAGCTCGACAATGCTATGAGACGTGATGTTTGGTGAATGTTACATTTTCCTTCCATTTGCTAACGGTATTGTGGCTTGTTTAACGCAGACCAATAAAATACGACAAGAACATAGTGAAGACATGTCTGTATTCCGTGCAATCTCTATGGTTTTTGAAAGAAGGCCCGATTTAAGGTCCTACAGTAGTATCATTTTGTTTTATTAGCTTGTTGACTGTTTGTCTCTTCTTACCATATCTGATAGAAAGATAAACCTACCATAGGTTGGAAGGGCTTGCACACAAGGTATTGCAGTGGTACTTATGCAGAATGGAAGGCTGGTTTGCTGCAGATGCTGATACCATCTCGCTCAAAGGCTGGGATCAGGCAAGTTTTCCTTTGTCCTGAATCTAGTTTCTGGCAGAATTGTCTTTGATTGTGTCAATGTAGATAAGTTCGGAGGTAATATTCTAGTGCTCAGGTTATCGAGTTAAACCACTACTCTTTCCATATGCCAAACGTTAGGTGGTTTTCCCCATCTCTTCTCCCGTGTAATGGGAATGCACTAATTAATAGTCATTGGTTCAGAATCTGGTGTTGAGAAGAAGAGAGAATTGAAGTGTTGCAGGAAAGACAAAAACTCTACTGGGAGGGAAGGAGCTTTAATTAAGTCCTCACTTACAAATGTATTTTCCACTTGATATGTAACCAAGACAACCTGTTCATTAAGTATGATCACGTTTTATAGCAATTCATCTAGTTTTACCAGAAAATGTTAGGCCATTATTGCCGATTGAGAAAAGAGAATTACAGATTCCTGTGCTGAATGTATTCGTCATGATTTTCTTAGATGACCTAGATATCCTACTGAAAATGTGACATAATAATATTCAAGCAAACGTACATAAGCAATTGCTCTGCCTCTTTTTGTTGTTTTGTGTCCCTGCACCTTAGCAGATAAAATAGTTATTAATGCTAAAAATTTACCTAATATTGGAATCTTGAGGCTGTCGGAAGTTCCTGCTTGTTATTACATCGACTATTGAATATTTATAGTTTATCACTTTTAAAAGTCTTTCAAAATTAAAACATATTTTGTGGATAGGACTAAAATTCTGACATCTCACTTTAGTGAAGCAGAAGGTAAAATTGTAAAAAGGAAAAAACTTGCCACATTTTCAGTGGGATTGAAGAAGTCACAATTGAATTAATACACTTGGAATTCTGATCCCTGTTGGATTGCCTGGCCAAATATTCCTGTTAACTGGTTTTCGAGTAGAACTTCTAGCATAACACTGGCAAGCAGAGCGAATACAATGAAGGTCAGGATAAACTCCTGCAGCTCCAAAAAACCCATCTAAGATTGGAATGTGACACATACAAAAGAGCATTTCATATCTGCAGAACTGGCAGATGCTAGCCAAGCCAAGATTTAAAGAAATAAAAAGCAGCTGAAAGGCTTGCCCTAAGGTGAACACCAATCACCGGATCCAGTAAGGAAGTACGAAGAAACTACAGCTCGGGACGTTAATAAATAGTATTTGGTAGTTGGTATTCAGTCTTCAGTTTTTATCACTCGCACTCCACGTACGTCACTAAAGATTTTGAAAAGTGTCACGAAAAAGCGTGATAAAAGTGGTCTTTTGTAAGCATAGACACACTATGCTTTTTGTTTGGGAAACATCCCCCACGGCCCCACTCTTCCTCACTTTGTTTGCCTACTCATGGGTATGTTTTTGAATCTATTTTTCCCATAAGTAGGACTAATGTTCTACCGGTCAAAAGGTTATAAATTTTCATACCTTGGCTATTTTGATGCACAGGAGGAACTGCTTCCTGGTGGACATGGGCTTATGGTCCGGGGTTATCGTCCCGTTATCAATACACTTGCTAAAGGACTTGACATCCGCTTGAATCACAGGTAAATGTAGTTCAATATTATTTCGTCATTCATCCTTCCTTTTGTCACTCCCTGACTAACATGTTTTCTCATTCTTCCCGCATCCCCTAGGGTTACAAAAATAGCTAGACGTTACAATGGAGTGAAAGTAACAGTTGAAGGTGGAAGAACATTCACAGCTGATGCTGCTATTGTTGCTGTCCCTCTTGGTGTTCTTAAATCGAATTTCATCGAGTTTGAGCCGAGACTACCTGACTGGAAGGAAGCAGCCATCGCTGATCTTGGGGTCGGGATCGAGAACAAGATAATTTTGCACTTTGAAAAGGTTTTTTGGCCTAATGTAGAGTTCTTGGGAGTGGTTGCAGAGACTTCCTACGGATGCAGCTATTTCCTGAATCTTCACAAGGCTACAAGTCATGCTGTCCTTGTTTATATGCCTGCAGGGCAGTTGGCCCGTGACATTGAGAAAATGTCAGATGAAGCTGCAGCTAATTTTGCATTTATGCAGCTTAGAAAAATTCTTCCCGATGCATCTGCTCCGGTAATATGCTAACTTTGTTTCTCTTTGTATTGTCATATAGCACTTTTGATTTGTTGATTGTCAAGTTTAATTGTTTTTTTGATTTTCGGGACCTGGTGATTTTCTAATCCGTACTTACAATGTTGTCATCCTTCTAAGCTGCATATTCATATTCATATAAGCACTAATTTGCCTTTAGACTGCCATGGTGCTCAGTGGCGGAGCCACCTATTGGATTAGGTGGGACTTAATTTCCTGCCATTGCTGAATGGCTAGGTTTTGCAAAAGATATTGAGATTTAAAGGTGCTAAAGTAGACTTTGCCCACCATAATGTCCTGAGAGAGTTTTCCACCTTAACTGTAAAACCTAGCTCCGCCACTGATGGCGTTGTAGTTAGCAGGAGATGGGTCATGGCAAAAGAAGCACAAGCGGCCCAAGCTGGGTTGGTTTGTGCAGCCTTACCCCCGGTATTACTGTTTCCATGTTTCGAACCCATGATGAGTCTGTCGCACTGAGTAGCATGTTTGACCATGACCCTGTCGCATCCTAACCTTATTTCTTTTTTTCTTTCTGTTGGAACTTTTGCAGATTCAGCATCTTGTTTCTAGGTGGGGCACAGATGTGAACTCGCTCGGTTCCTATAGCTATGATAAAGTGGGAAAATCCCATGAACTGTATGAGAGACTAAGGATTCCCGTGGATAACCTATTCTTTGCGGGGGAAGCGACGAGTATCGATTACCCGGGGTCTGTGCATGGTGCCTACTCTACTGGAATAATGGCTGCTGAGGACTGCAGAATGCGTGTCCTGGAGCGCTACGGGGAGTTGGATCTGTTCCAGCCAGTCACCGGTCAGGATAGTCTTGTGTCCGTTCCACTGTTAATATCGCGTATGTAAATATTAGGGCCTTCGATTATTTGCCATCTGAACTCGGGATCTGGCTGGCACGGCGTGCGCCAATTGCTTTGTGAGATATTGTGGAAACTCAAGGTTCTCCCAATGAATGATCAAAGCATTGGTTGATACGGGGAAAGTCATTTTCTCAGTTGAGGCATCTATTGAATTGTTTGGCCGGGTTAAGAACATATGAACATTGTGCACTGTGTCGATATATGATAAAACTGACCAAATGGACTGTGTCAATTTGAACAGTCAGTGACTTTTAGAATTACTATTTTCTTAAAATAAAAATCTGTGGTTTCCCTCCCCCTCCATTCTCTCTCTCCCCCCCCCCCCCCCCCTTCCCTTCATGTTACCATGACATTGTTAAGTTTGATGCACCAACTTTTCTGTTTGGACTTCCCTCTTGAGGCTTTACAAATTTGATGATAAAGTTTGGTATAATGTCGAATTGACCTCAAGTAGTGATTATTATATTGTAATCTCTTTTTTTTTTATTTGGGTAGAAAGGAAAATTACATTGAAAGATACAAGAGTCACAGGGTTAGCCATTTTGGCTATATATAGTAGTTCATGACTATGCTTGTTATGTAGATAACATCTTACAAAAGAAAAAAGATTATAGTGCTAGCATTAATACAAAAGCAAAATGATAGATCAATTACAACAAAACTCATTAACCCAGTCTTGATATACGACTATGCGGTCATGGTATGCAAAAGCTGCTAGTGATCTGACTTCCATTAGTTGCAAGCAACTGGCTCTGGCAATATTAAGATGATGCATGTAATTAAGTAGCTGCATAAATCATACATGATCGGCACCACAGTGTCTGGGATGTCTTCAAAGTTTATGAGCTGAGAAAGTAAAAATTTTGAGTCAGTCATGAGAATAATGTGAGCGATATGGTTTGATTTCACCCAAGTAGTCACTAGTAGTAGGCCCTTTGCTTGAGCCGACATCCAGTCAGAAGCCCTAGAAGAGAAAGCTATTGATCCAAATCTTAAGTTTTGGCGGTTAAAGCAAGTGAGGCCTATCCCTACTTTCAGCCATTCTTTGTCGAACACGACCGCCATGAAAAGTGAGATAGGGCGTTGGGTGGAACAAGTACAAAGAGTGGTGTTGTGTTGGAAAGTATGGGGTGGTTGTAGGCTACTGGGAATAAGAGGTTTTTTGTTGGATTTGGCAAGTTGGAATTTTGAGATTTTTGTCATTAGTGCTAATATGTCTCTTATTACTACTTTAGGTTTGAACTCATTGAGCCGAAAAATGCAAGGTTTCTGTGGAGCCAAATACACCAAATACTGGTTAGGATAGATATAGTGGGATTCCTAAACTTGCTTTTATTTTTGGTTGTTAACAGCCATGCAATCAACCATTCCCTAAATGGAGAAGAAAGGTTATCCGTTTTAATCCCAGCCGGTCCTCCAAATCAAACTGGCCTTACTAATGGACAATTTATAAAGAGGTGATCAATAGTCTCTGGTTCAGTGAGGCGTAGTTGGCACAAGGGATTAGAGGATATATGGAAGCAGTGAAGTTTAGATTGAAGAGGTAGCCGATCCCAAATGGCCTGCCAAATGAGGAATTTGATCTTTTGTGGTACTGGCATGTACCACATTATCTTCCAAAACCTGTCATTCCCCCAGTAGGTTGATACTAGCCCGGCTGTTCTAAACTCTGCTGATTTCTTGTGATAGAGCATGTCATATGCTGATGGAACTGAGAATATGCCAGATGAAGTATGTCTCCAGACTAATTGATCTTCTACTGGGTATTGGGGATAGGTGTATGGCTTTGATTTTCTTGATTACATGGTGGTCAAACCATTGAAACAAGATTTTTTTTGTCCCAGCTACCGTTGATAACAGGGGGGGAGCCCAAGCATTACCAGGGGGGCCATGGCACCCCCCCACCCCACCTCTAAAGATTGAGATTTTTTTAGTTGTTTTAAATAATAGGTAGTTATGTTTACAATATTTACTAAAATGCTACCATTTTAATTATTCAATGTATTAGATTTCATTTTGTAATGTTTTTCACTTTTTGTGCCATCAGCCGTCGTAGTCTTTATCTTTCTCGTTCCTTTGTCCATCTTCATTCTTCAAAACTCTAAATCTCTAAATTTTAAAGTAAACACTAATATATCAAGGTTAGTTCCTTTTTAAATTTAAATTCTTATAGTATGTTAACTTATACGTGACTATTGTCATCATACAATTGATATCGCACTAATAATACATATATACAATAAGAGTAAAGTTTCTAGTTTGTTGTTGACTAACTTTACAAGTTAAATAAATCACTATAAATAGTTAAATTATATTATTATTAGTCAAATTGAACAATCTATTTTGTATTTAACGTATTCTATTAATCGTGATGCGAATTTTTTATGTTAGCTGTTAATATTTTTTTTTATAACATTTTGGTCCCCCCCGGTTGGACTTGTTGGATCCGCCCCTGGTTGATAATGAGGTCACTGACAAGTTGTGGTGGTGGTTGTGATTCATGTACCGTTAAAAAAGGCTTGAACTTCAAATGTGGGATCCAATCGTCCTGCCATAATGGTATTCGAAACCAAGTACCTACTTGCCATCTTAAGCCTTCCTTGAGAATTTTTCTCCCCTCAATAATACTTCGCCACCCCCAAGAGAAGCTTACTTGTTCTGGGCTACGGAGGAATTAGATGTAGAGCAATATTTACCCACTAATTGTGTGGCGAGTAATGAATGAGGGTCCATCCATATCTGCCATCAAGTTTTTGCAGGAGTGCTTTGTTAAATAATTCTGTTTCCCTGAAACCCAGTCCTCCTTGAAGCTTGGATGCACAAAGGGCGTGCCAGTTGATCTAATGTATTCAAATTTTTAACTCTGTACTTGACCAAAGAAATCAGCTGAGTATCGAGTTAACTTTCTTGGTGACATATTTTGGAAAGAGGCATACCTGCATGTGATACGATAGGAAGGATGATAGCACCGAGTTAATAAGGGTCGCTCGTCCTGCTTTATTCAGGAGGCATCCTTTCTAACATGCACATCTAGCTTATATCCTTTCAATAAGATCACTAAAGAAGATTGTTTTGTTAGTGATAATATCAAGCATAGTACTAAGGTATGTCCCAAAATTGTCAGTCCTTTTCAGTCCCAACAAGTCTGATATTTCGTCTACATGATCATGTGTGTAGCATTAGGACTAAGTGTAATGGAAGATTTATCATGGTTAATCTGTTGTCCTGATTCCTCACAGTAGCGATGTAGAAGGGTCCGTAAAAAGTCACAAGACGAATGGTTTAGTTTGGTAAAGATCATAATATCATCTGCATAACAAAATAATGATATGATTTAATGGTGTGCATCTCCTTCCAACTGCAATACCAGGGAGATGGCCGGAGAGTTGAGCTTGTTAAAGGGATGAAGAGAGCATTTCAGCGCACAGTAGGAATAATTAGGGTGAAAGGGGATCTTCTTGTCGAAGCCCACAATTAGGATTGAACCGTTCTGTTGGGGATCCATTTAGGACAATTTTATAGGAAACACTGGTGACACAGGCCATAATCAATCGGATTAAAGAGCTAGGAAATTTTGAACGAATAAGAACATATTCCAGATAATCCCAACAGACTCGATCATAAGCCTTGCTCATGTCCATTTTAAGTGCTCCATAGAATGATTTCCCATTTTTTGTAGTCCGGATCTTGTTTGCGAGTTCTTGGGCGATTAGGATATTATCAGCAATTTGACGACCTCGAACGAAGGCATTTTGGTTTTTTGATATAAGGTAGCTCAAGAAAGGCTTGATGCGATTAGTTAGAGTTTTGGCGATAATTTTGTAGATCGTGTTGCAAAGGGATATCGGTCTGAAGTCAGCTGGCATTTTTTTTGTTTTGGCTTTTTGGGGATAAGAACTAGGAAAGTCGTATTTGTTTCTTTGAGTATGTGACCACAATGAAGGAAGGAGAGGACTGTTGACATGATAGGTGTTTCCAGGTAGCCCATTGTTGGAAAACGATGGATGGGATACCATCCGGTCCCGGGGCTTTGATTGGTTTAATTTTGAAAAGGGCTTGTTTAACTTCCCTTGCTGTAAAAGGTTGTGAAAGCCAAGCGATTTGATTAGGTAGGAGGCATTTGGGCAGAGCACTGTTTCCTCCTAGTGTCCTCCACGAAGGAACCCGATTATTAGAAGGGCAAAATATATCTTTGAATTGAGTCCTTAAGCATGCCGAGATATCCTCATGAGACTGGAAGGTATTACCATTTTCATCTTCCAAATAGGATATTATGTTGCTCTGTCTGCGGATAATAATAGAGGTATGGAAAAAGCGAGTATTCCTTTCTCCCAACTGTGACCAGCGAATGGAGGAGTTATGTGCCCAAAAGGTTTCCTCACACTCTAATAACCAAGCAAGTCTTTTCCTTGTATGTTGTTCTATAGGAGTTGGGCATCTATATTTGGAAGTTGACTCTGAAAATGATTTATTTGTAGTTTTGCTTCCTCAATCTGAGTCCCCAGGTTACCAAAACATCTTTTGTTCCATTCCTTCAAAAGCTTTAATATGATCTTGCCTCTATAGGCTGCTTTGAACATTGGTAATCCTTCACATTCGGTCTCCCAAATGCGTCTGATAATACATTCACACTGAGGGTGTCTTAACAACATAGCTTCAAAGCGTTGTGGTCGAGGAAGATATCTAAGAGAAGGATTAGATTGTAGGAGGATGAGTGCATGATCAGAGGAGTGTATGCCTAGATTTTTAACCTAGGCGCTTGAGAACATAGGGTTAGCTGGCATTTGCTACACATCGTTCAGTCTCTCATAGTTGCCCTCATTACCTTCTCGGTTATTTGTCCAAGTGAAAGGGGGTCTACCAAATGATTTTGGTCCAGAAAATCTCCAAGAAGATTATGGCCTGGGATACATCGGTTGTTCAACCATGTTTTATTTTAGCACGCTAACACCTGATTAAAGTCACCTATAAGTAGTAATGGTTTTGAATAAGATGAGAGAATATTCGAGATACGGGCCCAAGTATCCTTTCTTTTAGCTAAAATGAGGTGTCCATAAATAAACCCAGTGAGCCACGAGTTCACTTGAGAACTATGGAATTCCACAAGAATAAGATTTTTGTCCTTAAATAACAGAGCTCCATCAGTTTCATCAGTTTAGCCAACCCACAATCCACCTTTTGTGCTCGGAACCCCAGATGGATTAACCCCGGTAGAATTATTATAGCCCAATTTTTTAAAAAAATTGTTACTGAGATCATAATCTTGTTTTGTTTCTTACAGAAAAACACACCTGGGTGAATGGGTGCGAGCTAGTTTGATCGCTGCTCTAATTGTGCGGGCCTGACCTAACCCGCGACAATTCCAACTAAAGATATTCATTGGAGGTGAAGGGGTTGCTTGGGGGCAACACCCGAAACCCAATCAGAGAAGCGAACAGAAGAACATGGAGTGTAACTGAAGAAATTAACCCTAGATGGATTAACCCCGGTAGAATTATTGTAGCTCAATTTTCGAAAATTTTTGTTACTGAGATCATAATCTTGTTTTGTTTCTTGTAGAAAAACACACCTGGGTGATTGGGTGCAAGCCAGTTTGATCGTTGCTCTAATTGTGCGGGCCTAGCCTAACCCGTGACAATTCTAGCTAAGGATATTCATTGGAGGTGAAGGGGTTGCTTGGGGGCAACACCTGAAACCTAATCATAGAAGCGAATGGAAGAACAAGGAGTGTAACTGAAGAAAGGGTTATCACGTAACCCGATACTTCTCTTTCCCGAGAATGGTACCTCAATAATTAGAGGTCTCAGAAATAAGTTCAGACTCTATCTGCCTAAAGATCCGGAATCTCGGCTACTACTAACAACTTGATGAGTCGAACGTCTTTTCTTTACAGCAGTAGCGTGAGAAATAATAGTTGAAGAAATATTATGCCGCACAGATTGTTCTACAGAATAATCAGGCCTATGGATTTTTCTAAACCGAACCTCAAAACATGAGTTATCATTCTCTATATTCTTGCCTACCAATCCTAAAAGCATGAGTTTCCTTCTTCTTCTTTTTTTTCCTTTCTATTTTTGTTACCATAAGATGGAATGCTATGAGGGTCCGGATTAGAGTAATGTTTTGGAAATTGAACCAGTCATTGGGTTGTGAAACCTCTCGGTTCAACCAAGTTAACAATGGTCAGATTGGTAAAGTTTCCATTATACCCTTTTATGCATTTATTGACATTGTTATTTTTCATCCCTAAAAAAACTTGGTTAGTGATCGTTTAAGTCATTTATAAATTGACTTCAAATCTAATGTTTTCCTTCATTTTAGCCCCTTTTCGCATCTGTATCTCTATTCTCTCTGTCCATTTGTACTATCCAAATGAATCGTGTTCTCGTCGATTTTTCTCACAATCTCTTTTACTTCTTGCAAAATAATTTTGTAACTTTTCTATAAATTTCTCTCAAATTTTCCGTTAAACATGTATCACATGTGCTCCAAAGAATTTCTCTCAAATTTTCCGTTAAACATGTATCACATGTGCTCCAAAGAGTAGTAAAAAATATAGATCAATCCCCTTTTCATTCTTTTAGAATAATATCATTTTGGTCTCTTGTACAACTTGAGTCAATGTATTATAAATATATATTTTAGACTTTTAGTCCATGGCCTATCCTCCATCTATATTGGTCCTTTCGTAAGCATTATCTATCCAAAGAGGTCATGTATACATTTTATGGCATTTTTTTGTCTTCAAGACCTTAAACTTATTATCATCCTCTAACTAGTTTCATATTCAAATACCAAAGCCACCAGCAAATGTGCCATTACCACAATTACCATCGTCTCTACCAACAACGCTACCAGAACCTTTGTCAAATCCACCACCATTACCGCCACCTAATGGAACCATAAGATCTTTCCAACAACAAAATCCAGCATCACCACCAACAAATCTACACCATTCCCACCACTGTCTTAACCAACCACTATTTTGACACACAATTTGCCCCATCGATAAAAGGAGGCTTAGCTGAATTGATGAAGTCGAAAAACACCAGTAATTCACGTCATGTCTGATTTTTTTTAACGCCCCCGGAAATTCAGAGCTCCGCCGCCCCGAACTCCTGGGACGTTAACATACCAGATCACGTCAAACCTGTCAATTCTGTTCACTAACACATTATAAATCATCTAATTCAACATCGATTCAAATTTTCTCAAAATACCAGATCACAACCGCTTAGCTTAACTATTACATCTTAGGTCCTTCGCAATTCAAACTCCTAAGAACCAATTAACAGTATCGACCTGTGCAGGGGTCTTCCTATACAGTAGTGATGGGTTCACTGGAATCTCACACAGACTCTAAAGCCCATTCCCGAGCAATCTACTGTTGATCAAAACCTGTAAAAAGGAATCAAATGAATAATGAGCTTTCGAGAGCTCAGTAAGGTCGTACAAGGACTAACAAAAGAGTTACAAAACGATTCCAAAAAATTCAACCGACGAAAATTTTCGAAATACTTCAAACGGTCAAAAACTCAATGATTTCCAAAAGGATCAAAACTCATCAGAAATAGATACCAAAATAAACAATAATAATCATGATGGGTTCCAGAATGATCAATAAAAGATCATCTCCAAGCCATCATTCCAAAATTCAATGATGGTTTTCCAAAGGCTTTCAAAACACACACAAATCATCTGAGACAGTCCTTTCCAAATACAATGAAGATTTCTCAAGGATTTCAACAAAAGCACAAATCATTTCAGATAATACTTTCCAGTCATTTTCGTAACAGTACCGACAATACATAGAGCAGATAAAAAAAAAAATCAACGTTGATCCTGGGCGATTGCAATGCCATTCCGGCAAGCTAACATAGTGTACACATGCATGATGTACCAAAGTAATTACTAGTCTCATTGGGTACTAGTCTGCGTTTCATGCAGGATTCAGACTAGCCTTATCCCGCCTCCCCACAGAACATATACCCAGGTCAATATAGAAAAATCAACAATATCTATGAGCATTAACATTAGCTCAATTCACCAAAATCAGATCGGATTTCAAAAACCATAACATATCGAAATAAGTCATCATTTGGAATTTCAGAAGAAAATTACAAATAAACAACAAAATGATTGCGAATGGTTATCGGATCTAGGCACAACAATTCGGAAGAACGGATACAAACAATTATCAAATTTGCTCAGCATGCAATACATGCGAGCATCACAAGATTTCCATATAATCGATTCAAGTTCAACATTGGGGTTTTATGGGCAATAACATGTTGATATCAGTACATAATTCAAAGTTTGGCATTAGCCATAAGTAGATCAAATGAGTACTTATGAGTACAAGTTATCAAAATAAGGGTTCGGACAAAAGTCCTTACCCAGGGTTCAGATAGAATCCCTTACCTGGATCCGTAGCTAAATTATCTTAACTGGAAGTTTTTAGCTTTAACCTAAATGAGATAATCAAATCATCAGTATATAGCCTACAGTAAAATATTATAACTTAATACGGACTCACACGTACTCCCAAAATGAACCTCTTTCATCGTGTATGTAAAATTACCCAAAATGCCCTTAGGTGTAAGATTACCAAAATGCCCCTCTCGGATTTAAATCACCTAAATGGCCTTCCCGTAATTAGAATCACTAAAATACCTTCCCGTACGTGAATTTATGCAAAAATATATTTTACAACTAAAATTACCAAAATACCCCTTCAGGGTGGTAAATTACCAAAATACCCCCGTAACACTTAAATCATCAAATAACCTTTCCATAAGTAAAAATCACTAAAGTATCCTTACCGTATGCAAATTTACTCAAAAATACCCTTTTATGGATAAAATTACCAAAATACCCCTGAGGTTTCCAGCACCGAAAAAATTCCAGAAACATCTTAAAACGCTACTTTAAGCATCTTGATGTCATTTCTGGTAGACCTGACAAATGGGTATACCCGCCGAGTATGGGTAAAATTCGACCGAGTATGGGTAAAAGCAGTTCGAGTAATTTTTACCCGATTTTTCCAGGTAGAGTTTTTTAGTGCCCGTACCTTACCCTGGCGGGTCGAGTATTACTTGTGGGTAAATTTATTACTTTTAATTTATTTTATTAACATATATTAGTATTTGTTTTTCATATCAATTCATCTTAATTTCACTGGACTATTTTTTTTGTCTTAATTATTTTTTTATCAACAGATATCCACCTCAATTTTCACATCCGATCCAACCCAATCATCTCAACTTCAAGTCTCCAAACACAGCAACCATAATATCTTAACACAAATACCAGCAAAATCAACTACAAATATTCATGAGTCTGAAGTATTAAATACTTAAATAAATACAAAAAATTAACATAAATAATAAGGCAGTTTTGAAAACATAATACAAGCAGATCTGAAAAAATAAATTATCTCGTTAACAAAAATAATATTCGACCGGAGACCACTTTGGTCTGTGCCATAAGGTCTGAAGTATTTCTCTTTCTAGATCGGAGACGGTGGCGACGGAGCTGTCGCGGCAGAGCTGTGGCTGATCCATGACGGATCTGATCGGAGACTAGAGGCGAAGTTTTGGCGGATCTGCCGATCTGGTAGCGGAGCTTGAGAGGGACGATGGACGCCGTTGAGTTGATGTGGAGTAGCTGGCCATCAATGGATCTGACTGGTGGGGGGAGAGAACGATGTCGTGCGATGGAGCGATGTCGGGAGAGAGAGAGAGAGAAAGAGAGATAAGGGGAGGGAGGCGCACATGGAAGAGAAAGGAATGAGCGGCGCAGATGGGATGGAATAGAAAGAATGAGAAGCATCAAAACCCTAAGGCTTATAGAGTAACAAAATTAGGTAGCCCGGGTAAACCGTACCCGACCCGGATTTACTCGAAAATTACAGGTCGGTTCGAGTACGGGTTTACTTTTAACGGGTTTTCAAAGTATGTACCCATACCCGGATTTTTTTGGCCGGGTACAGATCAACCCACAGGTTTGGGTCCTTTTTTGCCAGGTCTAATTTCTGGACTAAAAAATATTTTAGAAAATTTTCGCCCAAAAATTCCGAACCGGTGTCCGGACCAAGCGCTAAAAAGGCTAGTTTTGTGAAAAATACCTATGAGCCTCAGAATGAGCTGAAATTTTAGAATATGAATCATATCAGTAAAATAAGATTTTTCTAAAATTTTGAGATTAAAATAACTTAATTTGCTATGCCAAATAATTTGATGATTTTGGTTAATCGATACCTTAATTTAGCGCCCTTTGCAGACACTAAAAATTCCCAAAAAATTCCAGAGTGTACGTCTTGTAAAAATATCAGGGAGACTGTTTTGGACTTTGTCTAATTTTGGCTCTAACTATTAATAAAAATTTGTGAAAAAACTGTCTAAGTTAATTTCTCTCTTTAGCGACAATTACACTTACTATTCAAATTAATACACCTACTACTTCACCTTATTTCACTCACACTTCATCTCTTTCCTTCAGCCGAGACACATTCATACACACACAACCCATACACACACACACCCTACTCCTTCAGTGATCCATTAACCCCTTAAATCCACTTATACAACACTACACATAATTAAACACACTCACACAAACGCAGGGGCAGATCCAAAAAATCTAATCGAGGGGGGCCAAAAAGGCGTAAATTTTTTTGATCATATTATAATTAGCGTAACTCCTTGAATAGGGTAAATGCAAAATAAATTATTCAATTGACTATTAATTATTTTTATTTATTCATAGTGATTTGTTTAACTTGGTAACTTGAATCAACAACAAATTACTAATCTTGCGTGAATAACGCTTAACACTTACTATATAGATATATTATTAATGTGATTATTAGTTATATGAGTGCAATAGTGCATGTAGTGTAAGTTAACAATATTTTACAATAATTCAAACTAAAAAGAAAGAACTAACCTTGATCATT
Source organism: Escallonia rubra (assembly GCA_033065855.1). Lineage (NCBI taxonomy): Eukaryota > Viridiplantae > Streptophyta > Magnoliopsida > Escalloniales > Escalloniaceae > Escallonia > Escallonia rubra. The sequence continues at coordinate 437,437 of JAVXUO010001910.1, forward strand.
TATATTTTTTTTTGTAATAAAAAATTTTGAAATTTGAAAGAGTGAAGATGGAACAAAAGAATGAGAAAGAAGAAGATTATGACGGCTGACGGAACAAAGAGTCGAAAATAAAAAAAGGAATCCCTAATTAATTACTTTTACGATATAATGGTATTTTTGTAAAATATGTAAAATATGAATATCATTATATAGAAAACTAGTAAATAAATCCAAAAAATGGGGGGGGGGGGTGCCATGGCCCCCTCCCGTCAGGTGATAGCTCCGCCACTGCACAAACGCACACCAAGAATACACACACACACTCACACAAACGCACACCAAGAACACACACACACACACACAGTTATACGGAGCGCGCGCACACACACACACACACAGACACAGACACAGACACATACACATATACAGACACAGTTATACAAAGCGCGCACGCGCACACACACACACAGAGCCGAGACCCCCCCACACTGCCACCATTCGAATACCTCCCTCAATCACACTAAAAACACTCCAAGCTCCATCCAAATCCCTCCTACACCCTACTATCACCACCATACACCAATTTACACCCATCCTTGCTCATAAATACATACCCCCGAATATTTACACAGCCCATGCCATGAACACACATTGAACGGTGAAATTACACCCACAAAGATTAACATTCCTCACACTAACAACTAAAAGAGATTACCATTAACGAGCCATTCATTCCTCTTTCTCTCTCTGAATTTTTGTTTCCCAAAGCCCACTGTCTTCTTCTTCTCTGTTCTTTATCTTCTCTGTTCACATTGTTCTTCTTTTTCCTGTTCTTATTTTTCCCAAATTTCCATTTGCCTCCCCAAAAGTTTTTCTCTCTCTTTTTTCCTTAATTATCCACCCATTTTGTTTATAATATAATGACATTAGTCATTACATAACCAAGTAAATGGTGGCCTTACCTTATGCTCCATCTTCCAAAATTGACACATAATGCATACTTTCAAGAATTGCAAATTAACCCCTCAAGTTTCCATATTTGCAAAATAGCCCCCCAAATTTCATATAATTACATTTAAGCCCCAAAAAAGTTCTAATCCTTATTAATCAAATTAAATATCACTAAAACATACAATATCACTCATTTTATTACTTTTTCATTGCTAAAAATATTAATTACATTTATGCGCCCAAATTACGAAAATTCCCCCAGAGTTTTAAAAATTACATTTTTGTCAAAAAATTCTTTTAAGTTTCGATACTCTACTAATACTCGAGCATTGCCCAAAATTAATGCCCATTTATTTTTTTCGGAGCACGAATAGTTATTTTAACCCGTTCCCAAAGTTCGGGATATTACATTTTTAGAATTCAAAATCTGTTAGTGTGTGTAAGTCTCTACATGTCTTCTGATAAACATGAATTATTTCAAATACCGTATCAGAATTCACAGAATTACTCACGAATTAGGTAAAGAAGTGTGTATGAAGAGTGAACTTGAGTTATATTACGAAATGGGTACTCCATCCTTCTCAAACATTATGATAGCATATCAAGCATTACTTAGGCCCCGTACTTTACCATTCTTATTTTTTGTTTTTGTAATGATGATAAGAAATATTCTCTTTTTTGTGTACCTTTATCATTTTCTGTTTGTGTTATGGAAAAAAACCAACCCAAATAGTGGCAAAATGTGAAAACACCTCTAATAGTGGCAAAGGTGTTTTGACATTTTCTCGACAGAATAAAACCCTCTCAGATAAAACCCATTTCCCCTGTCACTGTTCACCCTTTTTCTTCCCAAATCTACAAATGGTCAAACCCTTCTCTCTCTCTCTCTCTCTCTCTCTCTCTCTCACACACACACACACACACACACACACACACACACACACTTCCTATCTCCCGTTTTTGTTCACTTCACCGTAATCTCACCATAAGGTGTTTATCTTGGGGGATAAATCAACAGTATAATGGTAAATTACCATTTTTACAACAAGGGTAATATGGTCGTAACAGTAATGAAAATGTTAAGAATTGATCCAAGAAACAAGTGACAAAAGTAAATACAAAAATAATGGAAACGAAAACACAATATGAATACAAAAAATGCAAATGCTAAAGATACATGCCTAAAATTTAAATCAGTCACGTGTGTGTATGGTGGTGTTGCGAGGAGGAGAGGGGGGGTGTAAACGTGGCTTCGCTGTGAAGGGTCGGCCTCGGCCCAAAAGGGAAGCACCTTTGGTTTTCTCATGGAACTTACCATCATGCAGCCACAATCTCCATGGGGGCTCCTGGCGCCACGTCCGAATGACGTCTCTGCATCACGTGCCCCAGGCATGACGCCTGATTCCGCGACACCCGTTATTGCCCCTGCCACGATACGCTGTCTCTGCGTCACGTGCCCCTGCCACGATGTGCATCTCTGCAATACATGTCACTGCGCTTGAGTGTCGTATTCGTGTCACGTGCCTCTGGTATGACATCCGTCTCCATGACACCTATCGTGGCACCCTTTCACCACTGCAATGTCACGTGCCCCACATGACACTCACTTCCGCCCCCTCGTCGTTGGTCCATCTATTCACCATACCATGCACACTCCACCTTGGATTATACCCACTCTTCGGTGTGTGCAGCATTCCGAGGGGCTCCAATTGTAGTGCTTCAGCATGAGGACCTTTTGCAGCGGGATATGCTCGTTCTCTAAGACATTATCTTTGCCTGGGAAAACTCGCATGACACTAGGCACGCGTGAGCTGTGACTCAGTCGTACTCACATTACCAGTGATTAGCAACATCCCCAAGATGATGACCCTCGGTTACTCCGAGATGGGAGCATGTCTCGAAAGGGCATTGCGCCTAGTCTGCCAGATAGTCGGGCTTGGGGACCCTCCCTCACCAATGTCAGGTTCTTCATATATCTTAACGCCCCTTGGGGGACTTAGTAAGGGCTTTGGACTGGTGGCTAGAGCGAAGGTGTTCTCTGCTCATGCCAATGATGTGTGGTCAGTCTTCTCAGACAGGAAGAGCGAAGCTGTGTAGGGCAAGTATGACGAATATGGGATCTGACAGTTCGAGGAGCACCAGTATTTATGGCCCGCTTGCTGATGTGGCACTTCCAAGGGGCGCCATGTGTTGACTGATGACAAAAAGCATACTTTTGCCTATAAATAATGGACTTCTGGACTTTATTGTGGACACATGAAAATCATCTGCTAAAATCACTTTCTCACTTTACAATCCAGAACAAGAGATTCTATAGAGAGAAAGTTCTTAGACTTGGACTCTGAATCAACACCCTGACTTAGGTCATGACACTTGGACCTTGCATTTGGACCGTGACTCTTGAACCTTAACATGGACCGTCGAACGTTGGTTGTATTTCCCTTAGCTCTCGTCTTCGCAGCACTGTCACTCTTCAAGCCTTGTCTGGGAAGCCTTGCTTTCTGCCCTTACACCATCCTCACTGTGTCCCATTACTGAACACCTGACAACTGACTCATAATGTATCCTTTGTGGCACCTCCATGTAATCTAAGAACCCACTTCCTCGGTCATTTTGGTGACTGTGCTGAGGAGGTGAGCATCGTAGTGCAGTCTGCCGCTGTAGACACACTTGACTGTCATGCCTCAGTAAATAAGAGTTACCTGGACTACTAGTCAAGGCCTTCACCCTGTCATCCAAGAGGAGCATCATCACCTTGAGGAACAAGAGGAGACCAGTTCCGTTTGACTTCAGGCCCAACATGAGACCAGCACACCAAATGCACAAATTGTTGTTGACGCGGCTATTTAGCAGCTCACCCCGACCATCTTCAGTCTATAAGACTCTAAGTCCTCTCTCACAGGTGCTATCCTAGAGATGTAGAAATCTATACAAGCCTTAGCCTCGAAGTAAGTTACCCTTTAAGTTAAGCTTTCAGAGCCTAGGCAGGTCTTGGACACCACCCATGTCCCAATGTCATGACAACTACTGCCTCGATCCTCCAGCCCCCTAGCGTTAGGACTCGCTGCATCTTTGCCACCAGTAACCCACACGCATCCTTCTGTGGTTGCACCCTACAGGCCTCAGGCCAACCTCGGCTCAGTACTGCAGCAGATCCTCCTTACTTCTGCCTCTTCCTGTCCTATGCCTCACTCGAAGCAGCTCTAACGCCAATCACTCCATTGAGAAGAAGCCAAACCCTTACCCAGGTGACTAACATCAAACCATTAATCAAGTAGAGCACATATCTCATTTGGTCGCCTGCGCCATATATACCACTTCCATACCCTGTTCCATAGCAAAAACCCTTTTCTACCCCTGTATTTCAGATTGTCCTGTCTCCGGGCTCGGGGGCTAGAGTAGCTCCTACCAGATATCACGTCTCTAAAATCCCCAAGGAGCCTTCTCCTAACTACATCACCAAGTCTGACCTTGAAACCATCATTCATTGTCTCAAAGTAACTCAGGGCCCAACTCCGTAACTCAGCTATCTGGCCATGCTCTTTATGCCGGTGACGTCTTTTCCACACCTTACCCTGACAAGTATAAACAACCCACCTTTGTGATCTTCAACGCTTACGAGGGCAGCGACTATGAGCACTTCACCCTATTTGCAAGCTCCCTGAAATAATATGAACCCAAAGACACCTTGAAGCTTAGGGAGTTTCATAAATCCCTAGCAGACTTGGCCTACATTTGATATCACCGAATCCCTGAACCGTGCACTCTTGGAATGACATGGTACAACTCTTCTTGGATACATTTCACTAAGAGGCTCAGAGAGTTACTGTCGTTGACATTGCTGGCATTCGTCAGAACCCTGGGGAAAATTTGAAGAAATAGTACACCGTTTCCATCTTAATTGCCATGAGTGCATAAACTTTAGCGAGGACGAGACGTTGGTGCCAATTTACATAAAGAACATGAGTGATGTCTACCGCGTTCACATCGAGAACCTCTAGTTAAAATCTTGGGGCCACCTCAAAGAGACCATTCGTCGTGCCTGGTTGGCCATGTCAAGCCATGGAAGCCATACCCTCAGAACGCCCTCACTGCCACGACAGACTCTTCTCATGTGCATTCTAGCCGTACAACAATAACAATGACCACAATTGCCAGTCCTAAGAAGAGGACTGTCGTCTTGACAAAAGGAGGCAACATAAGCCTTCCCCAAAATACTCACGTGATCTCAAGACTGTAAGGGAGTTGCCAAAAGAGTGGGTCAAACACGATGACAATTTCCATCTACCACCAGCAAGAACACCACCTACAGAGGTGGACAAGGTTAGGCCAAAATATTGTCCTTATTACCACCAAGTCCTCGTGGCTGTCGCCGAACATATTCAAGCCCCAATGTCGAAGCCTTGACGCAAGCTGTTCCCAGGTAACACCCCAGGTGCGATTATCTAATGAACCAACCCCCGCCTTCACGTGGATGACGAAGATCAAAGACTTCTTTGATGAAATGGGAATTCCCCCTAGGCAAGTACTTACTTGTCTAACTACATAACTAAGGTCACCACCAACCCCGGTCCTGAAAGTTTTGCCACCTCCTTTCTACTGCTTTAGTCTTTGCTGACGAAGACTCGTCGCCAGTTGAACATCACAACCGGCCGTTGTATTTGGAATGTACCGTTAACAGCATTGGCTTGCCCAATGCCTTGGTAGATTGCGGGTCCTCTGTTAACATCATGCCCTTCATTACCGTACAGAGGACCGATATCCCTACTAGAGAAATCATCGGTGACCCCATCAAGATCACCGACTTTAAACAGGGCTTACAGGAAACTCTGGGTCACATCACAGTCGACCTCATGATCGGCTCCTTCCATTAAGAAACCACCTTTCATGTAATAGTTACAGAGCTGTTGTTTCACTTTTTCCTTAGCCAACCTTGGATGCACACCAACAAGGCTGTACCTTCGACTTACCACCAATGTGTGAAACTTATGGCATGTCCTTCTGGATACGAGATAGTCGTAACTATTCCGGCCACCAGGGTCCTTTACGAATGTGTTGAATCCTACATGGCTGAGGCCTCCTTCACATAGCTTGTTGAGTATAGGGAGAACACCACTCGTATCCATTAAACCCGACTGCCGGACTGGGAAGAAAATTTTAAAAATAAACCCAAGTAAAAAACTAAGAAAAGTGCCAAACTCAAAGCATCACCCTCTGCTACCCCTTCTACACCAAAGGCCAGCTCTTTGCCTCCCTCTCTTAAGCACAAAAAGTAAAAGCTAGAACCAATATTACAGCACATTCTAAAGGACGACAAGGTGTTCTACCAGTTATGATGGTAACAACTCATCTGACCCCTTGACCTTGACCCTTCCGAGGAAACTGAGTGGTGTTGTACACCCAAGAACTACCCACCCGTCCCCGAGCTCATCTGAGGTGCAACACCACCATGTTATGAGGACGACCCTCATCCTCAGGTTGAAAATTTTAAAGAAATTGACCTAGCCGACATTGGGGAGAAACCTAGAATGACCTATATCGGCACTAGACGCACCCCGAGCCGAAGAGATGAATAGGTTGCCCGTTTTCAAGAATATCGAGATAACCTTGCTTGGAGTAGCAATAAAATGCCTAGATTGCGCCCTGCACTTTCATGCATCACCTCAACATTGCTACCGGGTCCATCCCTGTCAAGTAGCATCCAAGAACCTCCGCCCGGAGCTTGACTTGAAGATCAAGGATGAGATATAATGCCTCTTGTAAGCTGATTTCATTGGACCCATCACTCAGCCCATTTGACTGCCAAATGTTGTACCTGCGGAGAAGAAGAATAGCCAAGTTCGTGTTTGCATTGACTTTAGAGACTTAAACAAAACTTGTCTGAGGATGAGTTCCCCCTACCCAACGCTGACATGCTCACAGAATCTACGGCCAATAGTTTCCATATGGCCGATTTTCCCTCTTTTGCAATCAGTTTCACTACAGCACCTGCTGCTTTAGCTAATTGTCCACCCTTTCTAAGTGTGATTTTCATATTATGTGTGGCCGTGCCTAAGGGCATATTAGTTGATGTAAAATATTTTTTCCATGAAACCTTATATTTCATGGATGGTTTCGCATGTTAAAACCAAATCCGCATGAATCTTTTTGACTCTGCCAAAAACCGCCTTCCAAACTCATATGGGAAACTTCTGCTGGAAGGTCATTCCCTTCGGCCTAAAAAATACTGGTCTTACTTATCAAAGGGCCATGAAAACCATCTTCCATGATATGATACACAGGATGGTGGAGGACTCTGTCGACGACCTCATCGTCGAGTAGAAGAAGGATAGTGATCACCTTGGGGACCTCAAGGAGATATTTGATTGATGCAGACAATACAACATGTAGATGAACCCGCTGAAATGTGCCTTCCGGGTGTCATTGGACAAATTCCTTGAATTTTTTATCAGTCAACAAGGCATCGACGTCGACCCACCTTCGAAAGACAAGTCTATCCAAGAGATGCCTCCTCCGAAGAATACTATACCGTTTAAAAAACATTTCTTGGAAAAGGTTTCTTTCCTTTGCCTATTCATCCCAGCCTTGGCAGAACTCATCGTAACCTTTTAGCATTTAACACGGAAGAGTGCCCCTTGGAGCTGTTTGTGCCCCAGCAGCAAGCCTTCGAACATATCAAGTTTGTTCTCATGTGCCCCCAGACTATAACAGTCCTTCAATGGGGTGTCCCTCTATTGATTTACTTGATCTCCACTCCCAGGTCCATAGGGGACTTACTCGCCCAGGAGGTGGATGGGGTGGAACGTCTCGTCTACCATCTCAATAGGATGATCAGGGGCCTTGAAGCCAATTACTCCAAGCTCGAGAAGCACTGCCTCGCCTTAGTGTACTCCTCCCAAAAATTGAGACATTACTTCTTGTCACATCAAATACTACTTGTCACCAAGGCCGATTGCCACCTTTACATGCTCACCCACCCTACCTTGTCCAGATGTCGTATAAGATGGTTGCTTCTGCTTACCGAGTTTCGGCTAACAATTAAGAATCCTACAACTCTATAGAATCAAGCCCTTATCGACCTCATGGCCTTCTTCCCAAGACAACACTATGAGCCAACCTTGAACCGATTGCCTAGACAACCCTAATCACCAATATCGACCAAATATGGACGCTTAAATTCGACGGCTCAACTACTAGAAAATGTCCTAATGGAGCACCTCTTAGGTAAGGGCGCAAGCATAATCCTTCAAAGCCCGGATGGTGTCACCACCTCCTCATCTTTCAAGCTTTGCTTCCATGCGTCTAACAATGAATTTGAGTACAAAGCCCTTATCATTGGACTCATGCTCGCCATTAGCATGGGGGCTAAGTCACTCTGTGTGAGTGGGGATTCTAATTTATTATGAAACAAGTCGATGGTGTAACGACCCGGAAATCCAGATCCTCTGATGCCCCGAACTCCCGGAGCGTTAACTTACTGCATCATATCAAATCACATTAGACCCTGCTTAGACAAATTCAGAGCTTCTAAATAGACATTAATTCAAATTCTCCAAAATACAGGGTCATAAAAAAAACTACCTAAACTACCAAAAACTCAAAATTAGATTCTTTACAGAACAAGCCAACAGTTCTGACCCATGCAGGGGTCTTACTACTCAAAATAGTGGTGGGCACTCCAAAATCTCACTCATGCTCTAAACTCATTCCCAAGCAATCTACGGGTGACCATTTCCTGCAGAAGGAAATCAAATTAGGGCAAGCTTTCGAGATCTCAGTAAGGTCGCTGAAAGAACAAATTACAAAATAATTCACGATTTAATTCGAGATAACTTTTCAAAAGATTTCAAAGCGAGTACAAATAGTTCAAAGACAATTTGGGGAAGGATTTCTAACAAGCACAAACAGTTTGAGACAACATTTTCAAAACAATCGTTATAAAGAGTGATCGTGGCTTAGCAACCTGAACAACTAGTAAAACAACTCAATATCCATTTTGCAGATCACACATAGCACCTCAGCATCTTGCTTCCAGTATCCTTAAACAGATCCTCCAATGCTAAGCTGTATCAGAATCATAACATATCATGCACACAGACAAATAACTGGAGCACTATCATTAATCGAAAATACTTAAGCCACGTCACACAAAACGTATTTTAAAACCAAGATATTTCTCTATGTTCAAGACAAGCATTTGAGCAAGATATCATTTTAAGATACAATGTAGACAAATTTAGGAGATATTGACGATGAATGATGATTTCCAAAGAATTTCGGATGATCTCAAACATTTCGATAACAATATGGGAAAAAGGTTCAATTCAATCCCTTTGACCAAATAATAACACAATCACTTTCAAATATCATGTAACAGATTCAGATAATATTGACATGGGCACAGGGCAACAGATGAGCAAAGCCACACAGGCAATGCACAATACAGAGTACATATATATAATGTACAATAACTAGTCCTTTTTATTAAGGTACTAGCCTGCGTTTCACACAGGAACAAACCATCCTTATAACGCCTCCCAATACAAAACATATGAGCAAAGCCACACAGGTAGTGCATAATAACATATCCCCAGGTCAATTTTCATAGGAATAACATACACATTTCAACATTCAAATTAATGCTTGGACATACAATAACATATGAGCATCAACAAGAGTTTCAAATATCGCTTAGGGTTCAAAGTATGGTTTCAATGGCAATAACATATGTTGATATCAATTCACATATTCAAAGTCCAAAAGTAGCACTGGAAAAATTGAAAGAACAAATACAAACACAAATTGATGAATTTGAGGTGTGGATAGAAATCTTTACCCAGGGTTCAGATAAAAACCCTTACCTCGGTCTGGAGCTAAGCTAACTGGAAAATATTTTACTTTAAACTAAACTGAACAATCCAGTTATTAGAAAACAGTCTATAGTATGATACTACGAACTCAATACTAATTCACTCATATTCCCAAAATGATCCACTCACCGGGTATGCAAAATTACCAAAATACCCCTCGTATAAAATTACCAAAAATACCCCTCACATCTAAATCACCAGAACGTCTTTCTCGTAAGTAGAATCACTAAATACCCCTATTGTATGTGAATTTACCAAAAAGTACGTCTTGTAGGTAAGATTACCAAAAAACCCCTTTTAGGTGCAAAATTATCAAAACACCCCCTGGTGCCCCTCGTACAAGAAAATTTTCAAAAAAATTTTAAAATACGCTTTTAAGCAATCTGAAATCATTTTTGGGTTAAAAAGTGTTTCAGAAAATTTTCGCTCAAAAATCTCGAACTAGTATCTGGATCGAGCGGTCAAAGGCTGGTTCCGCTAAAAATAGCTATCGACCTCGGATGGCACGAAATTTTAGAAAATGAAACATATAAATAATATAAGGTTCTCCTAAAAATTTTGGATAAAAATAATTTGATTTGATATACTAAATAAATTGAGAACCTTTTTCACCGATACAATTATTGAGCATCCTTCGCGGACATAAAAAAATTATAAAATTTTCCACAGTGTACGTCTCATAAAAAATAATGCGGGTCTTTTTTTGGTACTTGACCAAAATATGCTCCGAACTATTTTCAAAAATTAGGATTTGTGATTGCCTAAAAATTCCTTACCTTTAGTGACAATTACAGGCACTATTCACATTAAAACCCACACTATTACACCTTGGAAACACACACCTATCTTCTTCCTCACCTCCACTGCCGAACACACAAGACACACACACTCCCTACACACGCACTGCTACACACATAAAGACACAGTAAATACCCTACCTACACCTAAAACACACCCACTAAGACACTTATACAGACATATTACACACACATGCACACACTATTACACATAAACACACCCACCCGAAGTATTGACACACGCGCGCGCGCACGCACACACACACACACACACTCTCACTCTTCACACACTGCAAACACACAGTAACACACCTAGTTTCATGCGCATGCACACACACACACACACACACACACACACACACACTAGCACCCATCATACCATACATATACACACACAATTACACCACAACACACACACACATGGTACACTCACAGGCACACGCGTGCACCATGCCAAACCCACAGTACACACTCTCACACTGAACACACTCTACATCACATAACACACCCACACCCACACATATGCTAAAAACCCACAGCCATGGTAGAAACACACACACACACACACACACGCATACACTCAAGAACACACACACTCATGGTTTTTCACCTACACACACATTGAATTCCTAAACACACATACTGCCGAAAATCACACCCACATAGTCTAAAGTTAGACTAGAGGAGAAGATCGCCTTTGGGATTTCTACATTTTTTTCTCCTATTTTTCCTTTCCTTTTCCTTCTTTTCTTTATCCATCTCTTTTATTTTTTCTTCTTTCCCCCTATTTCTGCCCGAGCCACTGTGTTCCGTTTGTTTGTTTTTGTTTTCTTTCTTTCTTTCTTTGCTTTTCTTTTCTCTTTAATTTTTCCTTTAATTTTTTTTTATTTAAAGACATTTAGCTACTAATTTATATTATAGTTAGCTTAGTCAAAGAGAAGTGGCAATTGCATATAACATGTTTTCTAAAGTTTTTCGTAATTTGCAAAATAGCCCCCAAAGTTTTTATATTTATAAAATGACCCCAAAACTTCTTAAAATTACATTTTGACCCCAAATTATTTTAGCATTTCATACTCTACTGATTCTCAAGCATCGCTCAAAATGGTTGCCCTTTTATTTTTCGAACAAACAGATAATTATTTTAGACAACTCAAAAAAGCGCGGGTTATTAAAGATGGAGAGTTTGTAGTCAAGGAGCCAACCTTAGCACCTTATCGCGCCTTGGTTCATCATTTGGAGGGAAGGCTTAGGCACGTGCAATATGAGCATCACAACAGGTGTCACAACATGCATGCAGACAGATTGGCCACAATCCATCCAACTCACAATCATTAGGAAGACCAAACTATGCACAACCCTGAACCTTGTCCCCAAGGACTCCACCTCAGACGATTGGAGGCAGCCGATCGTTGACCAGCTTGAAAACCCATTCCTTGCTCATTCTTTTACCTTTACAGACTTTCTGATGCTGGGAGATTGTTTGCATTTTTGTCTTGAAGGCACTTTGGCTAGGTGCATGGCGCCTTTAGAACAATACAAGGAATAAGGCTTTTAGCGACGGGAAAATCCGTCGCTAAAACTTTTAGCGACGGATCTACCTTCGCTAAAAGTCCCTCGTATAAAAGCCTGTAACTAAAAGTTTTGCGACGAAATTTTAAAATCCGTTGTCTAATATTGAACTTTTTGCGACGGATTTTTTTATAAATTAGCGACAGAACTTCCGTCGCTAATTCTATTTTATGTATTTTAATTTATTTTCTTTTTTGTGAAATTTGAATATTTTTGCGACGGGATAAAAGTTTTAGCGACGGATTATTTCATCGCAAAAAATCTTATAATTAAGTACACTTTTAGCGACGGAATTAATCCGTTGCTAAAAGTCAATTTTTTTTAAAATATTTTTTTTATTTTTCTAATGCCCAAACCAGTAATAAAAAATTCAATACTCAACAACAATGCACAATCCCCAAGACACAAACAAATATATATAATCAATCATAAAAAATATTTATTATAAAAAAAACTCGTAATGTACAAGCCGGGAACCAGATACAGCCGGTAAGGGGATGGGAGAAGAGTACAAGCTGGGACCGGGCACTGGAAGGGGCTCATCAGGGGTTGTCGAGTCCCGAATCTGGATCCTGCTGATCCGGGGCCGGCTCGGCATGTCCAGCAGGGATGCTCTGCTAATCCTGCTCCCTGATCATCCTCAACACCATCGTAACAATGCGTTGGATCTCCTCCTCGGCCAACGGTCGCGAAGGAGCCAGTGTCTGTGGAGGGGCAACGGGTGGTGGGGACGATCCTATCATGGCACATGCAGTCGTGCTAGTCATATGCGACCTTTCGGCCGATTGACGACCTCCGGTGTATCCAGCCATCGCTTCAACGCCCCAGTACTCGCACCCGTACTAGTGGACGCTGATGGTTGTCCGGACTGCTGCTCGGACCCCCTAAGTTGTTCATACGAGGCCTGCAAGAACAGTGATTTAAAGATATGTTAGTGCATTAATTAACGGAACAAACATTGAATAGAAAGACAAAAAATTAACAACTTAAACAAATTGACTTACATCAATCCGCCGGGCAATATCCGAAACATAGTCGCTCGCCCGATGCACCTTGTCCTTGTCCTTCTTCCGCACGTGCATCTGATTATACGTCAGAGCTATGACCTCACCCCCCCCCCCCCGTGTGCGTTAGATCTCTGTTCTATCTGTTCTCGGCCCCGCTCTTACTCTTGGCGTCCCAGCCTGGATCCGTAACCCACTGATCTATCATCTCCCCCATACAATCAGAGATATCCAATGTGGGGGATATGTCTTCATTTCCGTCATCGGGGCACCCTCGGGCAACATCTTTTTCGCCCAGTCCCGTGCGTCTTGGAGCCATCAGCGATAATTCTTACCGATGTAAGCAAAGAAGGCCTACCGCCCCAGCACCTGCTGATCAGGCGAGTCAAACGTGAACCCCTCCTACAAGGCACTCAATAACACAAATTAATTTAAATACTAAATTCTAATTAAACAAATACTATGGCAGAAAAAAAATACTTCAACGTACCAGCCACTCCTCCCATAGGGACTCCCTCGCAGCGGCATCTCTGTCCTTCCAGTACAGGCGTGGCTCGAAGAATCAGCCCTTCACAAGAACGCCGATCTTCGTCCTCGCCTGATTCTCCAAGATCCTGCCAAAGAAGTAAATAAATAAATTAATACAGTTCAAATATAAATTAACACCCCAAAAATTTTAATATAAGGCATGATGTGATTGTTTTACTTACTGGCCCTTCTGGGTGAGCGTAACTCTCTGTTTACGCTGGGGGTCGATGCGTACCCCGTGTGTCGGGCCACGGCCTCGTCGAGATCCTACAAAACACAGACATTAATACAGTTCAAATATACTTTAAATATAAGGCTAGCAAAAATTGACTAAACACCGTTATCAACTATACCTAAGGTAGAACCCACGGAAGAAGGAGAATCAACGCGCGCGTGGGATGAATCTACGTCGGGCTAGGGCGATGGCTGGGGCTGGAGCTGGGGCCCCGTCTGCTGTACGCGGGCACTCTGTGCCTCATCATCTGTGGGTGATGATGAGGTGGGACCCACCGGGGAGGAAGCAGCTCGACGTCCACTCCGGCCATGAATAGCCCGTATCCTATCCATATCTGACTTCGTATAGATAAATTGCAAAGACATTAACACATTAAATATGAATGCATGAATGTGACAACATGTCTATGTATTTCCTCTCCATTCTCTAATAGGTAGTGGTCCTATCCCATTCAAAAAAGCACATATTTATAAAACAATGAATAACTCATGCTTAGTCCTATGTCTACAAAAAAATTCGGCAGCACCTCCCCGCATTTCTCTAAGTACACGACATCGATTAGGTGTTCTAACATTCATCTAACCTTACCTTGCAAGGTTTGACAGATGTTAGAACACCAGATCGGTATGCACCCGGAGAAACACATGAGAACGTGTACCAAATATCCATGACATAGAACACAGAGCATGAGTTGAAACACTGTTTTATAAACACGTAGCTTTTCAAAATTGTCCAAACTGGACATCCAAAGGCTCATTACGAAGCATTACTTTGTAATGAGTACCTTTGAACGGGAACTAAGGGTTTTTATGCATGCATGCGTTCAGAAATTGATAACATATGCAAGAATCTTTCCGAAATATCAAAATTGCAGAAAGATCGTTACATATGTTACCAATTCCACTTTAAATAGAATTCGTTGGCAACGAGTTGAACCATCTCGTTGCCAATGGACTTCGCAAAATAACAACGAATATAAAGAATGCAGGGTTTATAAACAACGAGTAATTGAACCATCTCTGAGCTAATTAGTGTTAATGAGGATTACCTTGAGCTAATTATAGCTAATTAGGGTTGATTGGGAGTAATTAGGGTTATTTTTAGCTAATAGCCGGGTTTAATTGTGCGGAGTAGTGTTGATTAGTTCTAATTAGGGCTAATTAGGCTTAATTGGGTTATGTTAGGGCTAATTAGTGTTAATGAGGATTACCTTGGACTAATTATAGCTAATTAGGCTTGATTAGGAGTAATCAGGGTTATTTTGAGCTAATAGTCGGGTTTAATTGTGCGGAGTATTGTTGATTAGTCCTAATTAGGCTTAATTGGGTTATGTTAGGGCTAATTAGTGTTAATGAGGATTACCTTGGGCTAATTATAACTAATTAGGCTTGATTAGGAGTAATTAGGGTTATTTTGAGCTAATAGCCAGGTTTAATTATGCGGAATAGTGTTGATTAGTCTTAATTAGGGCTAATTAGGCTTAATTGGGTTGTTAGGCTTATTTGTGCGGAGTGGTGTCCGACACCTCCGGACACGTGTTCGACGCCTCTGGACACGTCCGAAGACATTGATTTATTTTTTAAATGCCGGACACCGTGTTCGTCACCCCTTGAAGAGGTGTTGAACACCTCCTGACGAGGTGTCCACAAGTATAAAGCCAAAATATGACATTTCGATGTCGGTGTCGATTGGACGCGGTGTCCGTGACCTACCGACACCTCATCGACACATCCGAAAACATGTCGAACACCTTCGGACACGTGTCCGACACCTTCGGACACGTATCCGACACCTTCGGACACGTCTGAAGACATTGATTTATTTTTTAAATGCCGGACACTGTGTCCGTCACCCCTTGAAGAGGTGTCCACAAGTATAAAGCCAAAATGTGACATTCAATTTAGGGTTTAATTAGGGGGTTCAATTAGTTCAATTTAGGGTTCGATTGGATTAGGGCATTCAATTTAGGGTTCAATTTGTTTAATTTAGGGTTCGATTGGATTAGGGCATTCAATTTAGGGTATAATTAGGGTTCAATTACTTCAATTTAGGGTTCAATTATGGTTCAATTAGTTCAATTTAGAGGTCGGTTGAATTGGGGCATTCAATTTAGGGTTCAATTAGGGGGTTCAATAAGTTCAATTTAGGATTCGGTTGGATCAGGGCATTCAATTTAGGGTTCAATTAGTTTAATTTAGGGTTTGATTCGATTAAGGCATTCAATTTAGGATTTAATTATGTTCAATTACTTCAATTTAGGGTTCAATTAGGGGGTTCTATTAGTTCAATTTAGGGTTCGGTTGAATCGGGGCATCCAATTTAGGGTTCAATTAGGGGGTTCAATATAGAGTTTGATTGGATTAGGACATTCAATTTAGGGTTCAATTAGGGGTTACCGTATAGTATTCAATGCTCGCATCGCGTCTAACGCTAATCCGGAATACACCCGCCCTTGCACAGGTACCACCCTAGGCCGGGTTTAATCAAATCAACTCGACGATCCAAAAAAATCCGGTACTACATATCCTACATTACTTTCTGATATGGACTCTTGGTACATTCCTCGGGGTTACCATTGAAATGCCAGTTTGTCACCATCTTGCTAAGATGTATCTCCATAACCAATTTCAATCTTCTCTAGGCCTAGTGCTAGCAGTAGATTCCACACTCTTAAGGGATAACAACTTCAATGTAACAATGATGGCTCGTTATTGCTAAAATATGTTATCTCTAACAGCTAATAGAGCTGCTATATGCGTCCAATGATGTACTGTACTTTAAGTTCTCAATATATGCCTGACCTTTCGACTTAATGGTGAATTCATGAAATTTCACTTATGCACTCTTTTTGTGAAACAAGAGTACTTTAGACGTCCTTAAGCTGATGCCCGATAGTGTGGGAAGATTCAACATGATCTTGGTATGAAATGGTAAGATATTATTCCACATCTTTATCCTACATTTAGCAATGTCGTTCTCAGTCATAAAGTTTTTGCGTCAGTTTCATGTTTTGTTTATTGCGCTATTGTATTGTCATTGATTCGTTTCTCTCTTCATGTCTTTATTGTTTGCTGCAACGTTCTCTTTTCATGAAATTACCTTTCCCGTTGGCCTTTTGGAAGAAGTAAACTATTAATTACGTTAATAATTACGATTTTTGTGCAATTCAGTCAAGAGGATCCATTAGCTCATACTGGTGAGAGCGCCCAACTTTTTGGGAGATTGGTGGTTCGATTCCACCTGGTTCCGGCCATTTTTGGTCTATTTATTATTCTACAGATTATTATTATTGTGTTAATTTCACGTCGACCTAGACCGTTACACTGTATTTTCATTTGAAGTCTAGCTTCAGAGAAATCATGAAAGGCTTCCCAGATTTGCCATACGAATTTATTCCATTTCTGAGGGATCTTATAATTATAACAGCATGGTGGAGCAAGTTTATATAACAACAGCATTGTAACTGCTAAAATTTTAAGAAACTCTATGAAGTAAGCAATTAAACTAACTAAACAAAATGGGCATGCATTTGTATAAATTGTGATTTTTCTACTGACAATTAAGTGCAATTTGATAAAGACACTGATGAAAGAAAATGGTGAGCAGTGGGCAGTACCGTGAAGGTCGCCAAAGGTGGCGTGGTGTCGGGGGGAGGACGGATCTATCGCCGGAGGTGGCGCTGCATCGGGCAGAGGACGGGGCTGTCGCGAGAGTTGGCGCCGCGTCGAGGGAGGACGGGGATGTCGCTGGAGGTGGCGCGGCGTTGAGGGGAGGACGGGGCAGTCGCCGGAGGTAGCGTGGCGTCGGGGGGAAGATATGGTGTTGCCGGAGATGTGGGTTGCCGTAAGGGGGTCGTCGGTGGGTGAGATATTCGAGACAGAGAAAGAAACGGGAAGAAGAAACTTCGATCTGATTTGTTTTAA